>OY728162.1:1439325807-1439950807 GCA_963277665.1 Viscum album
TAAATAAATTTTTATTAATTCAATGGAGATAAACCTTAAATTTTTAGCTATATCAATTTATTGTTCAAAGGAATATTTTCTTCCAAATTAATTTTACTTTCATTATATGTGAAGATAATATATTAAATTTTTCACTTATAGAAAATATATATTATGAATAGAATTTATTTTCAAAATAATAATATAATTTTTAAATAATAGTCATGTTTTACTTATTTATTTAAAAGATTTATTTTATAATGAATACAGAAAAGATATTTTTTATTGAAAAAATTTATTTGGTCAAGTGTGTAAAATGTTCCAAATGTTTTTGAAAATTATTCGATGTAAAATTAGATAATATATATTATAAATAAACTAATTAAGTTAAATGGAATAAATTTTATGATTTAATATTAAATAAAATCATTTTAATTCTTAAAATTTCCTTAATTTAAAAAACTGATTTAATTATTCATGGTTAGTTTACTTTTGAATTAAAATTATCAAATTATAGGAATCTCTTCTTGGAAAATTGATGTATAATTTTAAATAATTATTTCCAAATGTAGTAAGAATTCCCATTTCATTTTTTGGGTATTTTAAATAGAGGCCTTAGAAAATTTTTCTTTCTGTGACGATGGTTAAATCAAGTAATAAATGTAAAAAATCTAATGATGAGGAAAAAATGACTTAAATAATAGACTAATTTTTTTTATTATGAGTATATATTATCAATAGTCATTCATAATTTGAATAAATTTATTTCATTCCATTTATCCATGTTTTATACATTTATATTATTCTATATAATGAAATTTCAAAATTTTGTTCTCTTTGTTTTGTAATCACTATATTTTTGACATTGGGATAAACCGAAGATATAATTAGTAATAAATGTTATTTTGAAATAAAAATAATTTAATTTCATAATTGTAATTTAATATATAAATATTATTTATTATAAACCCTCAATAACTTATTATAAAACACTAGAAAATACATTGTGAAAATAGTATAATATTTAATAAAATTATTTTGAAATAAAGGGAAACAAATTTATTTGGATGATATATAAGGTCCATTGAATATTTAAAATAAAAATAACATATTCTAGGTGTTTAAAAGGGGTTTTAATCATTTTATATCTTTTTAATGATGTTTTAAAGGTCAACGGTAATTAATAGTGTTATGAATGAAATTCATGATATTTTATAAAAAAAATTATATTTTATTAAATGGATAAAAAGCATAAAAAAATTTCCATATACCAAATAAATGGGATATAGACTTAAAAACAATCCATTGTTCATTTATGAGTCAATTTTCACTTTAAAGTATTTTTATAAACAATCAATGTGTGTATATATTTAATAAAATAGTAGTTTTCAAAAAGGATTAACAGTTCCTAATACAAAAGGATAATGGTGGAAGTATACCCCAAAATAAGTCAAAAATATTATTCAATGCTAGTATTTCAAAAAAATATAATCTTATCATATATTTTTACCAATTATATTCAATTTAGAGATGCTAAATAATTATTATTATTTAAATACATCATGACTTTCAATAATGCACCTCCACTTAACAATATAAGGACACCCCTCATTTCCCTTATATTCACCAATTTTATCCATCTAGATCCCCCAAAATATTCCAATTCCACCTCTCAAAATCATAATATAAGATATAAATGTCCTTTATATCCATAATACCAAACCTCTTTCCCTTAATTGGGGGCCTAAAAATGTCTAATGAAGAAGAGGTAGTTTTCAATACCAACTCTACCACGCTTATTTATTTTCCTATTTCATACTAATTAGTGGTATCTTTAATAAAATGAAAAATATAATATCCTAAATATACTTATATGTTATTATTATTATTGGAAAACTATATTCAACTTATTTAATCCCTATAAAAAGTGAATATATCACAAATGTGTATGTTTGAATTACATTATCCACGTAGAAATTTAATTTGTTTTCATCAAAAATTTACTAGGTCTATTATAATGTTTGAGATGAAGAGTATATATCATAATTATGATATAAATTTTATTATTGAAGTGTAATAAAATATATTCATTCTTAACAGCAATTCGGTTGTAAGCTATATCATTGCACGTATGTACTAAATCATCCATAAAGCAATGTGATCTTTTTTTCATTTTCAAATTATGTGTATTCTAATATGAATGGATAGAGTGAATATATATTACATACATTATCTAATTATTATTATTTAGTTATTAATTATCATTCACTACTATTTCGTTTGATTCATTAAAAAATGAAAATAGAAATCATGCGTACATATGACTTTTCATATTCTTGAATGATGTATTTCATTTTATTCTATCTCTATATATTTAGGAGTATTATAATTATCTATATTTTGAATAAATATTATATTTATATATTTTTCAATATTTTATATATGATTTAATCATGATTGATAAAATGACTACAACTACAAAATCATAACATAAATGAAAATTGAAGACATTTAGACCGAAAATGATGATAATAATAATGTATTGTTAATAAAAAAAGTGACATCATTTTATAAATGGATTAAATAAGGTATTATATTTATATATTGATCTATAATTATAATAAATATATATTTATTACACAGTTGGTTAGATCATATATGGGGCATGTGTATCTTGAGGTAAGGTATATTGTCCCTTTTTTCTTTCATTGTGAAAATTTTAATTATTATCAACCTAATTTATTTAATATGACATGTGTAATACCCCTTTTACATGATACATAATAAATAATGCATCCTTAATTGTATTTTTAGGTTTAAATTATATTTATTTCATCAAATTGGATTTGAATGGAATTTTTACAAGTGGTAGGGTGGTTCATAACTTAATTATTTTTCATTTGGATAAATTAACTCTTTATTTACATATATATTAAATTATTATGTGTGTAATGAGTATTTATTTTTTAATTAATATTTATTACAAATTTTATTGTGTGGATTTATATTTTCTCAAATAATCACTATATTTTTTACTTATCACTTAAGAGATATGATCTTTTTAAGGGAATTTATCTTAATTTCAACTACATTAAGACATATTTGATGTTATATGCATATTTACATTTATGTAGTGTATATACATACACTTTATGTTATTTAATATGAATATGTATTTTTTCATTATGATTCATTACTCAATTCAACTTATAATTTCAGGAGTTATTTTATTTAGAAATGTTTTTATTATTTATCTTCTTAATTGGGAATATTTTTCTTCTTTATAAATATTTCTCTGAATTTACTTAGTGAAAATAGTTTTCATTTAAAAAATTCATTATAAATTATATTTTATATTATCCATTAATTTTTACATGTATTAAAAGGAAAATTTTTAATTTTTTCTTATAAGTAATCATTTAAAAAATCTAATAAGAATGTTTTATAATGTTTATAAATATAACATAATGGTCAACTATAATAAACATTTTAGATTCTTTATATTATTAAATATTTTTTTAACAGTTTACAAGGAAATATATTTAAAAAAATTAATTTAAATGGTTCATTTCAATTTTCATCTATTCATTTAACTATTTAATCAAATTTCTTCATGTTCATAATTATTTTCTTGATAAATATCTAGTATATTAAAATTCTACTGAAAAATATTCATATGATCATTAGACATTATTTTTACCACAAATATGAATCATAGATATGATTAGTTGCTAAATCAGTTATTATTTAAATTTATGGTGTTTTACATGGATAGTTATTAGATTGAATGTGGATTTTTTTTATTTCATATTTGTTTCCCAGTGTTGGTATTTTTTGTTGAGAAATAATTTTAATGAAAAAAATTGATCAATTTTTATATTAGAAATGAATTTGAGATTCCTCAATAGGTGGGTACCTAAATCTTATATACCCATAATTAATTGATTGTCTCAAGAGACACGTCATTAATCTGTATTAAATTTTTTTTTATATATACCTATCCATAATTTAAAATTTCATGGATGAATGTATTTAGGGTATATATATGAAGATATTTGAAACAAAAAAACATTAAAATTTTAATTTATTTATAATTTAGTTATTATTATATAGATTATTATTTCATAATTAATATCCATTGAAGAATTTTTTTACCACATGTTATTTATTAAAATGAATTTGTTTTATGTTATTTTTCTACTTATATTGAATATTTTACATTTAAATAAGATAAATTGTGTTTTATGTAACCATTATTGAGTATCAGTCTTCACTCATTCATCTTTTTAATTTCTCTGGGATATGAAAATTGATATTATTAAAAATATCGACAGTAAATGAATTCTTTTATTTTATGAATTTTGTGTTTCTAATGTAATATGGTAATCATGTATATATATTTCATTCTTCAAATTAACTATTCATTTGTTTTGGATGAAATTTTTTGTTTCTTATTCCATGGTTGTAAAGTAGACATCAATTTTCAGTTATTGGAGTTGGGGTTATTTTGGAAGTATGATGACCATACAAACATAGGTACAACTTTGATACTAGAAATAGAATAATTGACAATCTAGATCTGAAATTTTCAGATTGAGATTTGTGACATGATAATTGAAATGATGTTTTTACTCACTCATACTAAATATAAAATTATGTAAAAATGGAGGGAAGATAGAAATTGAAAACAATAGAGATATTTTTTCAAATAACATAATTCTTTATATTTTTCTACATTGTTTCCATCCATCTTTAAACGGTCATGTTTACTAGAGTGGTTTTGATGGATTTTAGGAATAAAACATTTTTATGTTATTCTAATGTAAATTTTTAATCTCACATGGTATATAATTTTTTATGTTTGCGAACTGTGTTGATTCCTTAAATAAATGGTTCAAGCCTATCAGACAATGAACATAAAATAGAGAATATTTTAAAAGATGTAAAAAAGTAAAATGAATGGAGATGTCACTAGTAGATTCATGGGCATCATACAATAAATAATAATTTTCATCAGATATATGATCTGGTGATGTATTGTTGGACTAATTTTTTTTTTGAATCAATGTAATTTATAATGGTTGATCTTGGTTAAAGTAAATAGATTGAGAAATAAGATTCATTAGTAAATTATACTTATGCCAAATGATTAAAGGTTGCCAATGAAGAGAAAAAATATAAGAATTAATGGGAAGGTGTGATTGGATAGAATATAAATATACTAAAGACTTTCTTATGAGTTCATAAAGCAAACCATATCAAGTGATGTTTAAATTATCATTACATAACAATTATATGTTAACTGGTGTGTTATCTATATGAGAAGATGAATATTTCCTATTGTCCATAACACAAAATATCTGGTGGGTGAATATGTTTAGAATCATTATATAATTAATTAATGTTAAATAATATTCAATAATATATTATAAGGGACATTAAGGTTCATGTGAGGTATTGTGAGTTTGAAGATAGAATTTTGGTCCCATTTTATCTACTTCATGTATACTGTAGAATCTGGATGGAAAATAAAAACATACATTACACTATTAATATATGTGAAAATATTACATGATAATTTTTATTACCATAAAGTGTTTCCGATTTTTTTTAAAGAAGAGAGAAACCATTCATCATGGACATTGATTTCCTATTAGAATACAACAAAAATATTTTTGGTTCAATGTTACCATATATATGACTATCAAGCTATGTGATCCGATATACCACTATATAGAGTTTAATATATGTATATCTCATGAAGAATTATAGGTGTAGTAGTTTTATTTATAAAAAAAATAAATTCACTAAATAGTCTTGGTTTCAGTGAGGTACACCAAACATATAATATTGTATAAGGGAGTGGACCAGTAGGCATAAACATACTAGAAGGAGAAAAAATAATTCTTCTCAAAATGTTTTGATATATTGTATAAAATTAATCATACTTTTGAATGATCAATTTTGTATATAAAATATTTATAACAGATGTTATTGAGTATAATTATACGTATTAAGAGATAAATGGACACTAAAGGGAGTTGAAAAATGTTATGTTCACCTCTCTATAATAATGAATTTTCATAGATTAATGAGAGTCTCAATAAAGGGGGTGTATTTTCTGAAAATGAGGCAAATCTTATAGATAATGCCTTCCATTTATTATTTTCATATCATTTATTTTTTGTTATAATTTTATAAAAATTCTTTAAGGGTAAAAAATATAAAAGATTATAGTGGATGATTTGGTATAATTATAAATTGAAAAATCATCATGGTTATCGTGATCCTATAGAACATAAATTGATATGATATCCAATGTTTCACAGTTCCATCCATATCATTAAAAATATCAAATCATTGGCTAATAGTTCTGCTCCAACAAATGATTCTTCTTTTGGCATTGGCAGCAAAGGTGACCTATCCACCATCAATTTTTATTTTTCTCTTGAATTATAAATATTACCCTATCATGTGTGTTGAACACCCACTTCCAATGTACCATAATTTTTTACATGAACAATTTAAGAAACTTTCCAACAAAATAGTCAAATAAAAATAAATTTTGGAAGACATATTTGTTTGGCTCTAGTAATATTAGTGACTAGTGATTTAAGAACCAATATCTGACTCATAGGTTTCCTATAAGTATTTTGTCATGTTCGTGAATAATAAACTCTATTTAGTCCGAAAAATATTGAAAAAATAGAGAGTGTATTTTAACTTGAACTAGATAACTTTTTTCAATAACTAGGAGTGAAGCTGTATGTCCTAGATTTAGAAATAATATTAGTTCATCCTAAATTTTGTTTACTGGGTTGATAGCCAGTACGGGTAGTATATTTATGAGAAATATGTTTTCCTAGAGTTTGTACCAAAGTATCATTACGATTATTAATACTTTAAAAATACTATTTCAATTTCTCATTAGATAGATTTAGTATATTGTTTTCTTTGAGTAATTGATCATTTTTCTCCCTCTCTATAGTAAGTTCAATATAAATAGTTGAGGTATGAGAATGTTGTTTCTTAAAATATTTGTATTTATCTTTATGTTCATTACATGTCTTATCAAGAATATTATACTAGTAAATTATTCCTCCCTTAGACATATTTTCATAATAAATCTCATATCCAAAATAATAGGAATTGTGTACAAGATATTCCAGTGTTACCTCATATGTGTTTTTATAAAACACTTATTAGATTTGTTATCATGTTCGTTATGTGAATCCTCTGAGTCACATAAACTATACTCAGAAGTACACCACGTTTCTTCAATTTCCTTTTTATACATTCTATCATTGTACTCATATTTATTTTTGTACTTGAGCATGGGGCAGTCAGAATTTATATATCCGTTTCTATTACACTCCTAGCATACAATATCATCTAACTTGTCACTTTTTCCAATCTTCTTCCAGCTTCCTTTTTGATCATATCATCCCTTGAAGTTAGTCTTTCTAAAAAATATAATCTTTTTCTAAAATCTCCTAAACCTTCTGGATAATTGAGCCATCTCCACATCACTATCAGGTGAAGATTGTTCACTACTAGAGCATTATATAGAGGATTCCAATTTCCCTTTATCTTTGTGTTTAGAGTTATTTTTCATAAATGAAAAAGATTTTATTTTGGGTTCTTCATCCTCTTCCATGTTGACTTTCAACTCTTCTTCATACAAAATTAGTTTCCCAATGAGTTCCTTTATAGCTAACATGTTGATGTCGCAAGATTATCTAATAGAGAAAGAGTTTACTCCCCATCTATCAGGTATGCATATGATAATTGTAATAATTTCTTCTTTTATAGTAACTTCTCTTCCAAGAGAAATCATTATGTTGACAATTTCGTTTAACCTGAGACACATGTCAAAAATATTCTCATCAAGTTTCATTTTAATGTCATCATATTTAATAGTATAATTATTATGTCTTAATTATTTTACACTAGAAGTTATTTCTTTTGAACCAAAAAAGTTTCACAGATTTCATGGGAGTTTTACACGTAGAAGTTCTGTTAAATTCCTTATCTATTACAGAAAAATACACAGAATTCAGGGATTTGCAGTTTTTATTGTATGAATTCATGGTTGGGTTATCCAATGTGATTCTATTAGTAGATGGAATCTTATACTCATTCATAATTAATGACCAAATTCCAAAACCCATACATTTTAAATGAATTTTTATTTTAATTTTCCATTGGGCATAATCGGTTCCATTATAGAATGGTGGTATATTTGTTTCTGCACCATCCAGTATATTATCCATAATAATGAAATACATTGAAAGAGATAGAAAGTTTTAATTAAAAGAAATTTACAGATCTTTAAAGTACCACTAAAATCACTGTTGAATAGTTTTAAAAACTAAGGATTAACAAGAAATACAAACACACTCGTATACCAAATGTTGGTCAGAGTAGAGTACTCAAGAGGGGGATGAATTGAGTTTCTGAAAAAATTCCTGATTGAAAATTATTCTGAAAAGGTTCCCCAATAAAGTAAATATACCCTAGTGAATCAATGTAATATGTTTATGAATATCTGACTATTCAAATAACTTCTTCGATGATTGAATAATTGTTAATAATATCAATATTAGTTATTAACATTACTTTTGTAGCCATTATAATATGGGATAATAATTATAACTTCATTCAAAGATTAATTATCAATGTAAAGTCAGTGATTTCTGAATTATATAATATAATATAGAATACTAAATCAAACAACACAACAGATATAGAAGACATGATTCTTTCTCATGCCGAGACGTTTTCCACTCCCCATGGTGATGACCTACCATCAAGCAGTTTATATTAATAAACATTATCCACACACTAATTTAGGGTAAACAATAGTCCACAAGACTGTCCAGGTCACATGACATCTTCCACAGTTATTCATGGGTATAAAATTCCATGTCACATAGGGACATATTCCACACTTATCTATGGGATTTATCAAGTATAAAATTATGTCAGTGGAAGGATATCTTGTATCCTCCAGTTTAATACAAGATAAATTGTGTGTTTTTATATAGACACTCACACACAACTCGAAGTCCAAAAAAAATACCCAATAGAGAAAAAAATAATGAGATAGGGGTAGAAGTGATCTGATTGTTATTCTACGCAACTTTAGACATATAAGATGGTGTATATGTAAGAATCGAATCCTATCAGAAGAAACAAAGTATGACAAGTCTATTGCTCTAGTTTCTAGTTAGATCTCAGTCATGTTCTTCATGGATTTAGTTTTGTGAAGATGCTCTTGACACTGATCTATGGTATCCCAAATTTTTGGATTTGAGAATCTTTTATCAGTTCTTTAGATTTATTGAGATTCATGTATCGGTTCATTTCCCAAGAATGTTTGTGTTTCTTCGTTATCACACACCTCTTGTGTTTCTAGGACACATGTCTATTTTTTATTCATGGAGTGCATGTGTTAGAGACGAAACGATGCATGTATTCTACACCTCATACCTCATACTATCATGTGACATGTCTACAAAGAAATTTTAATTATGTCAGGGCATTTAAAAGACTCAAATATGATAGTTATTAATTAAATTGAAAACAAAAAAAACAGATTAAATAATAGTACCATTGTCTGTCAAGAAACGGTGTCACATGGAACCGATGTCTCCATGAAATAGTGTCTTCTAATTTTACTTTGACAAATGAGTAAGTTCTGAGGGCATAGTTTTATAGAGATCAAGAACCAATAACACAAATGCAGTGTCTGGTCACAGTATCTAGTCACAGTGTCTTGGTCACGGTGTCTGGTCATGGTGTCTGTTCATAGTGTCTGGGTCATGGTGTCTTGTCACGGTGTATGGTTAAGGTGTCTGTGTCACAGTGTCTGGTCATGGTGTTTGGATCATGGTGTCTGGGTCATGGTTTCTGGTCAACGTTTATGGGTCCCGGTGTCTGGTTGTGGTGTCTTGGTCTCGGTGTCTGGTCACGATGTCTAGTCATTGTGTCAAGGTCACTGTGTCTCAGCCTTATCCAAATATCTCTATACATAGTTAAAAAGTTATTTTCATTGAATGTATTAGACTTAATCATTTATCAAAGTAATCATTATAACACAAATTAGAAATAGTTTACAACAATCAAACGTAGCATTTAAGATCTTGGATAGGTTTATTTAAAGCATAAAAAATAAACCATTTGTATACATTATTTGAGATAGATTAAACCTGATTATAATGATTTATATAACGTATAGGATTTGTGATCATTAAAACATGAATAAATAATGGGGATTCCAACAATCTCCCCCTTTTTTATTATCACAAATCATGTGAGTGAGATAACTTGTCTTGGTGGTTTATCTAACCCTTAGTATACATTTAATATTTAGTGTGAAGTTAGAGTGCATATTTCTCCCCCTTTTTGGATTATCAAAAGGTGTACACAAGGAAGTAATAGAATATATATGAAGAGGGAAAAATTCATTAGATGGATAAAAACAGTTCATTATAAAAAGTAGGAATCAAAAAACCAATATCCCTATCAACAAATAATAGTCACTTTTCATTAGCACTGGTTGTATTCTCTTTTCCCTCGGTAGTAATATCACCAGAAGCCATAATAGAAGAGGAAGAATTGGAAGAAGGAAATGAACCATTTGACAGAGAAGGTAAAGGGAGTCCTTCAAAATGCATAAGGGTCTAGGGTAGGTTCAGTGGAAGACATTGGCAATTTTTGGTCAAGGATAATAGTTCTGATCAAACATAGAGCCTGTGAAACACACATTGATGTAGAGAAAATGGCAGTGGATGAAAAGGTTGGAAAACTAGGTCTAAAGGGTGTAGCTATAGGATCCAAAATAGCAGTGATCTGCACATGAAGATAAGGCCTCAAGAGCTTGGTAAAGTCATCAATAATCGCACAACCATACTTCATGTCTTCCTCTAAGTCATCCTTGTTCTATATAAACTTGTCCAAAAAAGGAGTGAAATGATTCAGCTTTTGAACATGAGTTTTGAAAGCATTAGTGACATGATGGATTTTCATATTCTCATCATGGTACATGAAATTTTTTGTCATATCATGCTTTGAGAAAATCTTATTGATGTAGAAATCCACCTTCGTACTAATTTCTTCTTAAGAATAATTGGAAATCTTGGAATGAATTTTCACCAAATGAAGTTCTTTGTCACTGTTCTTGACAACCCAGGATAAAGAATCTTTGTCAAAACCATTGGGCACTGATTAATGTTCTTCTTTAACAACTATTATGAGAATATCACTATACAAGGAATGTTGAGATAACTATACATATGTATTAGAAGCTGTAATAGATGATGTAAGAGACTTCAGTAGATTTAGAAATTTCTGGAGATATCCCTTATACTCATCAGTGAACTTGTTAAGACCAATTACAAGCTCACACATTTCTTCTACAATTTTCTTGCTTCTTTCAGCCACCTTGTCAGTTACGGATGTTAGGTTAGGTTGAATCAAGGAGCCTACTTCCTATAGAATCTGACCATTAACATCCTCTATAGGATGCGCAACAGGTTCTTTTGTTGATTTCACCACTCTTTTAAAATCTTGAACAATACCTATTAGATACTTCACTTCAATACTTAACTATTTGTTCTCAACTCTGACTTCTTGAATTTTGTGAAGCATTTTTGCAAGAATCTTCAAAATAATATTCTCTAACAATAGGGAAACATCTAGTTTACTCATGTTTGTTACAGGAGCAGGTTGAGAAATAATGAGATTTTCTACCCCAACCAATGGGTAACTTCTAATGCTTTGAAATCATCCTTACTCAACAAGGTGGAAGGTTCTTGTGAATGATCATGTATAGGAGCTGAGACAAGAACATGGTCCTTTGAAATGAAAATATTAGGGAAAATTTTCAATTGAAATATGATAGAGAGTTCTATACATTTAATTGAGACTTTTTTAGAATCATTTACATAAAAAATCTAGGGAATTTATACCTTGTATCCATAGATCACAGATCAACCAGATTAGGACCATCAATAGTTTCCAAATTCAGGTGATGCTCCCCCTCAACATGTGAATCACTCTCAAGACTAAGAGATTTAGATCCTTGATCTATTTACAATATTTCTTCACCAATAGACTCATCTATTTCCTTTCTAGATAATTTAGAGGCATCATCAATTCATTCTTTAGAATATTGGATAATGTCATCAACAACTTGTTCATCTAGGTGTTCCTTATAAGCAGCTTTTTTCTCAATAGATAGATAATCTTCTAGATGTTCTAACAGAAGATCCTTTTCCCGTACAATAACAACATACAATTATTTAGAAGTAAGTTAGTCTTTCAGATCAACAATCTCTTCAGGGGAAACTACAACATTCTAAATAAAGACATATGGAGAAGGTTCATTGTCTTCATCATCCATGATATTACCTTATATGTGAACAACCTCTTCTTATTCTACCCCATTTTAATAGTCAACAATCTCATCTAGCTCAAAACTGTGATAACAAATGTCCTTAGGTATTAAAGAGTGCTTGACTGAGTGGAAAATTTCATAGGCCCTATCATTATCTTCCACCAATTATGATCTCCGTGGATTCCAACTAATTTCCATTATCTTGACTATAAATTTTGAAATACAAAATACATTGTCCTTAATGAATTCTTCATTAAATCAAATCAACCCTATTTCATTAAGTATAGTAGAGATTAAACATGAGTAGAACATGTAGGTTGACTTGGAGGTTGTCCTTATCAAATCACGCATTTGGTG
Organism: Viscum album; assembly: GCA_963277665.1. Taxonomy (NCBI): domain Eukaryota; kingdom Viridiplantae; phylum Streptophyta; class Magnoliopsida; order Santalales; family Viscaceae; genus Viscum; species Viscum album. Next base: position 1,439,338,544 of record OY728162.1, read on the forward strand.
TATAACATACTTGAATAGGTTGTTCATGCGAGCATTCTTCATAATATGTATTGAAAATAAATCCCGATACTTGATTGTAGCAAAATATCCTTTTTTGTGACTAATCGGATTCTATACAAATTTAAACAAATGTCTGATTTCACCATATAACTCAGAAGAAATTACTCTTCTCTTTGATTCAATCCCAGTTACGCTTCCCAAGTCTTATTCCAAAACAAAGATCGCACTTGGTGGTGGAGGATGTCTATGGCAGTCCTCAAAAATACCCATGTGAGCTATCATTAGTCATGCAGCCATAACCTTGAAGAGAAGGTACATCTCTAGCCATTAATCCAGCTTCTCTAAACAAAACCATAATCTATATCAAATGATAATTGAACGACCTAATAAAACTGTGCAAATATCTTTGTGTAGATCAGCCTATCCTCATTTTTGAACCAATACAACTAACTTTTCCCTTTTAGTACTTTCAAAAATAAAGACCTACTTGATAGCAGCCACATGGGGAAAATTTCCTTTTCAAGTACAACAATTTTTTTCACCAGTTATGGATTCAAAAGTCCTTCGGGATCAAACAACGGTGGTATTTTTTTATTCTTCTTTAATCTTCACTTCTCAAGAGTTTATCAGGACATGAGTTTAATTCTAGTCATTCAATAAATGTTCGTGAGAGAAACATAATGGTCAAATAAGGGGTTATAGTTTGAGAGAAGAGGGATTGGGTGAAGAAAGAAGTGAAACTTCTTTTGTTTTTATCATTTAAGGACATCAAGCATCACAAAATAGAAATTGAGTGAATGTAAAAAATATTAATTAATTACCATGATATGGGTTATAATATGTAAATAAAATGATAAAGAGACTTTACGGTGAGACTGTAACAGATTTTTACAGTGATACCAGAACTGGAATTAACAGTGAGATGATAACTAGCTTTCACAGTGAGAGTATAACTCTATGATTTCTAAACTATGTGATCGTATTGTATGAGGCAGTAAGTTCTAGACACTAATCGAGAGATAGTATCTCTATGACCATAAACATGAAATAGTATGCTATGAAACATTACACTTACCACTTAATATTTACCACTCCCAATTCATGTATGATTTAATTTATTTTTTCAAAATTTAATGGTTAGGTGAATATATCAGCGAGATGATATTCAGTTCTAATAAAGTCCAAGGTTATAAGACCTTTTTGATATTTACCTCTCAAAATGTAATGTCTTACATTAATATGGTTTTTCCTTGAGTGTGAAACATGATTTTTTGAGATGTTAACTGTACTTGTACTATCACAAATTATTCCTAAATTCTTGAATTGATATCCATAATCTTGTAAATCGAGTTTCATATATAAAAGTTTTTGAAAGCACTACCATTAGATTTATACTCATCTTTGATAGTAGATAACAAAACATAGTTTTGTTTCTTACTACACCATTATACTAGTGACTTGCATAAAAAGTGAAATGTTCCAGATATGGTTTTTCAATATATCTTACAACCAGCAAAGCTGGCATCAAAATAAATAACAAACTCAAATGATTGTCCTCTAGGATAGGATATTCCTAGATTGGGTGTAGGATAGAGGTATTGAATATTCTCTGAACAACATTTAAATGTTATTACATATTTTTTTCTTGAAAAATATCACACATACATACACTAAACCTAATTTTACGTCAACACGTAGTTAAGTAGAGTAGGACTCTAATTATTCTTCTGTAAGTGGTTTGATCAAAATATTTCCATCTTCATCAAGATCAAACATACAAGTATTACTCATTGGAGTGTAACATGTTTCAGTGATATCCTAGCTAAAATGTTTTAGAATATCTATGGTATATTTTCTATGATTTAAAACAATTCCATCATGAATTTGAAATATTTTAATTCCAAGAAATAATTTTAGTTCACCCATTAAATGTAGGACCACAGGACACACAAAGAGGGTATGGGTGAATCAGGGTGTCAACTTTTTCTTCTTAAAGTTGTGGATCTTGTTCCCACATTGGTAGGAACTACTTAAACCTGTATGATGGATATGATCAGTAATGAAACATTAACATGCAACGATATAACACAACAATTTTAATTGGTTCACCACTAAGGAATACATACAAGGAGCATACGCCGACAAGTTTTCGGTCATACCAAATTCCACTCATCTTCACTAGTTATGGATTACAATGGTTCGGGCACAGTCAATCTATCCCAGGCTCACTGCCTTTACAAAGGTTCAGGGATAGCTCACTGCTTCCCTCGGGTCACTCCCATTGACTCCCCCTGGTTCACTACCCTTGGTGAACTCACACTCAGTTTATAGACTTGAAGGTCTCTTCAATAGACTTTCATTGAAGTATTTGTCTCCTTTTTAGCATGAGACTTTTCTTGCATCAGAGTCCTGAGTTGATGCTCTTTTGTATTCAACCTTCTACTTTAGTGCAATAACTGAATGGACTATATCTTCTTCTTCTCTTCCTTTGATTCTCAATACTAACACCTAAGTGTATTGATATATTCCCCTATTTCTTTGCTGATCTGAGATTAGTTGCACGAACCGTTCTTCTTCTCTTTGCAAAGCACAATGAGGATGTTAAACATCAGTCATGTGTGTGCGGTACCACTTCTCTTCATAAAACCAAATTTTTCAATGTTCTTCCATCTTTGTAAATGAATACATCATTTGTTGCACCGAAGGTATCGGGAAATCTCACGGCTTTTGTGCAGCTCCACAAAGACGGGAAATCTCCAACAACACCTAGCACCCTTCTCCAATCCTAGAACACAAGTCCCAATACGGTGCACAAGTCTCACTGCAGCTTGTAAGTCTCCGGCGTGCAAGTCCAAACTGGTGGGCAAGTATCACCAAACCACCTATGCGACACTTCCTTCCTCAACTTCTAACCCGCGCGACTTACTTACTTTCTCTCCCAAACCGCCTTGGGCGCGCAACCAACAACCGCTGCGCAACTTCAGATAATGGGGCCCAAGTTCACCCGCGTGACCACACAATACTTGCGCGACTTCTACGCCTACACGACGGGAGGTCTGATTTTTCTAAGTTTTGAACTCTGTAGGAAATGAGGAGGGGTGGTCCAGTATTTATAGGCAATTTGACCACCCTGCGCGACGACGCGCAAGTCAACCATCGGCGCGCAAGTCACTTCCCCTGCTAGTCACTTGCGCAACCAATATCCAAACTTGCGCAAACCTCTTTCCTTGGACAAATTTTAATCTTCTGATCTTGAAAAACCATAGGCGCGCAAGTTCTCAAGCTTCCAAGGCATTGGCACACAAGTCTCTTTCACAGCGCGCAAGTCACCTACACGAACTCACCAAAACTTATGCGACCCTTATCCCTTTTCCATATTTTGATGTTCTGATACTCAAAAACATATGGCGCACATGTTTCCAAGCCTTCAAGTACAAGGCTCCCAAGTCCCTTTGCCAAAAACACTTTTTCTCCATTTGTCGATTTTCAGGCCCAAATATTTTGCAAACACTGGGAAACGGTGCCACCTTGTATCTGCTCTTTTTGTACTGCCTCTAGATCATCCATTCCTCTATCGAACTTCTTGAATAAAATAGAGATCGTTGACCACAACTCTTGAACTCAACATTCCATCATGAAATACTTTTTTTCAACATGTTTGTATGTCATTTGTTTGCTTTTTCAACAAGAACAATCACCTCAAAAACACTTCTTCTCGGTGATTTAAATCCTTCAGCAACTCTTCTGCTGTCATCACAAACTCCACTATCGTGATATGTATTCTTTCAAGGAACATCTTTAGAACCATAATCTTCTTACACAATGAGATGTGCATGGAAATCTCATAATTTCAATCTCTGCATGGCCATATCAGAAGTCCAATCCCTTGCACATTGTCTTCTTCTTCAGCCGTCATTATCTACTTCATGCAAAGAATATGAGTCAATTCTTCAAGAAGTATCTTGCATGGTTATCATGAAATCATGAGTAATTGCATGGTCTTCATCAAAAACCCATGGGTCTCATGCAATAATGAGGAATTGCATGGTCTTCATCAAAACCCATGGTTCTCATGCAATAAAGAGGAATTGCATGGTCTTCATCCAAAAACCCCATTCTTCTTTAATCATCCTCAGATGGATTAAACCTCACATTATTCATTGTTTTAAACAATGTATCACCTTTGACACATGTTCTTTGAACTTATGATCAGTACAACAATCGTCTGAATTATCATTCCTCCACTTCATCGGAGAACTTCTTGATCTCCTTCATTTTGATCTTCATTGACAATTATTGACAACAAATACAACCTTATACACAAGGTGGTTCCAACATTAAACTCATTTCAAATACATTTTGAATCATTTTTAAAAAATAAATACATAATGAATTTTTTGAAGATCCCATAAATTTTTTACCTAAATAAATATGAACTAAAAAAACATCATGAGAAATTAGTTTTATAAAAAGGGTAGGATTAGCTATTTATTTCATAAGACCTTTGAAAATAAAAAAAGTACTTAATGTATCATACCATGCTCTTGGATCTTGTTTTAAACCATATAATGCTTTAGATAGTTTAAAACATTATTTTGAGCATGATGATTTTTAAAAACAAGGGGTTTCTCTTTAAAGATATCCTCAGCTATATCCCTATTCTGGAATTCACTTTTAACATACATTTGATATAGTTTAATATTTAGATGTGTAACATATGAAATAAGGATTCTAATGGCGTCATGTATAGCTATTTGTGAAAATGTATATTCATATCCAATTCCTTATTCGTGATAATAGCCTTGTGAAAAAAATCTAGCCTTATTTTTAACTATGTTACCAGCTTCATCTACTGTATTTATAAATGCATACTTTGTGCCTGTTGTGAATGTGTCTTTGGGTCTATCAACATGTTTCAAAACATTGTTTCATTCAAACTGATTATATTCTTCTTGTGTAGCCATCACCCACAATTCATCATTTATAGAACCCTTAATGATTTAAGGTTCAAGTTGGGACAAGAAGACTTGATGTTCAACCTAATTTTTAATAAAATCTATAGTCTTAGTAGATTAATCTAAATATCCTGAAATATCATCTATAAGATGGTTCTTAAAAGTTTTAACAACTCTAGAAAAATAAGGACTAGTAATTTTAGGTTCTTTAATAGATTCATGTTCATTGTGACATGAATTTATAGAATTCCCAAAACTGCATGTTTTCACAAATTTCATTACAGGATGGTTAGATGATTTTGAATTAATGTCCAGATTTGATACATCAACCTCCATGTTCTCTAGAGAGGCATCAGGATCAGGTGAATCTGTTCCATTAAATTTTATATGGATGGATTTTTCCACAAATTTAGTTATTTTTTAAACATTCTATAGGATTTACAATAGATTTAATATCTTAGAAAGATTCCTTCACCACTCTTGGATGCGAATTTATCAGGATTGTACATATTATTAATGATATATAATGTGAATCCAAATAATTTGAGGTAGCATAATTTGGGTTTTCTATTGTTCCATATCTCATATGGAGTTATTTTAAAAATGGGTCCAATGAACACCGTCTTAATAATATAGAATGTTGTATGTATATATTCATCCCAAAAATAAATAGGTAAGTCATATTCACTATGCATGGTTATAGAAATTTCTTACAAGGTTTTATTTATTCTTTCTACAAATCCATTCTGTTTACGTGGTCAAGGGGTAGAGAAATTTTTACTATTGCTATTTTGTGAGAAAAAGTATTCAAACTCTTGATTTTAAAACTCGCGGCCATGATCAGTTTATAAGGATTTAATTATTTTTACAAAATGATTTTCAAATGTTATGGAATATTTGGTAATATGAGATCATTCTTATCTTTTGTGATCCAAAAAGAAAGACCAAGTATATCTAAAAAACTCAAATACAAGAACATAAACATTGTTCTTCAAATTTGAACTAGAAACTATAGATGGTCCAATAAAATGAATGTGAAGAAATGCAAGCGGTTGAGAAGTTGACAATTCTTTATTTAGTTAAATGGAAATTTTGGGTTTCATTCTCTTTTGACAAGAATTACATACTTTATCATTTGGAAACTCATTTTTGGGTAGGTCTTTGACTAAGATATTTCTAGTTATATTTATAAGGGAGTGAATATTTTAGTGTCTTTGTCTTTTATGCCTAATCCAATATTCTTTGGTAAATAAACCTAAACATGAATCATTTTGAGAAACTAAAAAATCTCTGTTAATAGAGTATACATATTCATTTCCTAATACAGAAAATACAAATTAATTATTAGAATTGAAAACTTTGCAAGAATAATTTTCAAATTTATCATGAAATCCATCATCACATACTTGTAAAATTCTAAGTAGAATATATTTCAATCCATAAAATAAGTACTTTGGGAATGAAAACGGGGTTAGAGTTACTGATTTGGATATAGCCAATTATTTTTCCATTGGCATAGTCACCAGTGGTGACATGTCCACCATCAATTTTTATTATGTTCTTGTAGCATGAATATTTTCCTATCATGTGTCTTGAACACCCACATTCCAAGTACAATAATCTTTTACAAGGGATATTTAAGCAACTTTCCTACAAAATAGTCAAATAAAAACATATTTTGGTACCCATATTTGTTTGGGTCCGGTAATATTAGTGTAATTCCCCGACCCCAGCTACCCAGAGTTGGTGCATTACTTCGTAACATTGGCATGATCACAAAAGATCAAGTGTCAAAAGACCGATTAGTTTAGTAGCCTTGGAAACACTAGATACATTCATCATGTTACATTACATCATAAAGTGAAAAAATACAATAACAATGTCTCCATAGTCCACACTCATATCCTCTCCTGACTATCCCTATAGGTCATTCATAAAATACTTCTTCACATCCTGGAAAATATTAAAACATTGAAAGGGGTGAGCTCAGATGCTTAGTAAAGATAACAATATAGCAGAAGCTTTCATAAATAAATATTAACATTTAAGGAAATGTATAACTAAAACAAACGACTTTTTAAACTTTAACTTCAGCATAATATGGCAAAAATAAAATTACATAATGCCATTTACTTACTCACATGGATATTCTACTAGTCAAATAATCTCATGAAATATCAATAACCACTTTCATAATGATGGAATACATAATTCTAGACTATCATAACCACGTACCCAAGGCCTCGTGCCAAGACCAAAAATAGGATTTTTTTCAAGGCCTCGTACCAAGACACTAGTTTTTCTCATGAGACCTACAGATTCATCGAGGAGCTATAGCGGGCTCCAGCCATCACTTATTAAGTCCAATGCATTCCTCATATGAATAGGTTTAAACATATCATAAACCATAACATAATCATATCACATAAAACATGCATAAAAGAAACATAAAATTTCCACATTTCGATCATAAGATATCAATACAACACATTGATATAATAAAAACACTTTCAAAACCATTTTCAATACCAAAATAAAAGAAAATTAAAACTTGTATTTATTTTTCATTTTAGAAAAAAAGTTGTGGCTTGTAGAGGAAGCCGAAACTCAAATAATGGTCCCGGCGGTGGAGAAGACGTTATCGCCGCATACATACGATAAGAAAACATTCCTTTTTGTCATTTAGTAAAATTATTTGTATAAAAAGATTCCTTTTGAATAAATGTAAAAGTCAAAGGGTTATACACCGTATAAAAGAAAGTTGTGTATAAAACATAATATGCCTCAATGAAAGGAGATTGAGACGAAGTCCTTACCAAGATATTTTTTTAAATAAAATAGATATGCTATGTTTATTCAATATAATTACACATAAAGAAAGTACAAATACAATATAAGATAATAATAATATCATAACATAATTTGAAAGTAGGAGATTAACCCAAAGAATGGAAATTGGGTTAAGAAATTCCCTTACCTCGTGTCCGAATTCACTCGACCGTTCATTGATCTCCTGAATAATAAACTAGAGTTAATATCTACCTTCTTAAGAACAATTTTTTAGATAATTATTACTTTTATATAACTTATTACCATGTCATGAACATTATGTAATTATTTAAGTTTATAACGGTCGTTTTGTCGATCTTAGGTACTTGAGTCAAAAATAAACTTCTTATAATTACAATTTGTTCTTGTCGTAAAATATACATTATATACATAATTATATTCATGATGTATATATCATATACATCATATATATCCATTATATACATTCATTTATAATATTACATAACATTTAGAGGTAAGAAATGAAATGCACCATTCATGGAGACCGTAAGCCGTACGTACGCATGAATGCTACTTTCATTTCCATTTCATATTTAATGGAATAAAGTTATAATTATATAAAGGTATAATATAATTCCAGTATAATATAATGTATAATACCATTTACTCTATCCTTTATACATCCCACATATGACATTAACGATTCAAATCACTTTGAGGGGGCGGTAGTCCGCACTTCCTAAAATGAAATTATCGCGTTTACCCATAATGGAAATCATAAAGTATGCCATAAATGAGAAATACAGAAGAATAAGGAAAACATAAAAATAATATATATATCATATATGAAAATAGTGTCATCCAAATGGACACCATTAGAGGTGTTAAAAGAATATTGAACAATCATCGTTTCGTGAGGCAGTATTTCGCAACCCACAGAAACAGTATGTTCTTTAACCATTAGACGAAGGTGTGTGTAAGTGTAAACAAAATACTTATAATAACAACATCCTAGTATATTTTAGATACTGTTGTTGTTACAAAATAAAGGAATCAAAAGAGTTTAAGGTGTTGGAGAAGCAAAATAAAACAAAACAACATTAGAGAAGACATTACCTTAAAATCAGGTAACTCTTTTTATTTGAGCCAAAGGCATCCTTGGGAAGAATTATGCCCAAAGTGAGGCTTCTAGGAGTAAGGGAGGGAAGTTGGGAGAGTATTTGGGTAGATTTTGGCAACGCCAAAAGGCTTTGAAAGTGTGAGTAAGGTGGTAGGGTTGGGGGCCTTTTATAAGTGGAGAGGAGGGGCACTCTTGGTAAGTAATAAAATGTTACTTTATTATACAATTATTTTAGAATTCTAAAGGTCCAAAACATATATAAATCGAGGATAAGGTGACAAGGGTTCGAAATCGACTCATACAATAGGTTTTTGACAAGTGTACGCCTTGGATTTTACATTATCGTTTAATTTTATTTAAATCGTTAATTAATGAGGTAATCGCTGCATCATCATGGTGTCAAAAATAATTTAATTTATTTAATGTCTAAAAATTATAAAAAAAATATCATGATGTAGGAAATATTTTTATCTTTCTAATGAATATTTATAGTAAAACATATGACTTGTATAACCCCATTTAAAAATTCTTTTAGTAAAACAACTCTTGTTTGTGACATTTTTATTTTAACATTAAATAAAAAGTTATTTATGTCATTTTTCTACCAAAGTGGCTCCATGGGGTCCCCAAGGTGACCCATGGATTCTCTTGATCGGCCATGACACATACAATAGGGTTAGGACAAGTTTAAAGGTCATTCCATATTTTTATAATACTATTTTTACCTTAAATTTCACTAATTACCTTTAATCACGAATAATAAAACTTTAAAGTTACTATTCACCAAACAATTATTTTAATCCCATTGAACCACATTTTACTTCCTAATGACAACCATGAATGTCAGATTTTTGAAAATCAAATCACAAAAGTGGTAATGTTTCATTTAAACAAAAAATCAGTTTTTTAACTACCACTTAGTGGTTTCACTATTAATCAAAAATTGAAGTTTTTCAGAACAATGCCAAAATTTCACCCTAAGATATAATTGATATTCTGAATTCAAAAATGATGTCTATTTTACAAAATTCCAAACATATAAGTTGCATTAATTAATTTTATAATTAATTCCCGTTGTCACAACAAATAGCGTGTTTTTAAGAAACAATATATATCAAAAGATTTACAATTGTTTATGTCTAATTTCAAAGTGAAATTAATTATAATGAACACCATTGGATAAAATGATAAAAATATATTCTAATTATACTTTAAAACCACTAAATAGTATAATTTATCACTATAAATTATTTTTATTAAAAAAGTTGTTTTTAAGTATTTTTCACTATTCATAAATATTGGAAGTTCTCAAAAAATTACAAAAATTTCAACTTAGGGTAAATCTGATATTCTGAATACAAAAACGAAGTCCATTTGGAGAGATAAAATTTGTAAAATTTGAAAAATTAGTTATTACTATTCATAACGACTACATTGATTGGTTGTGGTGTGTGTTAGAACTCGAACTTACGTACAATGCAAGCTATTGCATTATTGAAAGAGAAGCGTATCGTGGAAGCTCAGGGTGTTACATTCTCCCCTCCTTCAATAAATTGCGTCCTCGCAATTTGAAAATTTTCTTTGAATATAAAAGGTTGAAAATATAAAATACATTTGTGGAAAACCCACATTGGAAATAAGGTTAGTAAAAATATAACTTTAAAAGCTAGAAAGATAAGTACAAAGGTCAACCAAGATAGACCATACTAGGATTCTATGAAAATATGGATATGGAATAAAAAACCATCAATGTTTGATGGAGAGTTGTAGAAAAATGGATTAGTATAAATTTAACCATAAGAAAATCACAAACTTGTGATTGGTTAAACAATCATTTAATCCCCAGTTGGGAAAGTTAACTGGAAATGTTTTTGTTTTAAGTTACCTTTTATAAAGTTGAGGAATTTATTTAGGAGATTTACTAAGAACGTAAGGGAATATACATACTGGTCATGTAGACTTTCATTCTTTAATAAATTTTTACCACAAACCCATCTTTCACTCTAAAAGGTAATAGAACTCAAAAATATTCTATTTATCAAAATTGTATAAGGTTCCAAATATTAACAAATATCATTTAGATTAGGAAAACTTTTTGTAATAACCAGTGACTTCCTATAGGCTAGTGGTAGGTAACAAAGGCCTGTCGCACTATGGTTGTGGGTTCAATTCCTGCAGCTTTGTCCGACGCGACAGGTTATGCCCCACCCTACAGGTTGTCCTTTTCCTAAAAATATAGTATTATAATATTCCAAAAATAATCTTCAAAAATGTTTTAACCTTAAACAATACTATTCAAAGTTCAACATAATCCATCCCAACCTTTATAGTTATCCAAAATACCTCTGTCCAGACTTTCTCTAAAAGGTCTCTTCATTCCAAAATCAATTTATCAGATTCCCCAAACAAAGTAAAGTTTCTCTTATTGTCACATACTAAAAATATAATTAACTTCATCATATTAAAACCTTAATGATAACAACAATTAATTCAGTACAATCCTTATATATATCACATTATTTTTATAACCAGAATATAATCCTTGAGTCCAAAAGCACCAATACATTAATTATTCTGATTCAACTGTAGTATCAGTATAAGATTGTCCTCGATCCCTTGGCCTTTTCTGAGGTAAGTTTCCCTCACGCTTAGGACATTCATTTGTATAATGCCCCATTTATCTAAAATTGTAGCATTCAACATTGATAGACTCTTTCTTTCCCTTGCAATCACGCACCTGGTGACCTTTTTCTCCACATTTATAACAAACTCCCATTCCTTTTAGGGAAGTACCAGGGTGATTCTTCCCAAAATTATCACATAATGGAAAATACTTCTTTCCCTTTTTCCCTTTATCCGTCTCTTGTTCCACCGTTCTCTTCTTCTCTTTCTTTACTTTGTTGTCATAAGACATAGAGAATTCCTTTTCTATCTTGACAGCACACGAGACAATATCTTCGTACGATGAGAAGGATTGTGATACTAAAGCTTGATGGAGAAATGGTTTTAACCCATCAAAGAAATGATCAATCTTACTTCTTGGGTTACGTATATAATATGCAGAATGCCTCGCTAACCTTGTAATGTTAGCCTCATACTTTGCGACATTCTCATCCTCCTTCTGCCTCAGACTCAGAAATTTCCTTTCTATATCTCCTCGATGGTCATGCGGAAAGTATTTTTCTCAAGAAATTTCCTTAAACTCCCTCCATTCCATACTTGATACTTCTTCATCTTCCACTGTGTTTTGAATCAGCGACCACCATTGATCGACATCTCGAGTGAGGTGGTAGACTGCCATGACAACCTTCTCCATTTCGCTACTACCCAAGGCATAAAATATTTTCTATAAGGAGTTTATCCATTGCTCAACTACTAATGGATTTGTACCCCCATTAAATTTTGGTGGTTTTTTCCTCATGAAACGATCTAACATTGATCCTCCACATTGCGGATCAGGGTTCTCCATATGAGTAAGGTTATTATTCATAACCTAAGTGAGTTTTTCCAGTCTGGTAATAAGTTGATCAGAACCAGTTGTATCTCCAGCTCCACAATAATTATCTTGAGCAGGAGGACAATCCCTACACGAAGTGCGTGCATTGATATGGTTTCCATTCCTTCCACTAGGTTCCATTTCTAAACAATGGCATAAACAAGATTAGTTTATGAGTCAAAATACATAATTCCATAATTGTAAAATACTTAACATAAATTGAACTATTTATGGATATAATCCATAATCATAAAAAAAATTCTTTGAGGAAGTATATACTCATAACCCTTCATAGTGGTTTGTAAAGAAAATGAGAATTATCCTAAGCATATCCCCCGGGAGTGTCGTAACCAAGAGTGCAGCAAGGCCCATTGTAGTGCACTAGTTCCCGTTCGAGTCTAGCTCAAAGCGTTGTTTTCAGGTTTTACCCCTAGGTACATCTGTGCCAGAGCCGCCTCTACCTGCTCATATCTAGAAAGGGATATATTTCTCAGAAAACTCACAAAATCTCTATAATACCAAAATTCTAGGAAGTTCTTCTATACTAATCCTCAAAGTCTATCTTTGGGCTATGTGCTCTAATCAGAGTTTATCTAAATCTAGCTTCCAAGGTTAGTACTAAACTACCTCTGATACCAACTATAACGCCCTGACCCCAGCTACCTAGAGTCGGTGAATTACTTCGTAAAATTGGCATGATCATAAAAGATCATGTCTCGAAAGACTAATTAGTTTAGTAGCCTTGGAAACACTAGATACATTCATAATGTTACATTACATCATAAAGTGAAAAACTACAATAACAAAGTGTCTATATTCCACACTCATATGCTCTCCTGACTATCCCTATAGGTCATTCATAAAATACTTCTTCACATCTTGGAAAATATTAAAACATTGAAATGGGTGAGCTCAGATGCTCAGTAAGGATAACAATATAGCGGACTCTTTCATAAATAAACATTAACATTTAAGGAAATGTATAACTAAAACAAAAGACTTTTTAAACTTGAACTTAAGCATAATATGGCAAAAATAAAATTACATAATTCCATTTACTTACTCACATGGATATTCTACTAGTCGAATAATCTCATGCAATATCAATAACCACTTTCATAATGATGGAATGCATCATGCCAGACTTTCATAACTACGTAGCCAAGGCCTCGTGCCAAGACCACAAATAAGATTTTGTCAAGGCCTTGTGCCAAGACACTAGTTTGTCTCATGAGACCTACCGATGCATCGAGAAGCTATAACGGGCTCCACCCGTCACTTATTATGTCCAATGCATTCCTCATATGAATAGGTTTAAACATATCATAAACCATAACATAATCGTATCACATAAAACATGCATAAAAGAAACATAACATTTCCACATTTCAATCACAAGATATCAATACAACACATTGATATAATAAAAACACTTTCAAAACCATTTTCAATACCAAAATAAATGAAAATTAAAACTTGTATTTATTTTTCATTTTTAAAAAAAGTTATGGCTTGTAGAGGAAGCCGAGACTCAAATAATGGTCATGGCGGTGGAGAAGTCGTTGTCACTGCATACGTACGACAATAAAACATTCCTTTTTGTCATTTAGAAAAAAGTTTTGTATAAAAAGATTTCTTTTGAATAAACGTAAAAGTCAAAGGGGTTTATACACTGTATAAAAGAAAGGTGTGTATAAAACAAAATATGCCTCAATGAAAGGAGATTGAGAAGAAGTCCTTAACAAGATTTTTTTTAAATAAAATAGATATATTTTGTGTATTAAATATAAGTACACGTAAAGAAAGTACAAATACAAGATAAGACATAATAATATCATAACATAATTTGAAAGTAGGAGATTAACCCAAAGAATGGAAATTTGGTTAAGAAATTCCCTTACCTCGTGTCCGAATTCACTCGACTATTCTTTGATCTCCTGAATAATAAACTAGAGATAATCACTACCTTCTTAAGAACCTTTTTCAAGTTCATTATTCCTTTTATATCACTTATTACCATGTCATGAACATTATGTAATTATTTAATTTTATAACGGTTGTTTTGTCGATCTTAGGTACTTGAGTCAAAAATAAACTTCTTATAATTACACTTTGTTCATGTAATTAAATATCCATTATATCCATAATTATATTCATGATGTATATATCATATACATAATATATATCCAGTATATACATTCATTTATAATATTACATAACATTTAGAGGTAAGAAATGAAATACACCGTTCATGGAGACAGTAAGCCGTACGTACGCATGAACGCTACTTTAATTTCCATTTCATATTTAATGGAATGAAGTTATGATTATATAAAGGTATAATATAATTCCAGTATAATATTATGTATAATACCATTTACTCCATCCTTTATACATCCCACATATGGCATTAACGATTCAAATCACTTTTAGGGGGCGGTAGTCCGCACTTCCTAAAATGAAATTATCGCGGTTACCCATAATGGAAATCATAAAGTATGCCATAAATGAGAAATACAGAAGCATAAGGAAAACATAAACATAATATATATATCATATATGAAAATAGTGTCATCAAATTTCCCCTATTAGAGGTGTTAAAATAATATTGAACAATCATCGCTTCGTGAGGCAGTATTTCGCCACCCACAGAAATAATATGTTCTTTAACCATTAGACAAAGGTGTGTGTAAGTGTAAACCAAATCCTTATCATAAAAACATCCTAGTATATTTCAGATACTGGTTTTGTTACAAAAGAAAGGAATAAAAAGAGTTTAAGGGGTTGGATAAGCAAAATAAAACAAAACAACATTAGAGAAGACATTACCTTAAATTCGGGTAAGTCTTTTGATTTGAGCCAAAGGCTTCCTTGGGAAGAATTATGCCCAAAGTGAGGATTCTAGGAGTAAGGGAGGGAAGTTGTGAGAGTATTTGGGTAGAGGTTGGCCGAGCCAAAAGGCTTTGAAAGTGTGAGTAAGGTGGTAGTGTTGGGGGCCTTTTATAAGTGGAGAGGAGGGGCACTCTTGGAAAGTAATAAAATGTTACTTTATTATACAATGATTTTCGGATTATAAAGGTCCCACACTTATATAATTCGAGGCTAAGTTGATAAGGGTTCGAAATAAACTCATACAATAGGTTTTTGACAAGTGTAATCCTTGGATTTGACATTATCTTTTCATTTTATTTAAATCGTTAATTAATGAGGTAATCATTGCATCATCATGGTGTCATAAATAATTTAATTTATTTAATGTCTAAAAATTATAAAAAAAATATCATGATGTAGGAAATATTTTTATATTTATAGTGAATATTTATAGTCAAAAATATGACTTGTATAACCCCATTTGAAAATTCTTTTAGTAAAACAACTCTTGTTTGTGACATTTTTATTTTAACATTAAATAAAAAGTTATTAATGACATTTTCCAACCAAAGTTGCTCCATGGGGTCCCCAAGTTGACCCATGGATTGTCTTGGTCGGCCATGACACATGAAATAGGGGTAGGACAAGTGTAATATTCATTCCATATTTTTATAATACTATTTTTTCCTTAAATTTCACTAATTACCTTTAATCACGATTAATTAAACTTAAAAGTTACTATTCATCAAAAAATTATTTTATTCCCATTAAACCACATTTTACTTCCTAATGACAACCATGAATGTCGGATTTTTAGAAATCAAATCACAGAAGTGGTAATGTTTCATTTAAATGAAAAATCATTTTTTTTAACTACCACTTAGTGGTTTCACTATTCATCAAAAATTGAAGTTTTTCAGAACAGTGCCAAAATTTCACCCTAATCTATAATTGATATTCCGAATTCAAAAATGATGTCTATTTTAAAAAATTCCAAACATATAAGTTGAATTAATTAATTTTATAATTAATTCCCACTGTCACAACAAATAGCGTGTTTTTAAGAAACAATATATATCAAAAGATTGACAATTGTTTATGTCTAATTTCAAAGTGAAATTAATTATAATAAACACCATTGGATAAAATGGTAAAAATATATTCTAATTATACTTTAAAACCACTCAATAGTATAATTTATCACTATAAATTATTTTTGATTAAAAAAGTTGTTTTTTAGTATTTTTCACTATTCATAAAAAATTGGATGTTCTCAGAAAATTACAAAAATTTCAACTTAGGATAACTCTGATATTCCGAATACAAAAACTAAGTCCATTTGGAGAGATAAAATTTATAAAATTTGAAAAAGTTGGTATTACTATTCATAACGGCTACTTTGATTGGTTGTGGTGTGTGTTAGAACTCGAACTTACGTACAATGCAAGCTATTGCATTATTGAAAGAGAAGTGTATCGTGGAAGCTCAGGGTGTTACAATTAGTGACTAGTGCTTTAGAATCCATATACACCTCAAAGTTTTCCTAAAATCATTATATAATGTGCTTGAAAAATAAACTTTATTTTGTTTTGAAAATCTTGAAACAATAGAGAGGGTATCATAACTTGTACTAGCTGAAAGTTTTCCAGATCTAGGAGTAATACTATATGTTCTTAACATATAGTCAAAATTTGTTCTTCCAATATATCTTTATCCAGGTTGATATCCAACACTAAGAGTGTATTTTAGAGCAATCAATTTACCTAGAATTTTTACCAAAGTATCATTAAAATTTGTAATCCTTTTAAGATCCGTTTTCAATTTTTAATTGGATAGATTTAGATCACTGTTTTCATTGAGTAATTGATCATTTTCAACCTTTCTATAGTATATTTGGTTTCAGCAGTTGAGGTAAGAACATGATGTTTCTTCAATGATTTGTATTTATCATTTAGTCAGTTACTTGTATATTCAAGACTAATACAATACTAAAAAATTTCATTATTAGATAGATTTTTATAATCACTCCCATCTCAAGAATAATAATATTTTTGTACAGGAGATTCTTGTGTTACCTATGATGTGTTTTTCAAAAAACACATATTGGATTTGTAAGCAAGTTCATTATGTGAGGATTATGAGTCACTTTAATAGTCCCAATAAGCCCTCTTCATTGCTTTCATTTCTTTTTATACTTTCTATCATTGTACTCATATTTATCTTTGTACATGATATTGGGATAACCAGACTTTATATGTCCCTTTCTCTTATACTCATTGCATACTATCTTATCTGACATGTCACATTGTTTCCAATCATTCTTCCAGCATCCTTTTTTATCATATCATCCCTTGATGTTAGGATTTATAAAAAATTTATTCTTTTTCTAAAATATCTTAAACTTCTAGATAATTGAGCTATCTCCTCATCACATTCATGAGATGATTATTCAATGATGGAAAATCTTACAAAGGCTTCCAATTTCCCTCTATCATTGGTTTTAAAAGTGGTGGTCTTAAATGCAATTGATTTTCTTTTCGGTTCATCCTCCTTGTACTTGTTAAATTTCATCTCCTTTAGATAAATCATTAGTTTCCCAATGAGTTATTTTACGGGTAACTTGTTGATGTCTCCAAATTCATTAATATAGATAGAGTTTCCTCTCCATATTTCATGTCGGTATATGAAAATCCTCATAATTTATTCTTTGGTAGTTACTACTCTTCAATGAGAAATCATTGAGTTGAAAATTTCATTGAAGCTTAGATACATGTCAGAAATAGGCACATCAGGTTTCTTTTTAATTTTATCATATTTAATAATATATGTATTAATTCCCATTTCATTCACACTAGAAGATTCTTCATGTACAATAGAAAAGTATCCCAAGTTTCATTGGAAGTTTTATATGTAGAAATGCAATTAAATTTATCATATTCTAAAAATAAATATAGAGAATTCATGTATTTTCAATTGTTATAGTAGGAAGTCTTGGTTGGGTCATCCCAAGTGATTCTATCAGTAGTAGAAATCATATAATAATATATAATTGATGACCAGATTTCAAAAAATGTGCATTCTAAATGCATTTTCATTTTAATTTTCCATTGGGAATAGTTTATTCTATTAATTAATTGTAGACTATTTGTTGCAGAACCTTCTAGTCTATTATCCTTAATAATGAAATACTTTGAAAGAGTGTGAAATTTAGAATTAACATAAATTTTCTAATCTTTAATGTACACCTCATATCACAGTAGAATAGGGTCCAAAATTGAGTGTTAATAGAAATAATAAGCACCATCTCATAGAAAATGTTGGTTGGTGTATAGTACTAAAGAGGCGGTGAATTGAGTATATATTTAAATTTCTCTTTGAAATGAATTCTTAAAAGGTTCCCCACTAAAATAAATACAACCCAAGTAATAAATGTAATACAGTTATGAATGTTTGACTATTTAAATTACTACTTAGATGATTTATTAATTCCCAGTGGTCATAATATTAGTTTTTATATTTACTTTTTATGATATTCTAATAAGGAAAAACAATTATAACTTCCTAAAAAGATTAACTATCAAAGTAAATTTTGTGACTATTGAATTATATAGTAATATATAGAAAACTAAATAAAATAACACATCAGATATAAAACAATTAATTCTGTCTCAAGACGAGACCTAATCCAGGACACATAGTGATCACCTACCACCAAGCAATTTATATTAATATACTTGATCCACGTACATTATGGTGGTAAACAACAGTGTACAAGACAATCCAGGTCACACGACCTTCACCACAATTCTTTGTGTGTATAAACTACAAGGTCACATAGGTTCCTCTTCCGCACTTATCCATGGGAGTAAGAAAGTGTAAAAAGATGTGATAAGAAGGATATCTGTTATCCTCTAGTTTAATATTGGAGGAATTTTGTGTTTTTAAATAGACACTCACACACACTAGTTTAAGGGTAAAAAGAATAAAAAATTGAGAACAAATAATGAGATATTATTAGAAGTTATCTAAGTGTTATTCTATATATCTCTTGACTTTTAGGATAAATTAGATGTTATAATTGAGTGCTCTTGCGAGAAATAGAGTATTGCAAGTCAGATGCTCTAGTTTCCAATAAGATTTGGATCGTGTCCTTCATGGATTAGGAATTGTGAATATGTTCTTTACTCTGGTCTATGGTATCCAATATTTTTGAATTCAATAATTCTTCATGTGTTAATAATATGTATATAGTTTCATGTGTCAGTTCTTTTCTAATAAATGATTGTGATTTTTAATTATCATGTGACTATTGTGTTTCTGGGCCCCACTTATTTTTTTTATTCATCAAGTTCATGTGTTGGAGCCAACATGATACATGTATTCCACACCGCGTACCATTTAATATCATGACACATTTCTACAATTAAATATTAATTATATTAGTGAATTAAAAAGAAACAAATAAGACCGACAAAAATTAAATTGAAAACATAAAAATAGATTAAATAATGGTGTCAAAGTCTGTCTGGAAATGGTGTCACATAGAAACTGTGCATCCTTCAAATGGTGTATTCTTATTTTCCATTGATCGGTGATATAGTTATGATGACATTATTATATAGAGACCAGGAACTGGTTGTACTCATGCACTATCAGGTCATAGTGTCTTGTCACGGTGTCTGGTTATGGTGTCTGGGTCATGGTGTCTGGTCACGGTATCTGGTCACAGTGTCTCAGTCATGATGTCTTGTAACGGTGTCCAGTCATGGTATCGGGTTCATAGTGTCCTGTCACGGTGTCTGGGTAATGGTGTTTGGTCACGATGTTTGGGCAATGGTGTCTAGCCACATTATCTGGTCACTGAGTCTAAGTTAAGATGTCTCAGACTAAGCCAAATATCTGTATACAATCGTAAACAGTGATATTCATTTAATTAATTAGACTTAATAAATTTTAAATGAAATCATTATAACACAAATTAAAAATATTTTAGAATACTCAAATACATAACATAAAATCATGGATAGGTTTATTTAAAACATAAAGAAACAAACTATCTGTATACATGATTTGAGACAGATTAAACATGATTTACCAGCATTATGGAATGTATTGGATTTTTTATCAATAAAACATGATTAGAAAAGGATAATTCCATATATATTATTGGTGTTTTTGGGATATATGGGCTCAGTTTTTATAAATTTTATCATGATATGACTCTTCCCAAAAAAATAGGAATCACGTAAGGTGATAAATATTTGAAGAAAATAAATATCATATGAATTCTATTTTTATGATGGAAAAGGAAAATAAAATGATTTGATAATTTTACAAATGGGAAAACCAGATTTGATCCTTAAAGGTTTTCTGAGGAATATTTGACCGACTACATCAATATGATAAATAAATCTAGAAAACTATTCAAGGTAAAAATTTCTATTCTATAAATGAATGGGATGTGGGAATAATTAACATAAATAAAATATTTTTTTGTTAATAAATATTTCAGATATAGAAGAATGAAATAACCATGGATTCAAGATGGTGGTTTCTCCTCACATGTTGCTGGTGATGTAATGATATTAAAATATATTGAATATTAGGAAGTACTGTGAGTTTCATTTTGAAATTTTAGTTTATTTAAAAATAGATAAATAAGAACTTCTATGAATGAATCCCAAAAAATGGATTCAAAAGTTGTTTTATTTTTTATTCTAACCCAAAATATATAGTGTTATCCATCACAGTGATGATGTTATAGAAATTATCTTCTAGAAATATTCTTATATCATCATAAGTTTATAATATATAAAATTAGTCATAATGTGGTAATGAACCCATATATTTTTTAGTAATATAAGAGATCAGTGTATCTATTTTTAATTTAGAAATAAATATGGGAATTACATATGGAATAAAAAAATTGGTATATTGTATAAAAAAATAATATTTTATTAAAATGTAGATGTTATAAGAAAAAAATAAATAGAAAAAAAGAAGAAAGTTAAATATTTTTGGAACATTTTAGAAAGTGAATATGGTTAGTAGATGGAATAAAATTTTAAAATTCTCACCATTCAACTCCTGGGATAATTCACTCTAGTAATTTTTTCCTAATGAGATGTCAATCAAAATAAGGTGATTTGTATATTAGTATATTTAACGATGAATTGACTCTTATGATAAGTATCATGTTTAGAAAAAATAAATCAGATATTTTATAAATGGTCATTTTTAAGAATATAAGTTGAAAGAAATATTTGTGATTATATACTAAATTTTAGAAAAAAAAATTAAATAGAGTACAAAATTATTGGTTTAGTAATCTACTAGAAGAAAAATAAAATAAAAAACTATTAAGGAGCACCATGTACTTCACAAAAAATATAGGGGTAATAAGGAATTGAAAATATTTATTTGAAATGGGAATATATATATATTGGATTAATATACTCATTATGTTTTTTCTGGAGATAATATATTATTACATCTGTTAAAGTTGAATTTTTTTTATTTCATTTGAAATCCAATGTATCATCCTCTAATATTTGTTTATGAAAAACCCATTAATGGAATATATTATGCTTTTTGGGAGTCCTATCTTAATAATTATAATGAATCTAGATCTTTGAAAATTTGATGAAAATGACTAGAAATGAATTTTCATTGAATATTCATACAATTGAAGGAGTTTTATTTTTTGGAATAAAAATTAACAAAGTTGGTAATTTTATATAATGTGAATTTTGATAACCAAATTCCCTAAAGGATGATGTTTAAAGTATCATGGAAGATAAATTGAATAAGTATAATGTGAATAATAAATGTATTTATAAATATGATATAATCCATATATATTGTGACTTAATTGAATTTTTTTAAGAGGATAGTTAGATAGATAGAAAATATTACAAATTTTATACCCTGTAGAAATAGATAAAATATGAAAATATCAATATAAATCAGAAATATCTAGTTCAAACCTAAAGTAAACTATGATTATAAATTTATACATCACTAATCTTACATGTCGAAACTATATCTATTTCAAAGGAATTAGAACATAAATAATTGGTACAAGTTATGAATATATATTTAGAATTTATTATATAGAATTCTGATTTGTATATTATTAATAATACATTAAGACTGAATTTTTTTGGGAAAAAGTGGGTTTTTAGAATGTAGATAATTTAACATTGAGTAATTTTTAGAAAAAAAATTTCAAATTGTTTTGAAATATTAAAACTAGGTGGAAGGTTTAGATTTCCAAGAAAATGTAACTCTATTTCGATATTGGATTCTCATAAAATGTTTTTCATAGTTTTTACACATTGTTAGTTTAGATATTTTAAAAGGTACATCAAGTAAATATTCATGAGAGGATAAATTCATAATGAAATTTATATTTGTAAACATAAGGGTTTTATTCAATATAAAGATGCAACCAAGGTAAGTATGTGAAATATATCATTTTTTGGGTTGAAACATTACCCTTAATCATTTTCACATCCTACAGTTTTTTGAAAGAAGGAAACCCTATGTTCGATTGCGTACATAATAATCCACATAAAACATGATGAAATAATCAAATCATATTATTTGAATGGGTCCATTATAATCTATCCTTAAATTGGTGTGAATGAATATTATTAATTAAATTATGAAATATATAATGGATATACTTCATTCATATTTACATGTTAATTATTTTTAAATATGTACTAGTTTTATAGTAAATGCATTCAATTTTTTAAAATTTAAATCCATTTTATTCTTCAAAAACATTTTTCATAAAAAAATATATTTAATGGTTTTAATGTAAAGATAATATAATTTATAGAAATTTTATAAAATATATTTTATAAAATGAAATTAATTTTTTGAATTAACATATAAGTATTATTCTATTGTAAAATGTAGAGAAAATTATGAAAAAAAATAAATTATAAGTGAATATTAATATGAGATGATTTTTTAAAATATTGTATTTTTATAATGTCATCAAAAAATAATAAGGATATATTTTTTAAAAAAAATTTAAGTAAAAAAATGATATTATAATATTAATTTTGTAATTAAATAATTTGTAATGTGTAATTTTTAATTTATTTCCTGACATGTAAAAGATACCTTTGTATGTATCAATGTGGTGCCTCCACATTTCTGGGAATGTCATATTTTGTTCCTAATAGATAGTAATTGAGTGAGAAAAATTACTTTCATGATTTTTATTAATTATTATGTTAAATTTATATTTCATATGATAGGTTTTAAATTTAAAATTAAATTACAATATTATTATGCAGTGGAATGTTTATTTCTTATGCAAGTCACGAAACATCAAAATAACAAATTAATGATGTTTTTTCAATTAGATATGAGTAAATATACATAATTAATGAATATAAAATATTATATAGAAAAAAATTAATTATTTTATATTATAATAATTTAATTAAATATTAATATATTAAATAATTAACTTTATTGATTATGAAATGTTGGTACAGTATATGTGAAAGTAGAAGAAAATGCCATCAAATGATTTTAATTTAATTTATAAGAAACTTTAATTGACCCAAACATACACAAATATTATTTTATTATTATATATCACTAAATGTTTAAAAATATTCCAATTAATTATAATTTTTGAGCCACATGGATATGATTAGTACCCTTTTAATATTTTATCTAAATGAAGATCATGTTATTCACACTATTGTTTTCAAATTTAATAATATTTTAATATATGTATCTCTGAAGAAAATATTCAACCATAAGTAATAATTTATAATCTAGTAAATTTCACATATTCATTGAAATTTAATTTTTATTTATTGTGAATAGATAATTACCATAATGGCTTGCACCATAGTAATGTCATAATTATTTAATTGATGGAAAAGTAAAATAAATTGTATTAAAAATATTAATATATGTATAATTTTATATTTTAAGTTAATAAGATATTTATCTAGATTAATATGATATTTATAGTATATAAGGAAATAATTGTTTTTCTAATTTTTCATCTTTTTTTGATCTTTTTTAGGTCACATTAATGAATAGTGTTAAATATAAAAAATATATATTTGGGGGGAAAATATTATGTTATATTATTGAAAAGTCACAAAAATATATAATAAGGCCATATATGATACTATTTTGCCGATAAGGTAATTACATGGGCTTTTTTGAATATGTATGTTTTTATCATTATACAAGACTTATTATATTTTATTATTTAATGTAATTCATAAATTCCCCCTCACATCAAATATAAAAGTGGACTCATTCTTTCACATTATTTTATCCCCTTGTGACTTCTTTCTCAACTATCCCAGAATAAATAACATTACAATAATACATTTTAATATTATAGTTATTTCTAGTATAAAAAAATACAAATTCCATGTTCCTAAGGAGGTACTCAAGGAGAAATATTCATGAGGTAAATTCCTCATTCTTCTCTTCTAAATTCATTGTCTTTTATAACTTATCATCAAACCACATCCGAAGTTGAATGGTAACTCCATTAACATATATATACTACTATTTTATTTTTTTAATGTTAAATCCATAAAAAATCTATTATTTTCTTCTTTTATTTTTAAAAACAAAATTGTTGTCCATGGTGTATCAATTCACTGCCTTCCTGGAAGATGTTTTTTTGTTTCTATTTACAACATTCATGGAATGCTTAAAATCACTTATAATTATTTAAAATTTCACACACAATTATATATATATATATATATATATATATATTCTCAATTCTTGAGTTCTATCATCAATTCAAACTAAAATCAATATTGAACCAACCATGAAACAAAAAATTTAATTCACCAGAAAGAATGAAATAATTGAAATATTATTAATAAACATGATGACTAATACTATAATAAGATCATATAATTAAATATGAATATTAATAAGTTTATGAAATAAATTTATAACAGTATTTAAACCATTATACATGATGTTTGATCATATTGGTCAGAAGTTTAACCAGTGGTATGTGTCTCTTTAACTACAACATCTTTTAAAATGTTTTAACATTTATTTTTTGAAATCAATATATTTCATGACAATTTTTTCAAAAAGTATTTTATTAATGAATTTATATAGAAATTAATTTTTTATAATTTTAATTTAAAAATTTATCTCAATTTGTTTTAAAAATGAACCATTTTTATGTTTTAGGTAAGGGACATTACAAAAAAATCCTTTTTAATGACACATTTTAGGAAATTCAAAACGAATGTTTCTTATTTACTTACATGAAAATAGAATATTTTCCAGCATTCATGATGACTTGTTGTTTTAATTTCTTATTTACATTTTCAATTCATCATTTTTAAATAAAATATTTTACGTTTCATTTGATAAATATTAGTTTAAAATAACTGTTTTCCCTCAATGACTTGGTTTTATGATGTATGTAATCATGTATTATGATTATATACAAGTTCATGTGAATTTTTTATGATTAAGGATAGTTAAATTATAAAACAATATGTGTGGCTCTAGGAAAACCCTATAATGAATTATGCGTGTTGGAAGATGACCATAATAGTAATTCTATGTGTAACTACAATAATGGAATTATAAGGTAGTCGTGAAGGGGAATATATATGGTATATATATTGGTTAAATATCCTATGGTGGTTGTGAGTGTTATTAATATAAATATGTATGATAAGAAAATTATTCCCAATGTTACATAAATGGATTTTTATGCTATCTATTTTAAATGGAATCATACTATTTTAATAAACTAAGTATATGTTACTTTTAAGGGTGAGAAGTATATATTTACTTTGTTTTTATGTAGTTATTTAACAGTGTCACTTTAAATATTTTTATGTCCTTTAATAATATTTTTATTCTCATTCTATCCTTTAAATTTTTTTCATAGGTCTTAAGGATAGATAAGAACAAAAATTGTGAATCAAAATGTGGTGAATCTTTTTCATGAAACAAAATCACGTTTATTCTAATGACTTTTGTTTTATGGTTGGATTGGATAATGTGTATATGTGTCCTTTTGTAATATATTGGATTATAATATATTATTTATTAGTAATTATCTAATACAATAATCAAATATAATATTTGTGAATGAATGGAAACGAATTCTATTTCAATGTCACTAGAATATGTAATGGTTAAGGTTTGGTCCTTATAGTGGGTATCAAAGAACGGTTTAGAAAACTATGGATATTAGTATTTATTATTAATATATATTTATATAAACATAGGTTTATAATTTTGTAGTCAATAATAATACCAATGTATAATAAATTTCATTTGTGATTTGTGATATGAAATTTTAAGGTGTGTAGTAATATTTTTGGAGGCATTAATTTTTGAGGTAATATTGTGATGAAAAATGAAAGGTAATAGAAAACAATTTTGATTATGAAAATTAATTAATGTTAAATATATTATTATTTTTTTATTTTTATCACTTTTCAATGAATTTTATATGAAATTTAATTTTTTAAAAAAGGACAACACATAGATTAGGACACCCCCTGTTTCATCAAACACGACCACGAGAATCGTACCCAAAAATGAAGTGTGATAAGGGTGTTGTACCTACAAATGGCCTATTTAATGAATTGGTTAGTATGAATCATTATTAAATGACATAATAGAATAAGAATAAGTTATATTTGGGAAATATGTATTATCGTATAAAATAAAATGGGATTGGAATTTTATTTTTTGATCGAGTGACTCGAGTTAATTTGGAAAATGTTCACAATTTTGTTAATCGTATTATAATTTAGAAAAATAAAATATTATGATATTTGGTTTGAGTAATAAAATTTTAATTTTAATTTTGTTATAAAAAATATTTTATTTTATATTTTTTTGATATATAGAAATTATTAACATTTCTTTGAGATTATATTATTAGGGAAATTACACATTTGTTTGAGACATTAAAAGTCGTTTGTATTATTTGGGGATAAAAGTAATTATAATATTTGAAGTATATCATTATTTTTTTGGTTTTAATCATAGTTTGATATATTTTTTTATTAATTTTAAGGATATTTATTTGAATGAACTGTGTTTAATTTTACAGATTAAATTTTTTATTCATCATATAACGATTTATTATATTTTTGAGAATTATATTATAAAAATGAATTGGTATATAGGGAAAATGAGAGACTGTATTTTGTGGAATGCATTTTTCTTTATAACTTGATTCTTGTTACTCAATAAAGAAAATTTACACACATCATTTGTAGAAAAAAATTAGTGTGTGGTGGATATTGATTAAATGATGAAACACTTTTTTCCAGAAAGTATAATTAATTATTATTTTATTATATATGTTAAATTAATTTAATAAATCATTGAAAATGGTAATTAAATAATGATTTTATGTGATTAATTATCATAACTCTGAATTTATGCCTCCATAACATATAACATATTTATAGTTTTGTAGTGGTCAATATTATCATCATCTTGTTCTCTATCACTCTCTAACATTCCTTGAAAGTCAGTTTTCTCCTCCATCTACATGTTTTCCTAAATGGAAACCTAATATGGGTTATATTAGTTGATGATTATAATTTTTTTCTATATTATTATTTATAATTTTTAATAATTGATTTTTCAAGATGTAAGATATTGATGAAGTTTTTTGGAAAGTAAGGTTACAAAATCCAATTTCAAATTTGGAGGAAACAATTTATTAATGGGGTGGAATTTAACATCCAAATATTTTTCTTATAAAGGAAACACTCGGTTCAATATTGTATGTTATAAACCACATATTTTTTAATCAGATAATAGAATCTTAGTATGTAAATTTAGAAATTATAACTTATTCATTTGATTGGAATGAATGAATTGAATATAAAAATTATAAAATATATACTAATCATAATAATTGATAATGAATTAAATATTTTTTAAAAAATTTTATTTACATTTCATTTAAATTCATTATAGTTTCTAGTAAACCCATTTTATTATTGAAAATAATGTTTTTATAATAAATAGATTTTCATCATTTTAATTACATAATATATATCTTTTGGAAAATATTGAAAAATTGTTTTATTAAATGATTTTTTAAAATCACTATATCAAAATTATTATCTGGTGAAATATTTAGAATTTTCTAAAAAAGTTAAAAATTTAATCAAGAGTAAAAAAATAAAATTTCATTATAAAATTAAATATTTTTGTAACATCTTCAAGACATAATTATGATATAATCATTTTAAAATATATGTCATTACTAAATTATTTTATTACAATAAAAACATTGTTCAAAAAATAATTCATAACATGTAATAATTTATTTCATGATTGTATAAAAATCATTTTCAATGTTGAGGTAGTGTAAGCACAATGTTGTAAAGGTAAAACTATGTTCATTATAGATAATAATTGAGTTCTCAAAATTGTTAACAGAATTTTTAATATAATTATTATGTATAATTGATGTATTATTATTATATTTTCTAGTTTAAGACTTATATAAAATCAATCTTATAAAAATTCCTTTGCAATGCTTATAAAAGGAGAGAAATGTCAAATCAACAAATTAAAAAATATGTATTGACATAAATATGAGTAAATCGAAATAATAAATGAATCTAAATTATTATGTTGAAACTATTAAATTTATTTTTAGGATTTTAACTTAATTTACTTATTATATATGAAATATTTTTCTATAATTATTATGGAATGCCAATGCAATACTTCTGCATGAAGAAGGAAAAACAAAAAAAAGTTTTTATTTAAATTTACAACAACCATTAAATGACCCAAAAACCACTACTAAATATTATTGGATTATAATATCTTGACCAAAATTTTTAATTTGTAAAATTAAGAATGATTTTGAGCCACAATGATATGAGTAATACCAATATAATATTTTAATTAAATGAAAGTCAAGTTGTTCACACTATATTTTATAATTCATATAAAATTTTAATATTGAATTTTTAAGATGAAATATTCAACCATAATTATTAATTTGAAAGTGAATAAATTTATCATCCTTATGGGATTTTTTGAAAAATATTAAGAAATAAAAAATTACCATAGTGTCTTGAATAATTATGATTCAATAATTATTTAATTAATGATGAATTCAAATAAACAATATTAAAATATTAAAATAAGTACAATATGATATTTTTATTGTTTTCCAAGAATTATATATATATATAAATGATATTTATATTATAAAATATTCTTTTTTGGAATTTGACACTTTTTTGTTTTGACTATATTATTAATTAATTGAGTTATATTTGACCTAAGATAAATTACATGAATAATATATTTTATTAAAATATATAAAAATAAAAAAATATTTAATAATGAAAAATATGAAACAAATTTCAATATAATGTAATCCCATGATCTGTTTATGCCTTTTGGAAAGCTCTACCCCTATATTGGACTTCTTATATTATAATATTTTGTTTATTTCCCAAAATCCCCGTCACCTCAATTATAAAAGGGGACTAATTCTGTCACATATGTTCTTCACCCTAACCCTTATTTATTTACTATAGTAATTAAAATACCATTCTCGAAATACATTTCCTAATACTAGTGTTCCTGGTCTCATAAAAAGACCAATTCCATGTGCCAATGGATGTTTTCAAGGAGATATGTTTGAGATGAAAATTCATCACTATTAAATTTTATATTCTTTCTCACTTCTACCTTATTCTCACCCGTATACAATGTTTCATGAAAAATAAATAATCATATATATACTGGACTTTTTAATTTTTTTTAATTTTATATCCATCCTCAAACATATTATTTTATTCTTTTATTCTTAAAAAAATCATCATCCATGGTGTGTCAGTTCACCGCTTACATGGACGATGAGTTTTTGATTCCCATTAGTGCATTAATAGAAATTATAAATTCACTAATAATTTTTTATAACAACATTAAATAAATATATATATATATATTCTCCCTTATAGAGTACTATTGCAATTTGATAAAAATAAACATAAAGAACTAACTATCAAACCATATAACAACCACACTCAAAATAATGAATGTTGGAAATATTAAATTGGTGGAATAATGTATTAAGAAGACCATATAAGGTTTTATAAATATTATTATTGTTCAAAAAAGAATTAATAACACTATGAAACCCATTATACAGGAGGTTTGAATCTGTGTGGAGGAATTAAAACCTGTACTATGGGATTCATTAACTAAAAAATTACTGTAACATTTTGATGATTTATTAATCTATATATTTCAATTTCATGAAAACATTCTCCAAAATGTTTTATATGAATTTATTTATATGTACATGAAATTTTTAAAAGCGTAATTTTAAAATTCCTTTTAATTTATTTTAAAAATGGAACCATTTATGGTTTTTATGTAAGGTAATATCCTTACAAAACCCCTTTGTGTCTCTTTTTTAAACATTAAAAAATAATGGTTTGTATTAAATTGTACAAAATGAGACGTTTTTACAACATTTAGGATGCATTTTTGATCTTTATGTCTTGTTTACAATATATCATGTTTGTTTTAAAATTAATCTAATTCCTTTTCATATTTGAAGTACTCTTTCAAATATGTAATTTTCATCAAAAATTTTTATGCAAGTATTCATGTTTAATGATTATATACTTTTCATTGGAATTGATTATTATTCTGGGTGGTTTCATTATTTATGGAATATGGTTGTGTCTGTGATATCTATCTAATGCATTGAGTATTTTGGAAGTTGATTGTAATGGTTATTCTTAGTATAAATTTTATAGTTACATCATATGGTAGATGTAAGGGTTACATTGTAAGGAAACTATGAGGGTTTCAAATCCTATAGTTAAATGTGTTTTAAAATCATAAGTAATTATAATAATTATATGATTACACATGTTTTTGAAATTATTCTTTTAGCTTTCAATGTATTATTGAAACCTCATGTTTTTTAAATGTATAAATATATTTAATTTTATAGTTGAGATGTATATAATTCACGTGTTTATAAGTATTCCTATACTAATATTTCATTTCATATTTTTATGTCCCTTATAGATAATTTTGTAATCATCCCATGTTTTTGAAAAAAAAATAGGTTTTAATGACGGTTTATATGAAAATAATAATTCAAGGTGAATGGAGTTATGATTTTTCAAGAAATAGAGTTATATATATTTTAATGATTTTTGTTTTATGGGAAAATGTACACATATTATTTGGGTCAATTTTTAATGTGGTGGATTACCTTATAAGAGTTGGGTGTATTTATCTTTAATAATAATAATAAATTATATTTGGGAAGGAAATCAAAATAATTAAACTCTATTGTCAATGGGATATGTAATTGTTATGTCCAATTAAAGTACAATCAAGGTAAATAATACATGGTTATTTCTAAAAGAAAATTTTCTTTTTAGAAATAAATTTTGAATAAAAATTATCTGTAATGGAGATGAAATTAGGTAACCTGATTGTTATTATTTTTATTGATGATATTATTTTTATATGGGATTGATATAAAGATTATAAAATGTTAATATAATTAATTAATTAATATATTGAAATAATATTTCTCATTGAATAAACATTGTGTTCTATATTAAAAGTTTAACTTTGAATCAATTTAGATATTTTTATAAAAATATAAATATTTCATGAGTTTTATATAAAATTTTCATGAGGAAGAGTCAAGATAATATTAAACACCTATCACAATTGGTCTACTATTACGTAATAATGATTATATGAAAATTGTAAATTAAAAAAATAGAGGTTTCATAGGAACCATTATCTATCATAAACATCGTGTTATGAGATGTTTTATGTTTTTACCTTATATGAATGATATCATAGTTAATAAATGGAATAAAATGTGATCATATCTCAATTAAATGTTTAATATGATAAAGGACCATCTTCTTATGGGATGTTGTATAATAGTATGTAGGATGTGATAGATCATTAATAGATTGATGCTAATATACATAAATATTATAATTATAAAAAATTATCACATGGATGAAAGTTTTCTAGGGGGATTAATTTTGGAGTTATCCTAGTATCAAAAAGAGTATAAATACATTTTTTAATGTAGGAGGAGAATATATTTTATCCACCCATTTCTATACATAAATGATTTGGATGAATGTTTGGTTTCAATATTTTAGAATGATTACATATCATTAATTTATTATTCTTTATTATAATCTATGTAAAATTGAACATTCCAAAAATCCTACAAAATTTTATTGAATGAAACACATGGATATTACGTATCACATCATAAATAATAATATTTTTGGAATATATTTTATGATTGATTAAATTTAAAAAATTTATAAAATTGTTAATGTCTTTAAAAAGGAGAATGAATTTTTATACTGAGGTTGCAACAAAAGGCTCATCATACTCCAATTACATTCTAAAAATAATTATGTTAGACCCACTCAATGATTTTTATTTTGTTTTAACAGAGGGTGAGTATTTACATCATGTTATACCAAGAGTATGAATAGTTGGTTATCAAAAATTAGAGGAGAGATAATATTATTATTATAAAAATTAAGGGTGTTTTATCATTTCGTGGATGAATAATTCTTTCTCCACTATGGGATGAAATTTCTTTGCATTGAATTGCATTATCCAGAAGTGTAGTTTTAGAAAATATCCCATTTGAAAGGATGTGGTTTGGTAAATTATTAGAAATAGAAATTTTATAAAAAGGGTAGTGTGTTGTGAAATATATTACATGTTATATATTTACAAATAAACCCATAAAAAGTAAAAATTAATGATTCATTGTGATTCATTCATAAAAAAAATCTTGATATTTTAAAAACAAATATTTTTAGAGTGTTATTTAATATGAGTGGGAGAGTTCCAGGATATTTAGAAATTTATACTATGATATTATTGGTGGAGGTTTGGACATTTATCTATATTTTGTAAACAGTATTATTAATATGTTATTGATTTTGATTTATTCATCAAGTATTTAAAACATTATGAAAAAACTCAGGATCCATGTTTTAGTCATAAAAATAGAAAAAACTGTAACAATATGTAGTTTGGTAGAAACAACCAGACACACATTTATATATTTAGATCATGAGACACATATTCATAGATGTAAGATGATCATAAGAACAAGTTGATAATTTTTAGTTATGTTTATTATTTTTACAAGAATAATATTAAAATATAATGAAAATAATATATGGTATAAAGTACTAATGAATGCTGATGGAGATGAAATATAATTAATTTCATAGGGATATAGATTACAAAATGTTACCAAAAACATAATACTGAATGAACTATATGTGATGTTTTCAAAAAAAAATATATCTTAGAAGGATGAAGTACTGAGTTTTATATATGCTCATTAAAAATATTGACCAATCTACCAAGGGGTAGGAGATAGTAATAAACATCTGGACATATATATTTCCAAAAACCCCTTTCCTTAAAAGTGGAAATAATTTATTCAACCATCATGAATATATCAAGATTAATTGATAGTAGATGATGTAGTTTCTAGATACATATTTTTTGCAAAGATCACATTAAAGAGTATAGTATTATATTCTATATTAACAACAAAAATAGTAAGGATAAATGAATTAAGAAGGATATTTTTCAAGTACATCTGAAAATAAACCATTGGATTAAGAAATTATGAATTTTTGTATAGAATTATTATTGATATATAATGCTTCATTATGTGAATATTATATATTTCATCAATTGGTTGATTTAGTAAAATTTCAATAGACTATATTTTTGTGATAAAAATTAATTTATAACATTTTAGTTTAGTCAAAGATACTAGATAATGTTTTTTTAACTCATCAGACATGCCTTTATTAAGTCCAATAGAAAAAGGATGCTTATGGAGTGCACTAGTAAAAGGTAAGATAAGGAAGGTTGATATGTTAGAGTAGAAACAAACATATGATGTTATTATATAATCATTTGTTAAACCACAATAATTATAGGTTTAATATATTTTACATAATTTGTTAAAGTGCCATTTATAATTATGATTCAACTATTACCCTATTAATAAGATTGTAATCTAGTTGTGATAGGGAAAATTATAGAAGTACTTTAATAGTGATTTTAAAGAAGGATGAAGATGTTCATAATCATTAAAGAATTCATGAAGGATCAAGATGATTCATTAATACTCAATATGACAAATGAAACATGAAGTGAAGTTTAGTGAGTGGTAAAATGATTATGATTTCTTATGTTTTATATTTTTGAAAAAAATATATATAATATTTTTCAATGTAAAATATTAAATAACAATGTTCATCCATGTAAAAATATGACAATATTTTGTTTTATGATGTGTGATATTATAAAAATTTATTGAAGAAGACATGTGCAAATAATATAAGATAGAGAATTGACATGTTATAATATGGAATAGATATTTGGTAAAATGTGTTATTAGAGAATGTATTATGGATCAGTTCCATAAGATAAATCCCATGACATAATTTTTTATACATTGGTTTTCATGATTCAACCTGAGACAACTTTGAACTGGTAACCTTAGTCGGCTCATGACAAGGCCTAAGAGGCATTACGAATCCTCTTGGGTAGGGAAATAATATTAGGAATCAAGAATATATATTTGGGTATGATATATTCTAGGAAAATCAGATAAATTAACAAATATAAACTAAATAATATAATGATAAACACTATAAAGGGACATAAAATAAAATTTCACATTCCTCCATGTGACCATAATAGTAATCACGAACCAGTAAACCAACGTCACCCTATATTGACTGAGACCGAGATGGAAACAACACAATGTGAAAAAATATAAAAAATTCTACATGCATGAGTATTAAAACATAGTAGAAATTCCATAATAAACTACTCCACATTCCTTTCATTTAAAACGAAAACCATTTGAATATCATTTTAAAATAATACTATATAAAAATTCCATCTTCTATTTATTTTTAAAATAAGTAAAATCATAAAATTTATTATAATTATGTTCTAGAATTTGATTTTGGAAATACATTTCTAAATAATAGTGCATGTCCAACAAAACACTTTTTATGAAGGATCATGAAATGAAGGAATAATTCTATTTTGAAAACATAACATCTGGTGCATCAAATCATGGGTTAGTAAAAATGTTTTTTGTTATTTTAAAATTGAAAGGAAAACACACCATAATGATTTTAAAAAATAAATAACACATAAAATAAGGATAAAATATAGGAAGTGACATGGTAATCCCCAATGCAGTAAGGGTTTGTAGGTGACCTTGGATCCTCATACCTTAGTGACATGGTATATAGACCATGTGCCACTACTTCCCCTTGCACAATCCCATAGAGATGAGTCAATTGAGAGTTATAGTGGTATCCATTAATCATCATAGTTTCAACATGGTAAATAAACCATAACCCATGGATTATTCATGAACTATCCATTAAAAATGATTCAATAAAATGTTCAAGTGGTCTCTAATCCCCACTATAGTAAAAATATGGTATAGAAACCATAAAATACACCACCAAGGTGAATGATACACTAGATAAGAGTCAATAGAACTTTCTAGTGTCCTATAATCATCATCACATGGTTAGTTATTATTACATAATCATTCTAGAAAATGGGATAATGGGCTTAATCCCTACAGATCTGCATATCAATCTTGTCATAGTCTTCCCACCTAGGTACCAAAGTTTCACATGTTCTCTATTTCAAATAGTGGAATGTTTTTATCTAGAAAACATATATGAATATATAATTTACATTACAAAAAACTAATCCAACATATCAAAATTGACCTCCATCCTTAAGATAATCCCACCTTTTAATTTAGTGAAAAATGTAAAATCCCTTTTACTAGAGATATATCACAAATTAAAAATTTATTATACACATAAAAATTTTGATGAAAAGGGGAATACATCGAGAGGGGTTTTACACTTCCATGAGTCATTATTGGAATAAAAAAATAGTCCTAATTAATTTAAAAAGAAAATATAAATTTTGAATACCCAATTTCCCAACTTTTTTTAATTTCCATAACCAAATAAAAACGAATTAAACATTCATAGAACCACACATTTAGAAACATGGTTAAATACATGCTTAACTCAAAGCTAAGATTTTAAAAAGTATAAGGGAATGCCTAGAAAACAAGTCAATAGACACTTTATGATAACCAAAGTAAAAAAAAAAATATATTTGTATATCACATATAATTCATTTAAAACTAAAAAAACATTTTAAAAAAATCCATAAAATATTAGAATTTATATTTCAAGGATTCGACATTAGAAACCTAACTCAAACACATGGTGTGATGCCTGATGCCAACCACTAGAATCTTCTCTTTACCTAATGCACACATATGCACCATTAATTATATGTAAGGTCACTTGGACCCTATTTAAATATTTTTCATGGGAAAATATGTATAGTGGGATCCTTACATATATGATTTTACATCTAGATACTCGTTTACACTTACGCACATAATTATTTTCATATACACATATATTCACACCATGACCCATTATACATATTCATACTAAAATGGGTGAGTATATATAAATGGGAAATTGTGTATATCAATAACTAAGTATTAATACACAAATAAAATGTCAAAAATAATGGCTAAAACCCACCCCAACAGAGATCAATATAAATTACAAAAATATTAGTAATCTAAAAATTATAAAAAACTTTAATTAAAATTTTAAAATAATAAAGGAAAGAGGAATCTAACATCAAAATGGTGGATGATTGACTGAAATAATCTAAGACCCTTTTTCTTCAGCTATGGATAATTAAACAGATATAACAAATGTCTGAAAGAAACATCAAATGACCTATTTAATAGAAATATGTAAATAATAAGCTGACCATAAATCCTAGGGTTTTATAGAGTCAACATATTTACAATATAGAAAAAATATTTTGGAATGAAAGAGAAATATGAGATGGAGTGCTTACCTCAATGATCCTACCATAAAATGTATTAAATCCTAAATATTTGATAATTAATTGGTAAAAGGGGGTAGCGGTGGGGATCAGATGCTGATATAGAGGTGTGGACAATAGGGCTTGCATGATGCACTAGGATGAAATAAATAAAAAAATACAAGAGAAAAAACCCATTAAATAAAATTGAAAATATAAATTAAAATTGAATTTATTATATTTCATGGTGAGCCGCACAGTTTGCATCCTATTTACTAAACTATGTTTCAACCATGCCATACCTACTAGACATGCATGAGGCAGAACATAGTTACCCATATGCAAGTCTAAAAATTGAGGAAACCAGTCACCAATCATTCTAAAGGGAAATACCACTTCAAAGATCCAAACCACATTCTTTCCACAATGCTTGATAGACTGTAAACATGTATTGTGTCACACCACTGGCTCACATAGGAAAATTCATGAGCCCTCCAGAATTACTACTTTCCATGTAAGAAAATTGTGCAATAGCTAAAAATCATAAAAAAAATAAAATTTCAAATTTAAATAAAAAAAAAGTTGAAAATTATATACAATTAATATTTCAATGTCATGGTGTGATAATTATACCTACAAAAAATACATTCTACCCCTATAAAGTCACCATACCACTTGAAGAAAACAACTAAAACAAAGAATAGAATGGAACATAATGAATGTATTAACATTGTGGTGACTCATTTATATTTTATAGTCACACCCAACCTGCTATAAAGAAAAACACATTCAAAGAGATCGATGGTGTATCTCCACAATACAAGTGAATAGATACAACCAAAAAATACCAGAATAGAGTACTCCCCACCCACCCTAAAATCTTTATAAAAAAGGGAAACATGATAAAATGAACTAAAACCAAGAATTAAACAAAACCACAATTCATAATTTCTAGAATATATGATCATCCCTAATGTGATCGAAATTAAAACCCAAAACAAATCCACAAAAGGAAAATGATGATTGAATGAAAAATAAATAAAATATTTAAATCCTCAAATGAACAACCACTAGAGCTTCACGAGAATAATACAACAAATATTTTTATGAAAATGATAAAGTTATAATGAAAAGTAAAACTATAAAAAGAACATCTAAACTACCTCCACCCCAATGGTGTAGAAAAAATCCAAACCAAGGTTCCCCACAAACGTGAATATTACATACTATATGAAGAGAATCACTCCATAACCTATGGCTGGATCAATGATGTCATGATGTATATGCTGGACTGTATTTTTTTACCTTCTTTTAGTGTCATGAGTAGTCCCAATGTCACCAATCACCAAAGGAATAAAAATAAGATGGATTAAAATTAAAAACATCCCATAATATAAAACAATAATAGAACTATTGAAAAATTGAATGATAAGAACCCACAATCAGAATTCCTTAGAATAGGTTCCATTGGATCACACTCTTAAATGGATGGGGAACCTCTATATCTACCAAGAGAAATGGGTCACTAACCATAGATAAAGATCATGCATGAAAGCATGAGTTTGAAATAAAAAACACTACAGTATCTATGGATAAAAGGAAATTAGTTAATAAAAATGGTCAGTATACCCCTATAGCATAAGTTGAAATTGTCAATTGTTCGTGAGCTCAAACACTTTCTTCACCTTCAATTACTCAAAATTAATACACTAGAATCAAGAAATTTTAATGATCACTCGATAGATCAAACTTGTAATGAGGAATAAATAATCACAATCCACTAGTTTAGCCCTCATCCTTCAAACATACCCAATATAACTCACACCCTTCCAACATCTGTATTTCCCAGAATCTAATGATACTCAATTTCCTAAAGCCACTCAACCATCTATAACTTAAATCATTAACTAATGAAAACATGCACTGATTGAAAAGATAATTTCTTTACCACTCAAATAGGATTATGTGAAGAACTGTCGATTGGATGAGAATACTTATAATCCTTCTACTCATTTTAGGGTAGAATACTCTCCAACACGTGTGAAAAAATACCCAGTCAACATCGAAATAGAACTAGATATGTTATCATTTTAAACCAAATAAAAATATCATAAACCAACACATTCATATACCCAAATAAAATCCAAATTAAATATAAACCAAAACAAAATAGAAACATCTCAAAACAATCTAAAAACGCTCTTTTAGGCACCATTGTATCCTACTTCACCCATTTAAAAATTCAGTTCCCCCATTATAAATTAAATACATTTTCCATTTAAAAAATAATTTCATCGCATTCGAATAATAATTCAAAACACATCATAAATTTTCTTTTTCTAACCAGAATTCATGTAAGAAATAAAAACCACTTTATTGAAAACCATTTAAATTTAAAAAAACTGTAAAAAACTGAGTCAAGCCTTGGATTTGAAGTAGTAACCCAAGATAATATCTAAACTATCACAAATATTCCCACACACACATTGACTTATATCACTAAAACATATATACTATCATTTTCATTTTGTACACACACATATATGAAAGTCCTAAAAAATTAAAAGGAAAATACATGCCGTTTTATCATCGAAACCATAGATTTACCAAATTAACAATTCACTTTTCCCCTATAGTTTCCCTAACATTTCCAAGTAATGAATTAAATTCACCTTTGAAATAATTTTTTTTTCAATCCAGAAACCATCTGCAGAAAAAAATTTCATTTAGAAAATGTAGTGGCCCCAATCCAAATTAGAATGAAGTAACAATAATTCCAATGTAACTAGAAAAATGAATTCGTGTCCATGCATACCCCCGGAACAAGGTTTATCTAACCATTCACATAGAATTCACCATCCACTATAAGTATATTGAACATTTAACCTTAGATCCACATGCTTCCCTATGGTGTGTAAGCTCACAGTGTACCAACAGATCAATTACATTGTCATACCCCACAATAGAATACATCATCAAACTAACGAAATTCCATATAAATAATAAAAAACAAAAAATAAGGATTTAAAACCCTACCACCCATGGCGACTCATGTCTCATCAATAGTGGTGGTGATTAGGAACCAACCTGTTATCTAACTAATGAGCCCCGATAATCCTATCTCTAATCTGCATGATTCCCCAAAAAAAGAAAGGCCCGTCTCTATTATGAATTTTTTAAGAACCAACATGGGTCAAACTTGAATCGATTAACTGAGCCAGTCTATGATAAGGCCTGAGAGGCATTCCTGATCCTCTTGGGCTATAAACTAGTGTCGTTCGTACAGAATACATTGTTGGGACTGATCTATCAAATGAATATAATATAAATAAAAAAATATAAATTAAATAATAATATTATATATAGTATTAGTGGAAATATAATAAAACCCCAGATACCTCAATGTGACCTTGGGGGTCA
Organism: Viscum album; assembly: GCA_963277665.1. NCBI lineage: Eukaryota > Viridiplantae > Streptophyta > Magnoliopsida > Santalales > Viscaceae > Viscum > Viscum album. The sequence continues at coordinate 1,439,379,195 of OY728162.1, forward strand.
GCACTGACCACTAAACCAACATTGATCAACAACGACAAAGACCGAGATGAAAGAAAAACCCATGAAAATAAATAAAAAATGCTATAGGATTGATTATGAAAACATAGCAGGCATGCCCGGATATACTATTCCATATCCCCCTATATTAACATGAAATCCATTTATAGCTTGTTTGAAAATATAACAATATAAAATTACGATCTTTCATTTCATTTTTTAAAATGTTACTGGAAGAAATCTGTTAAAATTAATTTCCCGCTATTTATATTGTAAAACAATTTATAAATAATAATAAATATCCAAAAATATATGTGTATAAAGGATGATTCAATGATGAAAATACATCAAAATGAAATCATAACATCAGGTGCTTCTAATCATGGGTATGTAAAAAAAGTTTTTACAACTTTTCAAAATGAATAAATAAATGATCTCAATGAATTTAATAATGAAATACAAAAGAAAACAAGTATCAATGATAGTAAGAACCATGGGTATCCCCTATGTATTTAAGTAGCGTTGGGGACATGGGATCCTCATACCTTAGTGACATGGTATATAAACCATAACCCACAACACCCTCATAAATTAAGAACTAGATAGGAGTTAGTAAAAATTTATATTGGTCTCCAATAATAATTATAGAAGAAAGATGGTATAAAAGCCCTAAACCACAATTACCTCAATAACGAGACTCTAGATATGATTCAATACAATGTTTTATTGGTCTCCAGTCCTCGTCATATTTGAAAAATTGTACAACAACCAAAACCAATTGTGTTTTCATGCATGAGAAACTATATAAGAGTCAATTTAAGATTCTATTTATAACAGATCCTCAACACATGTTTAGGTAGTGTTGTATCCTCATTCTTATTCGTGGAAATAGGTCCTCAAGCCTTTCGATCCACATAGTGTACTATTCGTAGTCTTACCTCCTTAGAACCCTAGATTCCCATTTTCTTAATTACAAACGGTGGTCAGTTTTTTCAAATTTAAAATATATGAACATATAAATTTATTTACACAAAAAACTAATACATATTATCACAACCGATATCCCTCCTTAATACCATCCCTATTTTTTCGTTAGACAATAATGAACTGCCTCGTAACAATGTAAATATAAAAAATAACTCATTTCACACACACTCAAATTTCTAAAAACGTTTTCATGCCCTGAGATGCATTTCCCATTTAAACAAACCTTCCTTAAAATTCTAAACGTACCTACTTAAATTACAAGGAATGTTTTAATTTTTAAAAAACAATTCCAAAAAATAATATGTTAAAAAACAAATACAAACGATAATTTAATAACCATGGAACCACACATTTTAAAAAAACATTGAAACCATGATTTTCTCGAAGAAAACTATTTAAAATGATTATATAAATTCCTATACACTATTTTTAGTGCCACTCTATAATTACCATAACAAATCATAAATATATGTACATCATATTCATTTAATATGAAAATATAAATCACATTTTAAAAAATCCAAGCAACCTTATATTTCAAATTTAATGTATTTGGCCTTTAGAACCAACATAAAACTAATGGTGTGATTCTTGATGAAGGTAACTAGAATCTTCCCCTTAACAAATTCATCCATATTCCCTTACCTTATAAACATGGACACCTATCCCATATGTATAATATTTTATGTCCATATATGTATGAAATGATCCTTACACATGTAGTTATACATATATATATCCCATTTAATAAACAAAATTACGTATTTTCATATAAACATGTATGAACACATATTCCCATTATATATATTCATCCTAAAATGGGTAAATATATAAAAACTGGTAACATACATTTATGTATTCCTATATATGCATACACATATAATCCTTTGATAACAGTGGCTCAAACCCACCCCAATGAAAATCCATACACACTACAAAAATATAAGGAATATAAAAAATATAAACAAGACAAATTAATATTGTAAAATAAGAAATATTGGGGGAAACTATCATCAAAATGGTTGTTAGAGAACTAAAATGGTATGAGATTCTTCTCTTTCCATAGATGATGTCTATATTTGTCTCAAGCAGTTATGAATGACCCATCACACAACCTATTGATAAGAAAAGAATAAAAAATAAACCCACCTGAAACACTATGTTTATGATGAGCGAAAGGGGAGATGTGAAGGAAAAAAATGATGACATGATGGATAAGGATGAGAGAAAGAACTTGACATGATTACCTGACCACAAATCTGAATGAAATAATGTGAATTTAATAGAGAAAAGGGAGTTGAGACTGGGGAAGGGGGGCTCGCATGGGAATATTGAGGAGATGAGTAGGGTATTTTTCAACACACATAGAGGGATAAAAGAAATAAAAAATAGTGTAGAAAAACAATGGAAAAAGAAAAGGGATAAAAGAAAACAAAAACCAATAATTTTAAATCAAGTTGATCCTCACAATTTTTGGATGGTTTACCAACCATGTTCCATCAATGATGTCCCAACTAGAAAATCATGAGGAAACTCATGGTTATATATTTTTGAGTCCCCCATTTGGGAAAACTATTATAAAATCATGCCAAAGAGAACTACCAACTCACTGATCCAAACCACATGATTTCTGAATGGTTAAAAAGAACATTTTGAATTCATGTGCTGCAACACTAAAACACCTACGCACTCAAAAGAGAATAAAAAGATTACTAATTAACATGTTTATTAACTGTAAAAAAGCTAACTAGTATCCAGAAAATAAATATTCAATCCTCCATCTATTAGAACTTAAAATCAAGGATTAAAATAATTAAATAATTATAATAATTAATAATTCATTATCGTGGTGAGACTTATGTGTTGATTATAATATGTAGTGAATTATTATTTTTTAATGGATAGAACTCATATTAGAAAAACAATATTGGTTTCAGTGTGAAAAACAGTCAAAAAAATACTAAATGAAGGAGTTTGACATTGGACAGTCACTTCTAGATAGAGAAAAACATATTGGCATTTCTTGATAAAAAATTTTGAATTATTTTATCAAGCTCAACATACATCATATATATTTTTTTTGTAAGATAAAATTTTATAACTTGTGAGAATTGAATAGAGTTTTACTTATTGATATATATAAGTACTGGAATGATTGTTTAGTAAAGTCGTATTCACTACTTACTAATGGTGAATTTAAAGGACATACTAGATTCCACAGTGAAAGGATTTTTGTATTTACATAGATGGAAAACTGTGTAAATCATGCATTAATTGAATTAGATTTTTATCATTTTATGATATTGATTTTTTATATGAAATTATTCTAGGAAAAAACAATAATAGGTTTTGGGGTTAATATTAGATAATTTTAAATTGAAAATGTTCATCGCTGATACAACAGGCCACCCTCATTCTCAGTTGTTCTCACTATCCTATGTAACATCATATAGAAATTCCCAAAAGAGAATAATATTAGAAACATAAAAATACAAAATATACCATATAGCGATGGTAATATTATAATAATAATGCTATGATACAATGAAAATATGTTTAGTAAATTTTTTTACTCATGTGGTGTATTTTTATATTTCCAGGGAGGAGACAAATGAAATTTAGGGTATATGAAAACTTCAAGAGAATATAAGTTAATTAATCGAAGGGAATAATTGGGGTAATTGAAATAAAAATGGGTTATATGATGAATCAACATTTTATGAGTGTCAGTAATGTGGTGGTGAGAATTGTAATGCCCCAACCCAGTTACCCAGAGTCGGTGTATTATTGCATAACATTAGCATGATCACAAAAGATCAAGTCTTGAATGAACGATTAGTTTAGTACCCTTGGAAACACTAGACACATTCATAAGTCTTACATTACATAATAAAGTAAAACAAAACTATAACAACATCTTGTCTTCATATCCCCTCATATTATCCATGCAGGTCATTCATTATATACTTCTTCACATCCTAGAAAAATTAAAACATTAGAAGGGGTGAGATCAGATGCTCAATAAGGATAACAATATAGCGGAAGATTTCATAAGTAAACATTAACATTTAATGAAATGTATACCTACAACAAAAGCATTTTAAACTTGAACTTCATCATAATATGGCAAAAATAAAATGAAATAATGCCATTTACTTATTCATATTGATATTCTACTAGTCTAATAATCACATGCAATATCAATAACCACATTCATAATGATGGAATGCATAATGCCAGGCTATCATTACCACGTTGCCAAGGCCTCGTTCCAAGAATAAAAATAATATTTTATCAAGGCCTCGTGCCAAGAAACTAGTTTGTCTCATTAGACCTACTAATGTGTCGAGGAGCTATAGCAGTCTCCACCCGTCACTTATTATGTCCAATGTATTCCTTATATGAAAAGGTTTAAAAATATCATAAACCATAACATAATCGTATCACATAAAACATGCATAAAGTAAACATAACATTTCTATATATCAATCACAGGATATCAAGAAAACACATTGATATAATAAAACCATTTTCAATAATAAAATAAAAGAAAAGTAAAACTTGGTATTTATTTTTCATTTAAAAGAATTATGGCTTGTAGAGGAAGCTGAAACTCAAATAATGGTCACGAAAGAGAAAAAGTCGTTGTCGATGCATATGTATGACAAAAAAACATTCCATTTTTCCATTTAGTAAAACTCTTCATTTAAAAAGATTTATTTTTAATAAATGTAAAAATCACAGGGGTTTATACACCGTATAAAAGAAATTTGTGTATAAAACAAAATATGCCTCAATGAATGGATATTGAGATGAAGTACCTTACAAAGATCAATTTTTAAATAAAATAGATATATTATGTGTATTAACTATAAGTACACATAAAGAAAGTAAAAATACAATATAGGACATAATAATATCATGGCATAGTTTGAAAGTAGGAGATTAACCCAAAGAACGGAAATTAGGTTAAGAAGTTCCCTTACCTCATGTTCGACTTGACTAGATCATTCTTTAATCTCCTGAATAATAAACTAGAGTTAGTTTCTACTTGCTTAAGAACCTCTTTAATGTTCATTATTACTTTTATATCACTTATTACCATTTTATGATCATTATGTAACTATTTAAGTTAATAATGGTCGTTTTGTCGATCTTTGGTACTTCAGTCAAAAATAAACTTCTTATAATTACAAGTTGTTCATGTGGTGAAATATCCATTATATCCAAAATTATATTAATGATTTATATATCATATATATCATATATATCTAGTATATACATGCATTTATAATATTACATAACATTTATAGGTAAGAAATGAAATGCACCGTTCATGGAGACGGTAAGTCGTACGTACGCATGAACACTACATTTATTTCTATTTAGTATTTAATGGAATGAAGTTATAATTATTTAGCGGTATAATATAATTCCATTATAATATAATGCATAATATCATTTACTCCATCCCTTATATATCCCACATATGGCATTAACGATTCAAATCTCTTTGAGGGGGCGGTAGTCCGCACTTCCTAAAATGAAATTATCGCGTTTACCCATAATGGAAATCATAAAGGTATGCCAAAAATGAAAAATAAAGAATCATAAGGAAAACTAAAACATAATATATATCATATATAAAAATAGTGTCATCATAATGGCCACCATGAGAGGTGTTAAAAGAAGATTTAACAATCATCGTTTCATGAGGCAAAAATTCACCACCCACAGAAATAGTATGTTCTTTAACCATTAGACGAAGGTGTGTGTAAGTTTAAATAAAATAATTCTCATAAAAACATCCAAGTATATTTAATATACTGTTTTTGTTACAAAATAAAAGAATAAAAAGAGTTTAGGGGGTTGGAGAAGAAAAATAAAACAAAACAACGTAAGAGAAGACAATACCTTTAAATTGGGTAACTACCCTTATTTTAAACCAAACTGGTTTCCTAAAGAGCATTATAACTAAGGTAAGGCTTCTAGGATGAAGGGAGGAATGTTGAGAGGGTATTTGGGCAGAGTTTGGCCGAGAAAAATGGCTTGGAAGGTGTTAATAAGGTGGTAGAGGTGGGGGCCTTTTATAAGAGGAGATGAGGGCACTCTTGGAATGTCATGAAATGTTACATTATTATGAAATTATTTTCGGATTTTAAAGGTCCCAAAACGAAATATTTCTCGTATAAGGTGATAAGGGTTCAATATATACTCATAAAATAGGTTTTTGATAAGTTTAATGCTTAGATTTGACATTATCTTTTCATTTTATTTAAATCGTTAATTAATGAGGTAATCACTGCATCATCAATGTGTCATAATATATTTAATTTATTTAATATCTAAAATTTATAAAAAAATTACATGATGTATTAAATCTTTTAATCTTTCTAATGAATATTTATAGTCGAAAATTTAACTTATATAACCCTATGTAATAATTGTTTTAGTAAAACAACACTTGTTTGTGACAATTTTATTATTACTTTAAATAAAAAGTTATTAATGTCATTTTCTTACCCAAGTTCATACATGGGATCCCCAAGTTGACCCATGGATTTTCGGGGTCGTCCATGAATCATCCAATAAGTTTAGGATAAGTGTTAAGGTATTTTCATATTTTTATAATATCATTTTTACCTTAAATTTCACTAATTACCTTTAATCGCGATTAATAAAACATTAACGTTACTATTCACCAAAAAATTATTTTAATCCCATTGAACCACATTTTACTTCCTAATGACAATCATGTATGTGGGAGTTTTGAAAATCAAATCATAGAAGTGTTAATGTTTCATTTACACAAAAAATTTGTTTTTAAACTACCACTTAGTGGTTTCACTATTCATCAAAAATTAAAGTTTTTCAGAAAAATGACAAAAATTAACCCTAAGATATATTTTATATTCCTAATTCAAAAATGATGTCTATTTTAAAACATTCAGTACATATAATTTGAATTAATTAATTTAATAATTAATTCCCGTTGTCACAACAAATGACGTGTTTTTAAGAAACAATATATATCAAAAGATTGACAATTGTTTTTGTCCAATTTCAAAATGAAATTAACTCTAATGACCACCATTGGATAAAATGGTAAAAATATATTCTAATTATACTTTAAAACCACTCAATATTATAATTTATCACTATAAATGATTTTTATTTAATAAGTTGTTTTTAATTGTTTTCTCTATACATAGAAAATTGGAAGTTCTCAGAAAATTACAAAAAATTTCAACTTAGGATAATTTTGATATTCGGAATCCAAAAATGAAGTCCATTTTGAAATATAAAATTTATATAATTTCAAAAAGTGGGTATTACTATTCATAACGGCTACTTTGATTGTTTGTGGTGCGTGTTAGAATCTCGAACTTGAGTACAATGCAAGCTATTGAATTATTGAAAGAGAAGTGTATCATGAAAGCTTAGTGTTTTACATTCTCCCGTCCTTCAATAAATTGCATCCTCAGAATTTGAAAATGTTCTTCGAAAATAAAAGGTTGAAACAATAAAATACCTTTGTGGAAAACCCACATCGAAAATAGGTTTAATAAAAATATAACATTAAAAGAAAGAAAGAGAAGTACAAAAGACACCCGAGATAGCCCATACTAGGATTCTATGAAAATATAGATATGGAGGAAAAACAAACCATCATGGTCTGATAGAGAGTTGTAGAAAACATGGTTAGGAGAAAGTTAACTACAAGAAAATCACAAACATGTTATTGGTTAAACGATCATTGATTCCCCAGTAGGAAAAGATAACCGACAACGTTTTTGTTTTATGTTACCTTTAATATAGTTGAGGAATTTTTTTAGGAGATTTACTAAGAACGTAAGGAAATATACATACATTTCATGTAGACTTTCATTATTTAAATTTTTTTTTACCACAGACCCATTTTTCACTCAAAAATATAATAGAACTCAAAAATATTATATTTATCCTAATCGTACAGGGTTCCAAATATTAACACATACCATTCAGATTAGGAAAAATATTTTGTAATAACCAGGGACTTCCTATAGGCTAGTGGTAGGTAATAAAGGCCTGTCACACTATGGTTGTGGGTTCGATTCCTACAGCTTTGTTCGACGCGATGGGTTATCCCCCAACCTGCAGGTTGTCCATTTCCTAAAACTATAGTATTATAATATTCCAAAAATAATCTTCATAAATTTTTTAACCTTAAACAATACTATCCAAAGTTCAACTTAATCCATTCCAACATTTATTGTTATCCAAAATACCTCTGCCCATGCTTTCTATAAAAGGTCTCTAAATTCTAAAATCAATTGTATCATCAGATTCCTCAAACAAAGTAAATTTTATCTTATTTTCACATACAAAAATATGATTACCTTCATCATATTGAAACATTAATGAAAACAACAAGTACTGCAGTAAAATCCTTATACATGTCACATTATTCTTATAACCAGAATATAATCCTTGAGTCCAAAAGCACTAATACATTAATTATTCCACTTCAACTATAGTAACAACATAATATTGTCCTTGATCCCTTGTCCTTTTCTGAGGTAAGTTTCCCTGATTCTTAAGAAATTCATTTGCATAATGTTCCATTTCCCTATAATTGTAGCATTCAACATTGATAGCCTCTTTCTTTCCCGTGCAATCACAAGCCTGGGGACCTTTTTATCCACATTTATAAGAAACTCCCATTCTATTTAGGCATGTATCGGGGTGATTCTTCCCACAATTATCACATAATGAAAAATCCTTCTTTCCATTTTTCCCATTATCTGTCTCTTATTCCACCGTTCTCTTCTTCTCTTGCTTTACTTTATTGTCATAAGATTTATATAATTCCTTTTCTAGATTGATATCACATGAGACAATATCTTCGTACGAAGAGAAGGTTTGTGAGACTAATGATCGATGGAGTAATGGTTTTAACCAATAAAAGAAATGATCAATCTTACTTCTTGGGTTACGTATATAATCTGCAGCATACCTCGCTAACATTGTAAAGTTGGCCTGATACATTGCGACATTCTCATCCTCCTTTTGTCTTAGACTCAGAAATTTCCTTTCCATATCTGCTTGATGGTCACAAGGAAATTATATTTCTAAAAAAAGCTCTTTGAACTTCCTCCATTCTATATTTGATACTTTATCATCTTCCTTCATGTTTTGTATCAGTGACCACCATTGATCGGCATCTCCAGTGAGGCGGTAAACTGCCATGTCCACCTTCTCCCTTTCGCTACTCCCCAAGGTGTGGAATATTTTCTCTAAGGAGTTTATCCTTTGCTCAAATATTAATGGATTTGTAACCCCATTAAATGTTGGTGGTTGTTGCATCATGGATCAGTCTGACATTGATCCTCCATATTGTGGATCAGGGTGCTCCATACGAGAAAGGTTATTATTCATAACTTGAGTGAGTTGTCCCAGTATGGTGATAAGATGATCAGCACAAGTTGTATCACCAACACCATTATAATTATCTTGAGCGGGAGAGAAATCCCTACATGGAGTGTGTGCATTGATGCGGTTTCCATTCCTCCCACTAGGCGCCATTTCTAAACAATGGCATAAACTATATTAGTTTATGAATCAAAATACATAATTCCATACTTGTAAAACACTTAACATAAATTGAACTATAATCATAAAAATGTTTTCTTTGAGGAAGGATATACTCATAAACCCTTCATAATGGTTTGTAAAGAAAATGAGAATTATCCTAAGCATATCCCCCAGGAGTGTCGTAACCAAGAGTGCAGTAATGGTCGTTGTCGTGCACCAGTTCCCGTTCGAGTCTAGCTCAAAGAGGTGTATTCAGGTTTTACCCCTAGGTACATCTGTGCCAGAGCCGCCTCTACCTGCTCGTATCCAGACATGAATGTATTGCTCGGAAAACTCACAAAATCTCTACAACAACAAAATGCTAGGAAGTTCTTCTATACTAATCCTCAACGTTCATCATATGGCTATGTGATATAATCAGAGTTTTTCTAAATCTAGATTCCAAGGTTAGTACTAACCTCCCTCTAATACCAACTGTAACACCCCGACCCCAGTTACCCAGAGTCGGTGCATTATTGCGTAACATTGGCATGATCACAAAAGATCAAGTCTCGAAAGACCAATCAGTTTATTAGCTTTGGAAACACTAGAAACATTCATAAGTCTTGAATTACATCATAAAGTAGAAAAAGCTACAACAACATCTTGTCTTCATATCCCCTCATACTATCCCAGGAGTTCATTCATAATATACTTCTTCACATCCTGGAAAAATTAAAACATTGGAAGGGGTGAGCTGAGATGATTAGTAAGGATAAGAATATAGCGGAAGCTTTCATAAATAAACATTAACATTTTAGGAAATGTATAACTAAAACAAAAGCCTTTTAAACTTGAATTTCAGAATAATATGGAAAAAATAAAATTAAATAATTCCATTTACTTATTCACATGGATATTCTACTAGTCGAATAATCACATGCAATATCTATAACCACTTTCAATAATGATGGAATGCATAATGCCAGACTATCATAACCACATATCCAAGGCCTCATGCCAAGACTAAAAATAATATTTCATCAAGGCCTCATGCCAAGACACTAGTTTGTCTCATGAGACCTACCGATGCATCGAGGAGCTACAGCAGGCTCCACCCATCACTTATTAAGTCCAATGCATTCCTTATATGAAAAGGTATAAAAATATCATAAACCATAACATAATCGTATCACATAAAACATGAATAATGGAAACATAACATTTCCATATTTCAATCACAAAATATCAATACAACACATTGATATAATAAAACCATTTTCTATAAAAAATTAAATAAATGTAAAAATTGGTATTTAATTTTCATTTAAAATAATTATGTCTTATAGAGGAAGCTGAAACTCAAATAATGGTCACAGCGGTAGAGAAGTCATTGTCAATGCATACGCACGACAAAAAAAACATTCCTTTTTGTCATTCAGTAAAATGATTTGTATAAAAAGATTCCTTTTGAATAAACGTAAATGTCAATGGGGTTTATACACCGTATAAAAGAAATTTGTGTATAAAATAAAATATGCCTCAATGAATGGAGATTGAGACGAAGTCCCTTACAAAGATAATTTTTTAAATAAAATAGATCTATTATGTGTATTCACTATAAGTACACATAAAGAAATTAAAAATAAAATATAGAACATTATAATATCATGGCATAATTTGGAAGTAGGAGATTAACCTAAGGAACAGAAATTGGGTTAATAAGTTCCCTTACCTCGTGTCCGACTTGACTCGATCGTTCTTTAATCTCCTGAATAATAAACTAGAGTTAATTTCTACTTTCTTAAGAACCTTTCTCATGTTAATTATTACTTTTATATCACTTATTACCATGATATGAACATTATGTAATTATTTATGTTAATAACGGTCGTTTTGTCGATCGTTGGTACTTGAGTCAAAATTAAACTTCTTATAATTACATGTTGTTCATGTGGTAAAATATCCATTATATCCACAATTATATTCATGATGTATATATCATATATATCATATATATCCAGTACATACAAGAATTTATAATATTACATACCATTTATAGATAATAAATGAAATGCACCGTTCATGGAGACGGTAAGCCGTACGTACGCATGAACACTACTTTAATTTCTATTTCATATTTAATGGAATGAAATTATAATTATATAAAGGTATTATATACTTCCAGTATAATATCATGTATAATATCATTTACTCCATCCTTTATACATCCCACATATGACATTATAGATTCAAATCACATTGAGGGGGTGGTAGTCCGCACTTCCTAAAATGAAATTATCGCGTTTACCCACAATGGAAATCATAAAGGTATGCCAAAAATGAAAAATACAGAATCATAAGGGAAAAAAACATAATATATATCATATAGAAAAATAGTTTCATCATAATGGCCACCATGATAGGTGTTAAAATAATATTGAACAATTATCATTTTGTGAGGCAGTAATTCGCCACCCACAGAAAGTGTATGTTCTTTAACCATTAGACGAATGTGTGTGTAAGTGTAAATAAAATGCTTCTCATAAAAACATCCAAGTATATTGGGAATACTTTTTTTGTTACAAAATAAAATAATAAAAGGAGTTTAGGGGGTTCGATAAGAAAAATAAAACAAAATAATGTAAGAGAAGAAATTACCTTTAAATTGGGTAACTCCCCTTAGTTTGAACCAAAATGGTTACTTGAAGAGCTTTATGCCTAAGGTAAGGATTCTAGGATGAAGGGAGGAATGTTTATAGGGTATTTGGGTAGAGGTTGGCCAATCCAAATGGCTTGGAAGGTGTGAATAAGGTGGTAGAGTTGGGGGCCTTTTATAAGAGGAGTGGAGGGGCACTCTTGGAAAGTCATGAAATGTTACATTATTATGAAATGATTTTCTTATTTTAAAGGTCCCAAAATGATATATTTAGAGTATAAGGTGATAAGGGTCCGAAATATACTCATCCAATATGTTTTTTACAAGTGTAAGTCTTATATTGTACATTATCATTTCATTTTATTTTAATCTTTAATTAATGAAGTAATCGTTGCATCATCATTGTGTCATTAAAACTTTAATTTATTTAATGTATAAAAATTATAAAAAAATACCATGATGTAGGAAATCGTTTTATCTTTCCAATAAATATTTATATTCTAAATTGTAACTTATATAACCCCATGTAATAATCATTTTAGTAAAACAACACATGTTTGTGACAATTTTATTTTTACTTTAAATAAAAAGTTATTAATGTCATTTTCTTACCCATGTGGCTCCATGGGGTCCCCAAGTTGACCCATGGATTTTATTTTTCAGCCATGACTCATCCAATAAGTGTAGGACAAGTGTCAAGATATTTTCATATTTTTATAATATAATTTTGTCCTTCAATTTCACTAATTACCTTTAATCACGATTAATAAAACTTAAAAGATAATGTTCACCAAAGAATTATTTTAATCCCATTGAACCACATTTTACTTCCTAATGACAACCATCTATGTCAAATTTTTAAAAATCAAATAATATAAGTGGTAATGTATCATTTACATGAAAAATTAGTTTTTAAACTACCACTTAGTGGATTCACTATTCATAAAAAATTGATGTTTTTCAGAAAGATACCAAAAATTAACCCTAAGATATATTTGATATTCCTAATTAAAAAATGATGACTATTTTAAAAAATTCAATACATATAAGTTGAATGAATTAATTTAATAATTAATTCCAGCTGTCACAACAAATGGCGTGTTTTTAATAAACAATATATATCAAAAGATTGGCAATTGTTTTTTTCCAATTTCAAAATGAAATTAATTATAATGTCATGCATTGGATAAGATGGTAAAAATAAATTATAATTATACTTTAAAACCACTCAATAGTTTATCACTATAAAATTTTTTATTAAAAAAGTTGTTTTTAAATATTTTCTCTATTCATAGAAAATTGGAAGTTCTCAGAAAATTAAAAAAAATTCAACTTAGGATAATTTCGATATTCCGAATCACAAAATGAAGTCCATTTTGAAATATAAAATTTAGATAATTTCAAAAGGTGGGTATTACTATTCATAACGGCTACTTTGATTGGTTATGGTGTGTGTTAGAATCTCAAAATTGCGTACAATGCAAGCTATTTCATTATTTAAAGAGAAGCATATCATGAAAGCTTGGGGTGTTACAAGAATACCCTTTTATAAAATATAAGGGGGGTATTTTGTTAAATTCAAATCACTTTTGAATAATGAGAAGTCACTCTTTTTTGTAATGTGGCTCCAAAATTGGGAAGTAATTTATTAAAGAATATATAATGTTGATATAACATCAACGATTCATTTTCACACATGTTTAAAATATGTTTTCACCTAATTAACATTTTATATTACACTATAAACTTTTATACATTTACCATCGTAGTTATTTTTTACATTAGTTTTTTATCATTTATAGATAGGAATTAAATGTTCCTTTTTACAAAATTTTGACTAAATTATGAAAATTTTAGAATATATTAGCTTTTATTTAACCAATATTTGTTGTATAAAGTAATGTTAAAGTAAAAAATATATAATTTATTAAAACAGAATAAGAAAAAATAAAATTTTAATTGAAAATAAAAAATATAGGTTTTTAAATAAAAAATATTTAAACTTATATAATTTTATATGAAATTAGTATATTTTTCTAGAAAAAAGTTTTCAATATATATATATATATACACATCAATGTTATAATAAAATTCTAGGAAAATAAAAATTTTCTTTTCAATATTCACCTTCAAATTAATTTTTCAGAAATATCCAATAAAATTAACATTTGTTAATAATGGATGTTTTAATACAAAAATAATTTTATTGTTTCAAATTTATGTTGTAAAAAGTATTCCATTAAAATTTAAATATAAATAAGATATCAAATTAATTGCATTTTAAATGGAAAATGATTTTTTTAAAATATTAACAATTTTCATCCATATTTCATACCATTTACCACCAAATCCATTTTTTTCATTTTCTGAATAAACCACTTTAAGGTTAGTGGGAACTTCACAATAATCGATATCAAATTTAAATCACCCCAAACATTTACCCATTCAAGCTTCAAATTCCACCCCAAAACATCAAAATTCAACTTTAAATTTCAAATTCAAAAATCAGGACACATCATTCAAAAAACACAAGTCATCTTGGGTCCGCCTTGATTCATGTTCACTGAATCGCATCCCTAATTCACAATCAACCCATCATCACATCAACATTGTCAGGAAACAGAAACCAATGGAGCATATCATCATCACCATTGGCAAGAACAGAAATCCTTTGAAATGTGTGAGGGGAAATATCCCTCGAACCAGGAAACAAAACATTTGAAAACCATCAAAAAACATAATTAACATCACCTAGATCTGTGACCTCCTGCAATACCGGCGACATAGGAATGGGATCCATCGAGCAGGAACACCAACGTTGAAAAATTTATGAATGAAAGATCTCAAGATAACAGAAAGGCCCAATCATCAAACCAGAACAAACCAACCAAAAGAAAACTCTACCAAGAACCGAAAAAATGAAACAGCAGGTCAAGGAAGAAGATTCCAACACCAGCAGGGCTTCCCAGATTTTTTGAGACTGGTCGAACCACACATCCCAAATATCCTAATGATTCAACACACTAGACCATCCTGGAAGGGGTGCTGAAGCTTGAAGACAAGGCAGAGTTGGGAGGGTGAAGGACAAACTATCCACCTCCGTCAGCACAGGAACTGCCATCTCTGACCATAGAAAACAACCCAAAGGACCATCACAGATCCGAATCAAAAAGTGGAAGAATAGAAAAGCGCTAGGAAGAGAAAACCACAGAAGAAGAGATCAGGGAAGCATGGGGAGGAGGAGGGGGAGGGAAATGGGAAGGGTAGATGATGCCGAAAGAGGCACATAGGCCTCCCCCTCCTGAAACGATGCCCATACCATTTAATAATTAAATTATTATTAAAAAAATTTCATATTAAATATGTTTTATCCATATTAAAAAAATTACTTGATGTAGAAATATAAATCACACAAAAATGATACAATTATAAAAATAATTTTATATGAATAAAATGAATGAATTTGTAAGTTTAGTTATTAAAATTTAATATAAAAAGTATTATAATTTAACAAGACGTTACATTAATAAAAATTAAAAAAGTATTTACTATTATTTATATAATATAATTTAATTACAGGTTTCTAATAGTCATATATAAATTAATATATTTAATCTAAAAAAATCCCATTTTCATTTCACCTCAATGTTTTAGATGGAGCTATGAATCATAGAACTTTACTGATATAGAGTAAATTATTTAACAAACACCCAATATATGATTATCTTATATAGTATTCAATATATTTATTGATTGTGTAATTCAATATACATTATGATTGAAATTGAGATACAATATCTGTATGAAAAAAATATAAATATGGTTATTTGTTGGCCTTATATGTTATTATTATATTAATTATTTCATGTGACATTATTTATATATTAGTTTATGTTGTGGTTTCCTTTTTGGGAAGAATAATCCCCCAGATTTAAGGTATTTATCTAGTGAATAAGAATTAATTATACAATAATATTTGGTGGAAATTTTGTTTTCTTCTATTTAAATTGATGGATTTAGTTATATTAAAAATATAATATTAAATCTCAATTAAAATAATTTCTATAAATTTATCATATGGTATTTGATAACATTAATGGTTTTTTTGATAATGGTTTAAGATATTAGAAGTGATTTTGATGAAATATTTCTATTTTTAAGGATTATAATTTTTGGAGATAATGATTTTTTCTATGTCATAGTGAATAAATAAAATAATTTTTTTATCTAATATTTATATATTTTGGTGAAGTGATTGATATATCTATGATGTTTTTTCAAATATATAATTTATTTCTTATTGGTGGGGTGTGAAAGTGGAAAACTTATTTTTGTAATACAAAATATATTTTTTATATAAGATCTAAAAATGCATATAGGAAGTTATTATTCTGAAATTTGACTTCATATATAATTTTTAATGGATTACCTCTAAAAATATTGAAAACATGAAAGATACATTTAATATAACTTCTTGAGGAAGATAACACACAACATACCTTTTTAATAACAAGATGATACTTATTGTATTTTCCTCTAAACCGAAGAATAAAAAATAATAATCACAACATTGTGTATATAAAATTTTAATATATGCATGTTGACGAATATGAAGTTATACCGTGATATATAATGTTATTTTTTTATGTATAACATATTTTATATGTGGTGTTTGATACATAAGAACGTACATGAATTGTATGATGATTTTATATTTATAAATGAATGTGTAAGGTAATTTTTATCATATGTGTAGATTAGAACATCAGAGAATAATATATAAAGTTAATTTTTTGATTTTACATTATACATGTAATAAATAATTATATTAATTCTAATTTATAGGGATTAAACATCATAAGTTGGATTATTGATTCAAGAAAAAAGAGAAGATAATCCACACCATGATGGAGTTACCAATTCCATGAAGGAAGAAGATGGATGTTAATTGGGGAAAAAATTTAATCCAGTTAATGATGCATATTTTTTCACCGTGTGTTTCTCCATGGCATAAATATCAAATGAAAAAAAGAGAATAATGATGTTAGTAGAAAATAAATATGTTGAGGTATGTTTAGATGATTTTTTTAATTTAATTTAAATTCATATTATTATTTTAATATAATTTCTCATTGTTAATGTAACGCCCCGACCCCGGTTACCGGGGTCGGTGCATTCTTGTGTAACATTGGCATGATCACAAAAGATCATGTCTTGAAATACCGATTAGTTTAGTAGCCTTGGAAACACTAGACACATTCATAAGTCTTACATTACATCATAAACTAAAAAAACTACAACAACATCTGGTCTTCATATCCCCTCATACTATCCCTACAGGTCATTCATAATATACTTCTTCAAATCCTGTAAAAATTATAACATTTGAAGGGGTGAGCTAAGATGCTCAGTAAGGATAAAAATATAGCGGAAGCTTTCATAAATAAACATTAACATTTAAAGAAATGTATAACTAAAAAAGACTTTTAAACTTGAACTTCATCATAATATGATAAAAATAAAATTATATAATGTTATTTAATTATTCACATGGATATTCTAATAGTTGAATAATCACTTGCAATATCAATAACCACTTTCATAATGATGGAATGCATAAATCCAGACTATCATAACCACGTAGCCATGGCCTCGTGCCAAGACTACAAATAAGATTTTGTCTAGGCCCCGTTCCAAGACACTAGTTTGTCTCATGAGACTTTCTGATGCATCGAGGAGCTATAGAGGGCTCCCCCCATCACTTATTAAGTCCAATGCATTTCTCATATGAATAGGTTTAAACATATCATAAACCATAACATAATCGTATCACATAAAACATGCATAAAGGAAAAATAACATTTCCACATTTCAATCACAAGATATCAATACAATACATTGATATAATACAAACATTATCAAAACCATTTTCAATACCAAAATAAAATTAAATTAAATCATTGGTATTTATTTTTCATTTTTTTTAAAAATTTATGGGTTGTAGAGGAAGCTGAAACTCAAATAATGGTCACGGAGGTGGAGAAGTTGTTGTCGCCGCATACGTACGACAAAAAAAACATTTCCTTTTGTCGTTTAGTAAAAATATTCATATAAAAATATTCATTTTGAATAAAAGTATAAGTCAAAGGGGTTTATACACCGTATAACAGAAAGTTGTGTATAAAACAAAATATGCCTCAATTAAAGGAGATTGAGATGAAGTCCCTATAAATAAAATAGATCACTCAAGTGTATTAAATATAAGCTCACATTAAGAAATTATAAATACATGATAAGATATAAAAATTAATTTCTCACATAATCAACGAAAAACATAAATAAGAATGATAAGTTCAACCCAAAGAATGGGAATTGTGTTAAGAAGTTTTCTTACCTCGTGTCCGATTTGACTCGATCATTCTTTAATCTCATTAATAATAAACTATAATTAATTTATAATTTATTAAGAACCTTTTTCATGTTCATTATTACTTTATGTCACTTATTACCATGTTATGAACATTATGTAATTATTTAAGTTAATAACGGTTGTTTTGTCCATCTTTGGTACTTGAGTAAAAAATAAACTTCTTATAATTACAAGTTGTTCATGTGGTTAAATATCCATTATATCTAGAATTATATTCATGATTTAGATATAATATATATTATATATATCCATTATATACATGAATTTATAATATTACATAACATTTGTAGGTAAGAAATGAAATGCACCGTTCATGGAGACGGTAAGCTGTACGTACGCATGGACGCTACTTTCATTTCTATTTCATATTTAATGGAATGAAATTATAATGATATAAAGGTATACTATAATTCCAGTATAATATAATGTATAATATAATTTACTCCATCCTTTATACATCCCACATATGGAATTAACGATTCAAATCACTTTGAGGGGGCGGTAGTTTGCACTTTCTAAAATGAGATTATCGCGTTTACCCATAATGGAAATCATAAAGGTATGCCAAAAATGAAAAATAAAGAATCATAAGGAAAAAATAATAATAATATATATCATATATAAAAATATTTTCATCATAATGGCCACCATGAAAGGTGTTAAAAGAATATTGAACAATCATCGTTTTGTGAGACAGTAATTTGCCACCCACAGAAATAGTATGTTCTTTAACCATTAGACGAAGGTGTCTGTAAGTGTAAATAAAATCCTTCTCATAAAAAAATACAAGTAGATTGAGGATACTTGTGTTGTTACAAAATAAAATAATAAAAAGAGTTTAGGGGGTTGAAGAATCAAAATAAAACAAAACAACGTAAGAGAAGACATTATCTTTAAATAGGGTAACTCCCCTTAGTTTGAACCAAAATGGTTTCTTGAAGAGCTTTCTGCCTAAGGTAAGGCTTCTAGGATGAATGGAGGATGTCTAGAGGGTATTTTGGCAGAGGTTGGCCGAGAAAAATGGCTTGTAAGGTGTGAATAAGGTGGAAGAGGTGGGGGCCTTTTATAAGAGGATAGGAGAGGCACTCTTGGAAAGTCATATAATGTTACATTATTTTGAAATGATTTTCAGATTTTAAAGGTCCCACAATGATATATTTCAAGTATAAGGTGATAAGGGTTCTAAATATACTCATCCAATGGGTTTTTGACAAGTTTATGTCTAAGATTTTACATTATCTTTTCATTTTATTTAAATCATTAATTAATGAGGTAATCGCTGCATCATCATGGTGTGATAAATAAATTTATTTATTTAATCTCTAAAAATTATAAAACAATTACCATGATATATTAAATCTGTTTATCTTTCCAATGAATATTTATAGTCTAAAATTTAACTTATATAACACCATGTAATACTTTTTTTAGTAAAACAACACATGTTTGTGACAATGTTTTTTACTTTAAATAAAAAGTTATTAATGTCATTTTCTTACCCAAGTGGCTCCATGGGGTCCCCATGTTGACCCATGGATTTTATTGGTTTTCCATGACTCATCCAATAATGGTAGGACATGTTTCATGATATTTTAATATTTTTATAATATCATTTTTACCTTAAATTTCACTATTTACCTTTAATCGCGATTAATAAAACTTAAAAGTTACTATTCACAAAATTATTTTAATCCCATTAAACCACATTTTACTTGTTGATGAAAACCAGGTATGTAAGTTTTTTGAAAATCAAATCACAAAAGGGGTAATGTTTCATTTGCACGAAAAATATGTTTTTAAACTACCACTTAGTGGTTTCACTATTCATCAAAAATTGATGTTTTTCAGAAAAATACCAAAAATTCAACCTAAGCTATAATTGATATTCCTAATTCAAAAATGATGTATATTTTACAAAATTTAAAACATATTTTTTGAATTAATTAATTTAATAATTAATTCACGCTGTCACAACAAATAGCGTGTTTTTAAGAAAGAATATCAATCAAATGACTGACAATTGTTTATGTCCAATTTCAAAGTGAAATTAATTCTAATGACCACCATTGGATAAAATGGTAAAAATATATTATAATTATACTTTAAAACCACTCAATTGTATAATTTATCACTATAAATTATTTTGATTAGAAAATTTGTTTTTAAGTATTTTTCACTATTCATCAAAAATTGGAAGTTCTTAGAAAAATACCAAAAATTCTACATAGGATAATTTCGATATTCTGAATCCAAAAATGAAGTCCATTTTGAAATATAAAATTTATATAATTTCAAAAGGTGGGTATTACTATTCATAACTGCTACTTTGATTAGTCACGGTATGTTAGAATCTCGAACTTGCGTACAATGCAAGCTATTGCATTATTGAAAGAGAAGCGTATCATTAAAGCTTGGGGTGTTACATTCTCCCCTGCTTCAATAATTGCATCCTCGCAATTTAAAAAATTTTCTTCGAAAATAAAAGGATGAAAATAGAAAATAATTTTTTGGAAAACCCACATCGAAAATCTATGAAAACATGTATATGGAGGAAAAACAAACCATCAAGGTCTAATGGAGAGTTATATAAAGAAGGATTAAGATACAGTTAACTAAAAGAAAATAACAAACTTGTGATTAGTTAAACGATCATTGATTCCCCAGTAGGAAAAGATAACTGACAACATTTTTGTTTTAAGTTACCTTTCATACAGTTGAGGAATTTATTTAGGAGATTTACTAAGAATGTAAGTAAATATACATACTTTTCATATAGACTTTCATTCTTTAATAAATTTTACCACAAACCCATATTTCACTCAAAAATATAATAGAACACAAAAATATTATATTTATGTTAATCGTACAAGGTTCCAAATATTAACACATACCATTCAGATAAGGAAAACTATTTTGTAATAACCAGAGACTTCCTGTAGGCCAGTGGTAGGTAATAAAGACCTGTCTCACTATGGTTGTGGGTTCGATTCCTATAGCTTTATCCGACACGATGAGTTATCCCCCAACCTGCAGGTTGTCCTTTTCCTAAAACTATAGTTTTATAATATTCCAAAAATAATCTTCATAAATGTTTTAACCTTAAACAAAACTATCCAAAGTTCAACTTAATCCATTCCAAACTTTATAGTTATCCAAAATACCTTTGTCCATGATTTCTATAAAAGGTCTCTAAATTCAGAAATCAATTGTATCATCAGATTCCTCAAACAAAGTAATGTTTCTCTTGTTGTCACATACAAATATATGATTAACTTCATCATATTAAAACCTTAATGAAAACAACAAGTACTACAGTACAATCCTTATATATATCACATTATTCTTATAACTAATATATAATCCTTGATTCCAAAAGCACCAATACATTAATTATTCAACTTCAACTATAGTAACAGCATAAGATTTTCCTTGATCCCTTGGCCATATCTAAGGTAAGTTTCCCTGATGCTTAGGACATTCATTTGCATAATTCCACATTTCCCTATAATTGTAGCATTCAACATTGATATCCTCTTTCTTTCGCTTACAATCACGAGCCTGGTGACCTTTTTCTCTACATTTATAAAAAAACTCCCATTCATTTTAGGCATGAACCGGGGTGATTCTTCCCACAATTATCGCATAATGGAAAATCTTTCTTTCCCTTTTCCCCTTTTTCTGTCTCTTGTTCCATCGTTCTCTTCTTCTCTTGCTTTAATTTATTGTCATAAGATTTAGAGAATTCATTTTCTATCTTGATAGCACATGAGAAAATATCTTCGTATGACGAGAAGGTTTGTGAGACTAATGCTCGATGGAGAAATGGTTTTAAACCATCAAAGAAATGATCAATATTACTTCTTGGGTTACGTATATAATCTGCAACATACCTCGCTAACCTAGTAAATTTGTCCCCATACTTTGCGACATTCTCATCCTCTTTTTGTCTTAAACTCAGAAATTGCCTTTCCATATCTGCTCTATGGTCACGAGGAAAGTATTTTTCTATGAAAATATCATTGAACTCCCTCCATTACATAAATGATACTTCATCATCTTCCTTCGTGTTTTGTATCAGTGACCACCATTGATCGGCATCTCCCGTGAGGCGGTAAACTACCATGACCACCTTCTCCCTTTCGCTACTCCCCAAGGTGTGGAATATTTTTTCTAAGGAGTTTATCCATTTCTCAGATACTAATGGATTTCTACCCCTATTAAATGTTGGTGGGTTTTTCCTCATGAATTGGTCTAACATTGATCCTCCATGTTGCGGATCATGGTGCTCCACACGAGTAAGGTTATTATTCATAACCTGAGTGAGTTGTCCCAGTATGGTGATAAGTTGATCGGCACCACTTGTATCTCCAACTCCACTATAATTATCTTGATCAGGAGGGAAATCCCTTCATGGAGTGCGTGGATTGATACAGTTTCCATTCGTCCCACACTAATAGAAAAACAGGTATTTACGACGGGCTATTTGCGACGGGATCCCGTCGCAACTACACTTATTTGCGACGGGCCCGTCGCTAAAGCCTTTTTTTTGCGACGGACATTCTCCCCGTCGCAAATAGTATTCCGTATTTTTGTAAAAAAACTTTTAAAATAGTTTTTGCGATGGGACCCGTCGCAAATCTCTTTTGCGACGGTTCCTTCGCAAAAACTATTTTTTAAAAAAAATAAAAAAAATTAATAATACTAGTATTTGCGACGGGAATAGTATCCCGTCGCAAATAATATTTTTTAAAAAAAATAAAAAACTATTAATAATACTAGTATTTGCGACAGGCATAGTATCCCGTCACAAATACTATAAAAAAATAAAAAAATAAATTATTAATAAATTATTTTAATTAATATAATAATAGAATTATAATTTACAAATGAAAATAATAAATTATTTTAATTACTATAATAATAGTAGAATTATAATTCAAAAATAAAAAATAATAGAATATTCATAAATGATTTAATTAATATAATAATATTACAATTATAATTCATAAATAAAAAAAATATTAATAAGTTATTTTAATTAATATAAAAATAATAGAGTTATTTTACATTCAAATATTAAAATAATTCAAGTATTACAAAAAAAATAATTAAATTATAATATTATAAAATTTTAATATATATATAAAATTTTAATATATATATATAATTTAATATTATAAAATATAAATAATAATATTATTCATATTAATATTGTTATTTAAAAATATAATATTATTAATATTTTATAATGAGACGGAAACTACGAATAGAAGAAAAAAAATATTTTGATTTCACAAATTTTATAACAGAAATACAAACTCTAATCTGAAGGAGGGGGGGAGGGGGAGGTGGGGGATCTGCAGATGGTGGTGGAGGAAACTCCATCCCTAAAGCATGAGTGAGTCGGCGCATGTACTCCATCTGCTCCTGATGCTGCTGCTGCCACCGACTCGCCTGCTCCTCGTACAGCTGCTGCTGGCGTCGACGCTCCTCCTCATGCTGCTAACGCATCTGCTCCTGCTCCTGTCGGAGACTCTCTATCTGTGCAGTCTGAGATCGCAACTGATCCTCATACTGTGTAGAAGAAGATGCACGAGCTCCTCTCGAGCTGGACGCCGACATCGCAGCACTGCCATAATAATCTCCGGGAGTCAGTCGAGAGCCGATACTAACTACTCGGCCCTTCTCGAAGGCATACTGGGTGGCCTGCATCCATGCTGCCTCATCAAACTGACGGGCAGTGGTCTGATCTGATGACTTGGCCTGACTCTCAGGTCGGGCCTGTGCCGCTGCGGCCTCATATGACTCCTATAGTTGCAATTTAAAATTAAAATTATGAATATATTATATGCAGTTAATTTTTAAACTTGAAAACAAATAATACTGACCACGATGTGATGATGACGATCACCTCTGAGCTCCCCAGTAGCAGGATCACTATACATCCTCCGATATACGTCGTACTCTGTAATATCGGGGTGCTCGACAGCCTATAAGAATAAAAAATAAACTGTTAATATTTATAGTTATATAAAATATTTATAAATAATATATGTACCAGATGCTGTTTATGAGTACTGAAAGAACGACTCCCAGCTCGATGAGTCACCTCCGCTGTTCATTGTTTTTTTCGATTCCCCATATGCATGTGTGTGGAATCGAAATCCATTCACCACATATGCATTATAAGTTTTAACAAGTTTGGAAGGTGGGTTACTCAATACACACAGCCGTTTGTCAATTTTATCATCATGTCGAGACACCTGAAAATTTTTGAAATAATTATCAATATAGTAAACTATACATTGAATGAGTTGCTAAAAGATAAAGAATTTGTGTTACCAGTTTTTGAAACCACTGAGAGAAATTTTTCAGTCGACGTTCTTCGAGAGCAGCTGCTGTAATTTGTGGAATTTGTTTCTTGATATGATTATCATACAACCTATAAAAACCAAAGTTATTTATTGTAACATAAATAATAGAATAAGTGATATAAACACTTACAGTACAACTGATGTCATCTCTTCACAGTTGAGCAGAACATACGTATGAGCTCTCTGATGTTCATCATCTGAAAGCCAGCGTTCATAAACTCCACCAAAACCAAGCTCTGACTGGTTGAAAATAGATAATTGATTGTCGATTTCATCAATATTCCTCTCGTTCCGTCCCATTCGGTTGTGTTTTGAAGGATACTCAGATTCAAAATAATGGGAGCAGAAAAAAGATATTTCCTCTTTCAAATAAGCATCTACAATAGATCCTTCAACAGATGCTTTGTTACGTACTTTTATTTTCAATTTTTGCATGCATCTTTCAAATGGGTACATCCATCGAAACTGTACCGGACCTCCACATTTGGCTTCATATGGCAAATGTAACATCAAATGTTTCATTGAGTCGAAGAAAGACAGCGGAAATATTTTTTCCAGTTTACATATAATTACAACAACATCTTTTTCAAGTTTTCCTAGAGCATCATAATCTTCCGTAGCCGCACAAATTTCCCGAAAAAAATGAGACATGTCAGTTATGGAATACCAAATCACATAATTCAACAGACCTCTTAATCCAATGGGTAGAAGTCTCTCCATTATAACATGACAATCATGACTTTTTAATCCAGTAATATGACCATTCTTTACACATCTACCCAAATTGGAAGCACAGCCATCTGGAAGTCTCAAATCTGCAATCCACTGACAAAATAATAAACGGTTTTCTTTAGATAGTGTATAAGCTGCTTTTGGTTTCAGTAACCTTTCTGTTCTGACATTCTCAAATAGTTCCAATTTTGGACGCCTGCAAATTTGGGCAAGATCTAAACGTGCATTTACATTGTCTTTGCTCTTTCCTGGCTATCCAAAACTGTATGAAACAAATTATCAAAACAGTTCTTCTCAATATGCATGAAATCTAACATGTGGCGGACCAACAAATTAGACCAATATGGAAAATCCCAAAATATGTTACGTTTAATCCAATTGTGTTCTTTCCCAAAACCAGAAATTTTCTGTTGGTTTATTGTGGGACCAAAAGTGATGGGAGGTAATGAAAATACAACTGATTTTAACTCCGAACCTGATAGCATTTTTGGAGGTCCATCCATTTCAACTGTTCCTTTTCTGAAATGAGATCTGTTTCTGCGAAAAGGATGATCAGCTGGAAGAAATCTGCGATGACAGTCAAAATAACAAGGTTTCTTTCCATGAATGAGCATAAATGCTTTGTTCTCTCCCATACAGTAAGGACATGATTTCTGACCATGTGTACTCCAGCCAGATAACATCCCATAAGCCGGGAAGTCACTTATTGTCCACATCAATGCTGCTCTCAGTATGAAATTCTGTTTCGTTGCAACATCATATGTACTGACAACAGTACTCCACAATAAATTTAATTCATCAATCAATGGCTTCAAATAAACATCAATATTTTTCTTCGGATGTCCTGGAATTAGTAAAGTCAAAAAGATATATGGCTCCTTCATCAACATCCATGGAGGTAAATTGTACGGAGTTAAAAAAACAGGCCAACATGAATATTGACTACCATAAGATCCAAAGGGACAGAAACCATCAGTGGAAAGGCCCAGTCGAACATTTCTAGCTTCTAAAGCAAAGGATGGATGCACTCTATCAAAATGTTTCCATGAATCACCATCGGCTGGATGATTCAATCTTTTATCGGTTGAAATATTCTCTTTATGCCATGACATCATTGTCGCTGTATTCTTAGACATGAATAAACGCTGAAGTCTGGATGTAAGCGGAAAATCTCTCAACTGTTTTACAGGAATCAAACCAGACTTCATGTGCTGTCCTTCTTTATATCTCAGTTGCCCACATGTGGGACAACTATCCAACGACTCATTTTCCCCAGAATATAAAATTCAGTCATTTGAACATGCATGAATCTTCTGACAAGTAAGTCCCAAATTTCGAACCAACCTCTTACTTTCATAGTAATTTGCAGGTAAAACATTTCCTTCGGGTAACAGTGTTTTCAGCAAAGAAAATATCTGGTCAAAACAAGTGTTTGACATTCCGTTATCTGATTTGATAGCCATAAATTTTGCAACTGCTTCTAATTTGCTCATCTTGCAGCCAGGATATAATGCATCCTCAGCAGACTTCAACAACTCATAAAATTCAGACGGTCCCAACTCAGGATTTGAAGCTATATCAGCCGAAGTTTTTGTATGTTGAACAGATGAACCTGCAACATCATGTACTAAAACTTGTAACTGGGATGGATCCGGAATCAAGTTGGTATCACCTGCTCTGGAACTGCGTTCACCGTGTTGATACCAAAACACATAATCTGCTTGAAAACCAAAACGCAAGAGATGTTCCCCCACTTTGTCAAACGTGTCAAATGTTCTCAATGCACATTTTCTACAAGGGCATTTTATTTTTCCTTCTGAAACAAATTCTAGATTTGATGCCGCAAATGATAAAAAAATCTCCACACCCTCTATATATACTGGATTTAAACCAGAACCATTTGGATTTCTACGTTGATTTATCCATATGCGGTCATCTAATAATGACTGTTGACGACCTCGTTGTTCCATATTTTTCTATAAAATATAAAAGCATTACTGGTTTTGAATAATTTGTTAGAAAAAACACTCAAGCAAGGATTGAATATATTGAGAATAAAGCAAAACCTATTACAAATATTGATAATTTTAATATTATATTGATTTTTTATTTTTTTAATAATACTAATATAATTTTTTTCATAAATATTAATTATATAATAATAACATCATTACATTATTCGTATATTTTATTATTAATATTAAAATAATATAATTTTTTATATTATATACAATTTTCCTCTCATTTGTGTGTTTAACATTCTATCTCCACATGTAATATTGGCATTCACTTTCACCTCTCCATTGGCGAGTAGGTTGATAATTTTGAAAAAGAATGCCAATATTACATGTGGAGACAGAAAACACACAGAAAAAAAAAGAATTGTATATAATATAGAAAATTATATTATTTTAATATTAATAATAAAATATACAAATAATGTAATGATGTTATTACTAATTATTGCTGATTATTGGTAATTATTGCTAATTATTGGTAATTATTGGTAATTATTGGTAATTATTTCTAATTATTGGTAATTATTCCTAATTATTCCTAATTATTCCTAATAATTCCAAATAATTCCTAATTATTCCTAATTATTACTAATTATTTCTAATTATTCCTAATTATTCCTAATTATTACTAATTATTACTAATTATAAATAATTATAAATAATTATTCCTAATTATTCCTAATTATTCCTAATTATTACTAATTATTCCTAATTATTCCTAATTATTACTAATTATTCATAATTATTACTAATTATTCCTAATTATTCCTAATTATTCCTAATTATTACTAATTATAAATAATTATAAATAATTATTCCTAATTATTCCTAATTATTTATAATTATTACTAATTATTCCTAATTATTCCTAATTATTCCTAATTATTCCTAATTATTACTAATTATTACTAATTATTGCTAATTATTACTAATTATTGCTAATTGTTACTAATTATTGCTAATTATTACTAATTATTGCTAATTATTACTAATTATTGCTAATTATTAGTAATTATTGCTAATTATTAGTAATTATTACTAATTATTGGTAATTATTACTAATTATTGGTAATTATTACTAATTATTGGTAATTATTACTAATTATTGGTAATTATTACTAATTATTGGTAATTATTACTAATTATTCGTAATTATTACTAATTATTCGTAATTATTACTAATTATTCGTAATTATTACTAATTATTGGTAATTATTGGCAATTATTGGTAATTATTGGCAATTATTGGTAATTATTGGTAAGTATTGTTATTTGTTACTAAATATTGGTAATTATTGGTAATTATTACAAATTATTGTTAATTATTACTAATTATTGTTAATTATTGGTAATTATTACTAATTATTGGTAATTATTCCTAATTATTACTAATTATAGGTAATTATTACTAATTATTGGTAATTAATACTAATTATTGGTAATTAATACTAACTATTGGTAATTATTACTAATTATTGATAATTTTTCCTAATTATTGGTAATTTTTCCTAATTTTTCCTAATTTTTCCTAATTTTTCCTAATTTTTCCTAATTTTTTCTAATTTTTCTTAATTTTACGTATTTATTACTAATTATTACTAATTATTGCAAATTATTACTAATTATTGCAAATTATTACTAATTATTGCAAATTATTACTAAATATTGCTAATTATTGGTAATTATTGCTAATTATTGGTAATTATTGCTAATTATTGGTAATTATTGCTAATTATTGGTAATTATTGCGAATTATTGGTAATTATTCCTAATTATTCCTAATTATTCCTAATTATTCCTAATTATTCCTAATTATTCCTAATTATTACTAATTATTACTAATTATTACTAATTATAAATAATTATAAATAATTATAAATAATTATAAATAATTATTCCTAATTATTCCTAATTATTACTAATTATTACTAATTATTCCTAATTATTCCTAACTATTCCTAATTATTCCTAATTATTCCTAACTATTCCTAATTATTCCTAATTATTCTTAATTATTCCAAATTATTCCTAATTATTCCTAATTATTCCTAATTATTCCTAATTATTCCTAATTATTCCTAATTATTGGTAATTATTGGTAATTATTGGTAATTATTGGTAATTATTGATAATTATTGGTAATTATTGGTAATTATTACTAATTATTACTAATTATTGGTAATTATTACAAATTATTACAAATTATTGTTAATTATTGGGAATTATTCCAAATTATTGGTAAGTATTACTTATTCCTAATTATTACTAATAATTACTAATTATTCCTAATTATTCCTAATTATTCATAATTATTACTAATTATTCCTAATTATTACTAATTATTCCTAATTATTCCTAATTATTCCTAATTATTACTAATTATTCCTAATTATTCCTAATTATAACTAATTATTACTAACTATTACTAACTATTACTAACTATTACTAACTATTACTAATTATTACTAATTATTACTGATTATTACTGATTATTACTAATTATTACTAATTATTACTAATTATTCCGAATTATTCCTAATTATTCCTAATTATTCCTAATTATTTCTAAGTATTTCAAATTATTCCTAATTATTGGTAATTATTGGCAATTATTGGTAATTATTGGTAATTATTGGTAATTATTACTAATTATTGGTAATTATTGGTAATTATTACTAATTATTACTAATTATTACTAATTATTGTTAATTATTGGTAATTATTCCAAATTATTGGTAATTATTACTACTTATTGGTAATTATTACTACTTATTGATAATTATTACTAATTATTACTAATTATTGATAATTATTACTAATTATTACTAATTATTACTAATTATTACTAATTATTGGTAATTATTATTACTAATTATTACTAATTATTCCTAATTATTAATAATTATTGATAATTGTTCCTAATTATTAGTAATTAAATGAATAATTACCAATAATTAGGAATAATTACCAATAATTACAAATAATAACATTATTAATATATTTTATTATTAATATTAAAATAATATAATTTTCTGATTTATATACAATTCTCCTTTCATTTGTGCGTTTTCTATCTCCACATACAAATAATACATGTGAATACAGTAAACACACAGATGAAAAGAGAATTGTATATATATAAAAAATTATATTATTTTAATATTAATAATAAAATATACTAATAATGTAATAATGTTATTATTCCTAATTATTGGTATTTATTACTAATTATTAATATTTATTCTTAATTATCAAAAATTATTACTTATTATTCCTAATTACCATTAACTATGAACAATACTAATAATTTAAATTTATTAAGTAAAAAAACAATGTAAACATAATTAAATTACAACTAATTAAGAATAATTGAAACTAATAAAAAATTAAAAATAAATATTAAATTAAAATGAACATAAATACCTTGAAAATTGATCTGCTCTGATCGTTCTTCAAAACTGTAATATCAGCTCTGGAAAAAAAAAATTAAACTGAAGAAAAACTCAACTTTAGAAACAAAAGTTTGAGACCAGGAGAAGATAGAGAATGAGAATGATTTGAAAAAAACGGATGGGGGTATTTATAGGTTAGATTATTTGCGACTGGTCCATTTGCGACGGGATTCCCGTCGCAAATAGTGGTATTTGCGACGGTACCCGTCGCAAATACTTTAGCCAACATTTATTACGGTCAACGGTTAAATAGTTATTTGCGACGGGTCCCGTTGCAAATAACCACCTTTCGGCATACGATTTGCGACGGGGAAATATTCCCGTCGCAAATACCTTTTACCGCCGCCGGTTATTTGCGACGGGAATATTTTCCCGTCGCAAATAGTTTTCCCGCGATTTGACGCCCATGGCGGGAAAACTATTTGCGACGAGGAAAGCAATCCCGTCGCAAAAGCCTAATTATTTGCGACAGGTAAATACCCCCGTCGCAAATAAGTTTTTAACGGGACTATTTGCGACGGGATTTATTCCCGTCGCAAATAACCCGTCGCAAATACCCATTTTTTCCGTAGTGTACTAATGGATTTGTACCCCTATTAAATGTTGGTGGTTTTTTCCTCATGAATTGGTCTAACATTGATCCTCCATGTTGCGGATCATGGTGCTCCACACGAGTAAGGTTTTTATTCATAACCTGAGTGAGTTGTCCCAGTATGGTGATAAGTCGATCGGCACCAGTTGTATCTCCAACTCCACTATAATTATCTTGATCAGGAGGAAAATCCCTTCATGGAGTGCGTGGATTGATACAGTTTCCATTCGTCCCACTAGGCATCATTTATAAACAATGTCATAAACTTGAATAGTTTATGATTAAAAATATATAATTCCATACTTGTTGTTTCTGACGCTTTTGCCAGGGCGAGTGCATCCTTCTGCGGAGGACGTTCTACTTTGTTTCCCCGCATTCCCTCTTTCCAAAGGCGGGTGACATTCATTCCTTATTCAGGGACGTCTTCTCCTTGATCGAAACGGGATGATGGGATGTCGGTTCTTCCTTCTGTGGATTCCTCCTCAGAACTCGTCACATAGTCTGAGTCTCCCTCATAGATTTAATAAGTTGTTCGTGAATCTCATTATCGGTGCCATATCTTCATGGATTCCGGTTAATTACACTACCTCCATCAAGGCATTCCATGGGGTCTTGACATGGTAGTGACCTTCGGTCGGAGTAGACGGCAACATCAGGCATGTCAGGGCATCTCTGGGTGCATGGACATTGGGGAACCTGTATTCTTCCTCAAGAGAGGGGGGTGCATATCCCGAGGCATCCCACATCGAATGCAGGGAATCATATGCCATAGGCATGTACCTGAGGTTTTCCTCAGCTTCCTATGTTTAACACAGGGTATGGAGCATGTTTAATGTCTTGCGAAGACGGTTACGCCAAAGGCGTTCCATCCGAGGTTTTCCTCAGGCATCTCATGTTTATCACAAGGTAGGCCGTGAGTTTAACGTCTTGCAAAGATGAAATAAGGGTGATCAAAACGTCCCATAGAGACGGATCGATGGTGGTGTTCCCCGTAGAGGGGAGATGTCACACCGTAATGGATGATCTGAACACCACTGAGGGAAAATCAGGGGAAGTGCACCCCAGGATGGGGTACATTACCATTGGTTGGGATTGAACCTCTTGGAGGTTTCCTACGTACCCTAAGTAGAGGACAGGGATCAAAACCCACGTAGTTCGATGGGGTGATGAATCGGGGTGTACACAGAGGACAACGACCCAGAAATATGCTGGGGCTTACACGTGGAAATCTGCCCATGCGCCGCTAGGAGTAGCGAGGAGGTGGATGGCATGATCCAACCAGAATGTGACGGCTCGGGTGAGAATCAGGATGGCTGATGGATGGATGAGCGAAGTCGAGGGGGAATGAAATGGGAACATCGCAGGGGAGACAGTGAAGTTGGGCTTGAGCCTTGAAGAGGCTTCCTATGTATCCCTGTGGTAGGGAATCAAAGTCCGCGTAGTTCGGGATGGTGTCGGTGAACCGACGTGAAGGTGGACCTTGGCCCGATGGATGTCATCAGCGAACCAACGTAAAGGTGGACCTTGGTCTGATGCGTCAGTGAACTGACGTGAAGGTGGACCTTGGCCCGATGGATGTCATCAGCGAACCAATGTAAAGGTGGACCTTGGTCTGATGCGTCAGCGAACTGATGTGAAGGCGGACCTTGGTCCGATGGGCATCGTCAGCGAACTGACGTGAAGGTGGACCTTAGTCCGATGGGTGGTGGGCTTGAACCTCTGGAAGGCTTCCTACGTACCATGCCTTGACATGGATCAAAGACGCCGTAGTTCAAATGATGGAATTTGTCAGCGAACCGACGTGAAGGTGGACCTCGGTCCAATGAGAGATGGGCTTGAACCTCGGGGAGGCTTCCTACATACCATGCCTTGACATGGATCAAAGACCTCATAGTTCAAAGGGTTTCATCGGTGAACTGACGTGAAAGTAGACCCAGGGGTCCACTAGTGGTGGGCTTGAACCTCGTGAAGGCTTCCTACGTACCACGCCTTGACATGGATCAAAGTCCCCGTAGTTCGGATTGGTCACAATGGATTTCCTTCAGACTGGAATACAGTTTAACATCATGCTGGACGAGAGTGAACCCTGACGTGAATAAATGATGGGCGGTGGGCGTCGGTGAACCGACGTAAATGAGGGACCTTGGTCCGATGGGAGATGGAATTGAACCTCTAGGAGGATTCCTACGTACCATGTCTTGACATGGATCAAAGACCTCGTAGTTCGGGTTAGTCACAACGGCTTGCCATCGGACTAGAATGCAGTTTAAAGTCATGCTGGACGAGGGTGGAACTCGATGTGAATTGGATGACTGGTGGGCTTGAACCTTGTGGAGGCTTCCTACGTACCATGCCTTGACATGGATCAAAGACCTCGTAGTTCAAATTGAAAATGGGAGGGGCTTGGCACACCGACAAGGAGACAGTCTGGGCCAATGATTGTTGGGCTTGAACCTCAGGGAGGCTTCCTACGTACCATGCCTTGACATGGATCAAAGTTCTCGTAGTTCAGGTTGGGTGAGTCACAACGGCTTGCCGTCGGACCGGAATGTAGTTTAATGTCATGCTGGACGGGGATGGGACCCGACGTGAAGAAATGACTGGTAGGCTTGAACCTCATGGGGGCTTCCTACGTACCATGTCTTGACATAGATCAAATACTTCTTAGTTCAAATGGGTGTGCAGTTTAATGTCATACTGGACAAGGGGGGCATATAGTTTAACGTCATGCTGGACGAGGGCGAAACTCGACGTGGATGAACGACCGAGAAATGTGGCTTGAACCTCATGGAGGCTTCCTACATACCATGCCTTGACATGGATCAAAGACCTCGTAGTTCGTTAGGTGAGGGTCATGGTCGGTGCTCACTCTAAGCCCACGTGAGTCATGCTCGGTGTGAGAAACAAGAGGTTGCAAGGCCCTGACGATCACATCGCGAAGGATGCGTCCGTGAGAAGCAGAAAGGGGCTTACGCGTGGAGCGACCCATGGTGTCTTTCTCATGTCTGGCCATGAGGACATCCCAACTCACTAGCGGGTTGAGGTAATCACCTATGCGCTAGTGCACAAGTGGGATAATGCCAAGGGAATTGGAATCTATCCCAACAAAGGGAGATGAAAAGTGTGAATCACATGGCCAATATTTAGAACTTCGTGAGATTGGCGTGGTGATGGAGGATAACTATTGACCGTGGTGGAAACGCAGCATCCATATCACGTTAGCCAGAAATGAGGACAAAAAATGAGGGCTGACCACTGACCATGTTCGCAACACGGGGCCTAACTCAAATATCATTGATCAGTCTTCCGGAATGTTGGCCCAGGATAGCAGGCAGACCATATGTCGAGCATCCATACTGTTAGGGGGTCCCTCCAGACGTGATCAGTCTTCCGGGGTGTTGGCCCAGGACAGCAGGCGGACCAAAGGTCAAGCATCCATACTTTTAGGGAGTCCCTCCAGACTTGGAAATGAGTGACGATCCGAACGAAGGACACGCAAAGCGTGAGGTGGAGTGATGAAATGTTTGAATGGATTCCAACGCTCTTGAAACTATGCCACTATAATCATAGCATTAGGCATCTTATTCTTGGCGCACAAGGCATATCTTATTTGGAACAAGAGGCATCCTATGTTTGGAGCACAAGGTTTACTACAGTTTATAGTCATGTAGGTAGGACTACTGCCATAAGGTGCCTAGAAAGGCTGGTGTTGGGTCTTATGAAAGGGCGGCCCATGGTGTTGGGACTTACTCCAGGATGGAGGCCCGAGGAAAAGGATGATGATGGTTTCAGGCTTGAGCCTTGAAGAGGCTTCCTACGTACCATGCCTTAACATGGATCAAAGACCACACAGTTCTTATGAAGACGGCTTATCACCGATTGGGGGTTTCAATGGCTTACTATTGGATAGTATCACAACGGCTTACCGCTGGATGGGGTCACAATGGCTTACCGCTGGATTGGGTCACAACAGATTACCGCTGGACTGGGTATGAATGGCTTACCGCTAAATGGGGTCACAATAGTGGATGGGGCTTACGCTAGGAAGCTGCCTGGGTGCCGCTGTGGAGAGGCAATGGTTAATGGGGCTTACGCTAGGAAGCTGCCCGGGTGCCGCTATGGAGCGACAATGGTGAATGGAGCATAAGCTAGGAAGCTGCCCAGATACCGCTATGGAGCGGAAATGGTGAATGGGGCTTACGCAGGGAAGCTGCCTGAGTGCCGCTAAGGAGCGGCACTGGTGAATGGGGCTTATGAAAGAAGCTTCCCGAGTGCTGCTAAGGGGCGGCACTGGTGAATGGGGCTTATGCAAGAAGCTTCCCGTAATGTCTTCCTCATGTCAGGCCATGAGGGCATCCCAACTCACTGGTGGGTTGAGGCCTTCACCTATGCGCTAGTGCACAAGCAGGATAGCGCCAAGGGGAATTGGAATCATTCCACTATAGTCATGGCGTTAGGAGTCTTATGTTTGGAGTATAAGGCATATCTTGTTTAATGGAGAGGCATCCAATGTTTGGAACATAAGGATTACTACATTTTAGAGTCATGTAGGTAAGACTATTGGCATCTCATGCTTGGAGCGTGAGGTATCTCTTGTTTGGAGAAAGAGGCATCCTATGTTAGGAACATAGGGATTACTACAGTTTAGAGTCATGTAGGTAGGACTGTTGGCATCTCATTCTTGGAGTGTGAGGCATCTCTTTTTTGGAGAAAGAGTCCTCCTGTGTTAGGAACATAGGGAGTACTACAGTTTATAGTCATGTAGATAGGACTGTTGGAATCTCATGCTAGGAGCATAAGGCATCTCTTATTTGGAGCAAGAGACATCCTATGTCTGGAACATAGGGATTACTACAGTTTAAAGTCATGTAGATAGGACTGTTAGACAGAAGGTTCCTAGAAATGGTTGGTGTTGGGACTTACGCAAGGGCGGCCCTTTCTGGTTCAACCTGGCATAGGAGCCAAGTGATAGGATTTGGAGGAGTTTCCTGAGGAATGGTTTGACTCAAGGTAGTCGGGGGATTGATGATGAGAATCTCAACTCACAACATGGAATGAAACCCAGAGGAATACATCAACTCAAGGTGTTTCATGGTGTGTGGAGGAGTATCTCTAATCATGGTATTCCATAGGTGGAAGGTGGGAGCGCAATGGAAAATCCCGACATCCCGGCCCGAAAAGGTCGCGGTGCGACTCTCCATTTTTCACGGGGGGTGCGAGGGTACAGACCCCAGGGTATGGACCGATGGGCGCGAAGGTAGGATCCTCGCAAAGGATAGGTCTTCGCGAAGTATCTTCGCAGAGCATGGCCTCACGGAACAAAGGTCTCTCGTGGAGCAAAGGGGTCTCTCGGAGCTTGGTCTCGCGGAGCAGCATCGCGGAGCATACGGATCTCACGGAGCAAAGGGGTCTCGCAGAGCTTGGTCTCGAGAAGCAGCATCATGGAGCATAAGGCTCTCATGGAGAATGGTCTCACGGAGCCTCGGCTCGCGGAGCAACAACGCGAAGGAAGCTGCTCGCGGAGCATGGCCTTGCGGAGCCGCAATGCGGAGCTCCGCTCGGCCACCCAAGCGGCGAAGTAGCCGTGGCCGTCCATCTGGAGAAGGGGGGTGAGATGGGTATTTATAGGCAATGGGAACCGCAAAGCATAACTCCCGTGCCACCTCGGGTGCTTTGCGGCGTGCTCGTGAATGTCAAATTCGTTCGCGGAGAGGTACCGCCTCCAGAGCTTCGCGGCGGGCTCGTGAACGTCAAATGCGTTCGCGGAGAGTTACCACCTCCGGAGCTTCGCGGCAGGTCTTCACGGAGCATCGCGAACGTCAAAAGGGTTCATGGAGCCTCTCGCCTCATTACTTCGTGGCGGCACTCTGCAATGACGGAGGGGGCTTCGCGAATGGGCTTCACGAACCAGATTTCCAGCCCAACTTCAAATGTCCATAACTCCTATTCCGTAGCTCTGTTCGGGCCCTACGACCTACCAAATCGAAGCTTCGGAAATGGACTATGATCTTGGATCATGTATGGAATCATTTGGAAAATTTTGGGGATGCGTTTTCCGGGGTCTACACTTGTAAAAAACATAACATAAATTGAACTATAATAATAAAAATGTTTTCTTTGAGGAAGTATATACTCATAAACCATTCATAGTGGTTGTAAAGAATATGAGAATTATCCTAAGTATATCCCCTAGGAGTTTCGTAACCATGAGTGCAGCAAGGCCCGTTGTCGTGCACCAGTTCCCATTCGAGACTAGCTTAATGCGGTGTTTTCAGGTTTTACCCCTAGGTACATTTGTTCCAGAGCCTCCTCTACCTGCTCGTATCCAGACAGGGATGTATTGCTCGGAAACCTCACAAAATCTATATAATACCAAAATTCTAGAAAGTTATTGTATACTAATCCTCAAAGTCTATCATTGGGCTATGTGCTCTAATCAGAGTTTATCTAAATCTAGCTTCCAAAGTTAGTACTAAACTGCCTCTGATACCAACTGTAATGCATCGACTATGGGTAACCGGGGTCGGGGCATTACAATTAATGAGATATTCATAGATGGTATTTTCCGAATTAAATAGGGGCTTTAAATTCTATGTGTTTTATTGAAAATAATAATTTATTTTTAGTATATAGGAATAATTATATATATTTTTTATGGGAGAGAATAATTGAGATATGTATATCAATATTAAAACAGTGATTTAGTTCTTTTATAGTTCATGTAGAAAATAAAGAGCAGGAATGAATTTATAGTGATGTGTGCATAAGAAGATGAAATGGTCCAAAATGTGTTTTTTTATCAATGATTAGTGTTGTAAAACATTATATTTTCATGATATAAAACTAAAGGGGATATATAACAAAAAAAAATAAAATAATACACGGAAATAATGTACATTGGTCGAGAGAATTTTTAGGGCACAAAAATGTTGATAATCTTATATATATGAGTTACTTTATATTCTGTGGTCTTTCTGATCAAAAAATGGTTATTCAAATGGATCACATGTTCTTTGATATTTAGTGATGATTCTAGGAATTTATGATATATTTTTTAGAGGTGAAGCATATATATCATATGTCCTTATTTATTAACATCCTCACCATGTGTGTGACAGAGTTAATTTTTTTTATCATTATCCAAATCATGTGACATATGTTTCATTTATTTAAAATCATAAAAATGATGACCAACAATATTTTATATGATCTATCCACCTCTATGTGATCATATACTATGGCTAGTCACATCCCATTTGAGGATAATTATATAAATATTTTACAATCATAGATTTTAATAGAATCCATGAAAAATATATTTTATTTATTTTTGGGTTGTTTTTATGTGTGTTGTTATCTCTAAAAAATAGTGACTCAAATAAACTAAATAAGGATGATGTATGATTTTTTGTGAGTAATCTTAAAATTTGTTTCTTTATTCAATGTTTTTTGGTTTGATTTATATTATTTTCACTTAATCAAATACATATCAATGTTATATTATTTATTTATGGATTTGAATCATATTTTACAATGATTTAGTGGATAGGGAACTATTCAACTTAATATTGGTAGATAATATAAGGGGTGAATAAATATTCGATATTTATATTTCCAAAAACCATCAAGGGTTATTTTTTGTATTCTTATGAATCATATGATTTTATAGGATTAGTTATTATGTAAAAAAGATAATATTGTATTTTATATAATAGGATATATATGAAAAACTAAGTAGAATTTTTTGATTCCTGAATTATATCTACTATTTATTATTCATGGAATAATGTTTTTTAAGAATTGACTTCATTGAAATTTATTTTTAGATGATTCATATAATAATAATTTAAATTATATGCCTCTAAATAATATATATAATTATGGAAATTAAGAATGATTTTCTGCCTCAATAATTCTATTTTAGTAAAAAATTATAATTTATTTATTGGTAATACTGAATATGAAGTCTCATTTTATTATAATAATATAGTGATAGATTCCATGATCAAATGGTAACTAATCAGTGTGATAGAGAACATGTATTTATATACTCATTGATAATGTATATGCGTTACATTGAATTAAATTTTAATTATTTTTTATGTTTGTAGATCCTGAGAATTTGGGAAAATAAAGTTATATTTAATGATAAGAGAATATTAATTCCAAAAATAATTGATATACTAGTTATTGTTAGTCCCTAATAGTGCCATGAAAACACTAATTTAATGAAAATTTGATTTTTACATCTTGTATGATAGTGTAGGTTTTGATAACAAATTTTAACACACCTTTTACAGTATATTATATAACTAAATATGTATTATGATAGAATAATAGAGTTCTCTTCAGATGGAATAATGAAAGATATTACAATAAATGTATCAAAAATAATTAGTATCTAGAGGATGACAATAAATTATTTTTAACACATTTAATACCATTATATATGAGGATATTTAAGTACTGCAATAATTTGATATATTTATATATAACAGTAAATACATCACCATGGAATCATGATAATATTTTGTTGATTATGTATTAACATATGATATCATCTAAAATTTAACCATTTTAAATATATTTAAAATATACTACTACGATAAGTTTAATTTGAATAACATTATGAGTCATCATGTAGTTCCTTTGTTTAATTCATTAAATAGATATACAAATTTTATATTATATATTTGGAGATGATTTTATATATAAATGGATACTTATATGTATAAAATTTTGTTATATCATCCTCAAATATTTGGGATAAATGAATGGACAATATAGATTTGAGAAGGCACGCATAAAATTTATATATTCTATTTTGTAAGATCATTAGAAGATTAAATTTATATACTTAAATTTTCAAATAACAATAGTTATTATGAATCATTTATTATGTATCAACTCAATAATATGCGAGTAAAACTATTTTAATAAAAAATATATTAGGGTTTAGTATAAAAATGACTCTCGTTTAGCATAGTTTGGTGTATCATATGAATGTTTTTTCCAAAAAATCGTGAATAGATTGATGCTAGGTCAATAAAAAATATTATAATAAAAATTGATGAAAACATTTGGAATGCGAATTTGGGAGAAAGTGGCATTTAATGTATCACCTCAGTAAGGAAACTGATGAATAATGAGGTAAAAAACATTTATCCCATCTATGAATGGGACTGTGTCATTTTATATCATGAATATGAGATAAATAATATATTAATCTAATTACATACAATGAATCAAGTTATCCTTGAAGAAAAATTAAATTGAACCATCTCAAATTATTTATCATGTCTTTTTTGATTTCTAACCAGATATATAATTTTTAAATGACTAGTACGAATTATTTTATGTATGATTGTCTTTGTATTGGAAATATTATGTTGTTGTTAGTTTTCTAACTACATAAGATGTATAAATTAGAAACATAGTAGAGAAAAAATAATAAATGATAAAAAAACAGTAGATTTTAGTATCGATGTCACTCTATGAATTTTTGTATAATGAAAATGACTTTGATGATGACAAAAATAACACTCATGTGTTTCAATTTATTTAGTAGACATGGGTATATCTCAACTTATGTTATTATATATGGGTTCCCATGGAAACTAAAACATATCATTATAAGAATTTTATTATATAATTAATTAATATTTTCATGGAATGTTATCTAGATAATAATATTGTGGAATGAATTATATTAGGTAAATTATTGTTGGAAATGATTACATGAGTTTTTATTATAGTAATTTATTGAAACTGAATCAACAAGATATATTTTTTTAATCTATTTGACCAACATGACCCAAACACCCAAAGTTGGGATGAATTTAGATGTAAAATTATTATTTTATTTCAAATAGATGTTGTTATCAGGATAACGAAACTATTTAGAAAATTTCAATAACCATGGAAGCATATGATATTCTGATATAGAAATAAAAACAAGGACATGTCAGAATATATTTGACCATGAAAACTATATTTTATTGTTGTAATGCACATAATGATACATCAAAATAATCCATTACCCTTTAATAAATATTTCCAATACAACTGAATTTATATAGAATCGAGTATATATTTAATCACATGGAATGTTTTGTTTATGCATCATTCATTGACCAACTTCTTCGATATTGGCATGAACCTCATTTAGAACTCTCGGATCTTGGAATGATCTCATTAATTAAAAAGATGTTCATTTATAACCACAAAATCCACTTCCTATTATAATAAGTAAATATATATAACACCAATATAAACATTATGTGACCTTGAGGGATTTTCACAACCATAGGTTTGTCACACTGTTGAAGATTTCTCTACTAAATGTGTAACAAACCATACATTTTAATATGTAAATAATATTTAAATAAAATATGTTTCTAATATATAGTAATATAAATTATCATAAAACATATTCAAAATATGAAAAATATATATTCAGAAAATTATTACAGGTATATATACTTAAATTGAAACAAAGGTAATGTAAACAAAAATATACAAACAAATAAGAAATTTTTATTAATTTTTTCCATAGAATAATCACACATCTAAATAATAATATAAAAAATAAAAAACCCTTGTGACCAAGAGAGAATTTTGTATATAATTATTACATAAGCCTTTGATGTATTGTAGTGAAATATTAAAGATAAGAAATGGTGGTATATATAAGAGTTATGAAATCATTATGATGGACGGAATTATTGCATGATAATTATTAAAAGTAATATGTCTATTTGAATATTAATAACACTGATTAAATAGTAAAATAATATATTATTTTTCATAAGAAATAAAATAAAATAAATATTTATTAAATAAAATTGATAAATATGAGAAAATATAAAAATTAAATTGAACATTAATAATTATATTTTTCAAAAAAATATTGATTTACTTTGATTGATATGTTTTTATATGCTAAATTAATAATTTTGAAATAAAATTTCAATATTTCAAAATAA
Organism: Viscum album; assembly: GCA_963277665.1. NCBI lineage: Eukaryota > Viridiplantae > Streptophyta > Magnoliopsida > Santalales > Viscaceae > Viscum > Viscum album. Next base: position 1,439,421,974 of record OY728162.1, read on the forward strand.
TTTAATGATAAAATAAAAAAATTTTAATGAAACAAAATATTGAGATACATTATATTTTCATAAATATTATAATACCATTTTATGAAAACATCACTAAGTGTTAGATATTATATAATGACAAAAAAATCAAATTTATATGGATTTATTCAAATAATATAAATGGTATATATATTAAGTAATAATGATATCATAGGTGTAATTTGGGCCTACGGGCCACGTAATGGGCCCACTGGGCCTTCAGGATATGTAATTGGTCTCCCACTACCCATTTAAAAGAGGTATTTTCTTTGATTTAATAATAAATGAGGCTTCAGCCCCAACCTTTAAAATAAAAATCTTCCATCACTCAATATGATCATGGATTATAAGACACCTAGATATCTTAAGTTTTGATCAAATATCTCCCAAAAATGTATTCTTTATCCCAACCTCCTTGGCCTTTCCCAAAAACCAATATAAAAAGACTTTAATTATAGAAAAATAGTGAGTGATGAAAGGATGAAGTAATATTATAAATAAAATTGTATTAAAATAATTTTTTTATACCTCCTCAACTAATTTATATCAAAACCATAATAATAATAGTGATGTTATTTATATACATAAATTTAATTATAATATTTCTATTTCAATTATCAATCATCAACTAATTTGATTTATAAAAAAAATCACCCATATTATGTTCACCTCACCACATACGTGAAAAAAATATTTCATTTATTCTTTGTTTCCTTCATCACTAAATTTTATACAGTAAATTATTAAATAAATGTTAAATATTGTATTATATGTTTTTATGTTCACGGGAAAATATTCAAAACGGAAAAATTTATTCTTGAAGCTTGTGTTATACCAAGAACAAAATAGTCCAATGTGATTGTGTAGTGTATTATTTTTATTTTGAAAAGGAGGTACCATAGTTAAGTGTTTCACATCAAACTCATCATTTTTTTGACCCAATGAGTTTTGGGTCCAATTAGTGATTGTAGCGGGGTTATGTCTTTCTGCCATCACACGATGTTGCATATTATGTCCTCAAATATTCACCCAAAATATTATTCATGAAAAAAGGAACACAAAACGACTATCATATCCTTGATTCTTGGACCATCATTCCAAATGAAGGAATTTGATGAATGATTTGGATAATAAATCATAAGAACACACATTGGTCTAGTGGATGGGAACTCAAGCACCTCACACCTTTTTAGGGGGAACTATTTCCTATTCTAGGACTCTGTTTTAGATATAAGCTATGTTCATATGTTTATGAACCCTTGGTTCATTCATAATAATGTGTAAATGTTTTACTTCTAGGTTGCATGATCAATCATAAATAGGCATGGGTATATAATATCTTATATTTATATGTGGTTCTCCATCAATGAGGACATCTGTATATATCCCATGATCTTCATTAATGTTACTTATTTTGGAAAATATTGAATCCCATAGTCTTTCACAATGTCAACAAATGTTTTTGGGTCACATGGGATGGTAGTATGTAGTTTATCATCTTCCAGTGGGATGAGAATTGTTTCAATTTTGGGATTTGACTTGTATGATGGGCTTCCTACCTATCCTTGTGAGAGGAATCAGAACCAACATAGTGTGATGACTTGTGTAGTTTCAAGTCAGGTGGTCAATATGAGAGTGGACCTATGTGAAAATGATAGCGTGAGACTTGAACCTCACTGAGGATTTCAATGTATACCCACAAATTTGGAATCAAGGTCCATGTAGTTATAATGTTCGGGATGTACATATTGAACTATCCCATTTTAGGGTGTATGATTGGAACATTCAATGAGTAGGTGGCATGTTTACCTCTGGTTGGAACATGTATCCCCAGAGAAGGCCAATTGAGGTCAGGACTCAGATATGTATCTTATATATCCTACATAGAATAGGAATCATATTTCTCATTGTTCAATTGTCAGGAGGATAATGTTGATTCCCTGAACACCAATAATCTTTAAGACAATTTTCATCAATCATGGTTTGAGAAACAATGGGATGTATTAAATCAGGATAACCACACAGTCTCCCTTATTTTATAATGAAAAATGAAGAGGAGGACACTGGAAGAGGATGGGAATATCACACTACCCTAAAGAGAGGCATGAGGATTACCTTAGATGGAGTTCCATATGATTAGTTTGGGGAAAGGTAGGAGAATGATTCAATATCAAATAGGAGGGAAATTATGATTTCCCTTATTTATCAATGACCCTCATTTAAGGGAATGTCCATTGATTATATGTAATCCCCTGAATGGGGAGGAACCTGTGAGAATCATAAGGTTAGATCTCACATTACCATGGGAATGTAAACATAGGGTCATTTTGAGGGTACACCTTATTACGGGGGTTACCAGCATGACTCTACTTACCATATGATTGTAAATTTTTAAATGCATGCTGATGTTCTAGATGGTTGTGTCATACGGGTCTAGTGGATTTGGAAGAGTCTTTATCAGTATAACTTTGTACAATTTTGCAAAAGGAATATGGATTATGCAATGGAAATAAAAATAAATTAATGAATCCATTGGGTGGATGGACCAATAATATCCCATTCTATATTCTATTAATTTTTGTGTGGCCGGGATTCCCATGTTTAGCATGCCTTTATTCATTCGAAGGTGTTGTCCGTATACAGTGATGGTACATGCGCATGCATTAAGTTAGTGTAGTGTTTTTCTACATGGAACAAGGTTCTATCAACATATTGTTTTTAGGAGGGTCCCTCCGCCAAAAGGCCGAGGCATTAATTGATAAAAATAGAAAGATTAAAAACACAAAAGTCCAGGATTTTATTACAATCATCCCAATAAAAAGGAAGTAAGGCCTTAGGGAGAGAATCTGACTAGGTAATAGGTTTTCAAACTCTAATGTTTGCAAGACTGTCCACAACCCTATTAGCCTCTCGAAAGACACGTGTGATGATGAAGTTGAGAGTCTAAAGGGTCTCCATACATTGCATCCACTTTGCAGCGAGCCACTAAGAGATAAGTAATTCACTATTTATGATGTCATGCACAATGGTCAAAGATTCACTCTCAAGCAAGATATTATACCAAACCGTCATTTTCACAAAAGAAACAGCGTGTATGATCCCATGAATTTCAGCCTATAGAGAGGTTTTCACGCCACAAGAACCATTGAAACATCCTCTGACAGAGTCATTGTGAGACCTAAAAACCACACCACAACCCGATGGGACCTGATTCACTTTTGAGGCACCATATGTATTGAATTTAACTCAAGCGTGGAAAGGAGGGATCCAAAAAACCTCTATAGTTCCCAATAGAGGTATGAAATTCCCTTTAATGCCCAAATTTTTCAGAACCTTGAGGTTCTGAATATTGTGGTAGCATACCCTCAAACAGATAGACAACACGCCCCTTTTAACTATAAAAATATTCTTTATGGAGAGCTTCAAGAAGTAGCCCATCCCATTATATATTGCAGCATTTCTGAGCCACCAAATAGTGTGCATCACATTTGCAATAACTACGGAGAGGAGGGCCCAAATTTGCGGTGAAACTTGAATAACCGAATAACAACATAGAAGTGCCGGCAGTTCAGAAAATCTAAGGCCATCCAGATCAAAAGCACCTAAAAACTACTTCCTAATGCCCACATATGTTGCACAAGAGAGGAAAAGGAGTTATAAATCATCTGGATGATTGTGACACATAACTAACTTCGAGCATCATTGCAAACAAAACATCTAAAATAACTCATCAGTGGGTAATATGTTTTAAACTAGCCTCCAAATAAGTGTCATACGTGAAGGCCTAATCCATGTTTTATTGAAGATAAACAACCATTTAAAATCATCATTGATACCTCAGATTGCATGAGAGTAATAAATAATGCTAGCCTGAATCTAATTTCTAGCTAGCTCCCAAGCTATGAAATCAGTGCAGGAGACAAAATTGTAATTACCAATTAAATTGTGATGGTCGCCTAGTAAGTTTGCTGGAGGATTATCTAAAAAATCATAGATGGATACCTGATCCCCTAAGCATAGAGAAGCATGCTGAAAATCATCAGATGGAATTTTACATGTCCAATTATCAAGCCAGAACTTAATATTGGAGTTTCTATTGACAATCCATCTAGACCAGGTCATAATAATCTAAAAATAAGATTTAACTACTGGCCAGAGAGAGGATACAATGTATGCATTACTACTAAGCTTCAAATTATTAGAAAATCGATATTTGAGGGAAAAAAAAGGTTCAGAATAACTATGGATGATATTCTATTCTAAATAGGCTTGAAGGAGTCATTAAAGAGAAATATTTTTTATTACCATGCCACCAGAGTGGAGAGGTTTAAAATAGGACCTCCAAGGTACAATGACTAACTTCCTTTTCATGATGCTACCACTCTAGGTAAAAATTTTGATGGATGTGTTCAATAAATTAAGATGTCCCCTTGGAAATTTATAGACCATAATGAAGTAAACCAATTTATAAATGACAACATACTTCAACAAACTATTTCCTCTATCCATAGAAAGGCTTATACCTTTCGAGGTTGAGATATGGAAAATTACTCTATACACAATTTTAAAGAAATAAGATGCCCTAGGGTGCCCCCAAAAGAGCAGGACTCATAGATAATGAAAAGGCAAAGATCCTTCCTTGATTCGAAAATCTGAAAGTGTCTAATGATTCCTAGGAATAGAGAACCACTTCCCAAAGTGAATGGATGATTTATCCCAGCTGATACACTAACCAGAGACACACTAAAAGTGCTGGAAAATCTGTCTCAAGACACTTAAATTATTCATTCCCCCTATAGAAATGAGATGATATCATCAGTGTATAAAAAGTGAGAGGGAGCAACAAGGGACCTTGATTCTTGAAATGGGTTAAGATGTCCTTGAGTGACCATGTGAGTAATGAGTCTTCTGAGACAATCTTCGGCAATGGATAATAGAATGGCTAAGAGGGGATCCTCTTGTATGAATCCCCTAGTGAAAGTGAAGTATCCCTTAGGTTATCCATTGAAAAATATCGAGATATGGGCTGAACCAAGGAGGGAATAAATCCATTTAATAAAAGTTTCATTGAAAAAAAATTTCCCAAGAACCTTATATATAAAAGACCAATCCACATAGATTTTTTCTATGTGTAAATGAGTTTTATCCTCAAAGAATGATGTTACACAGTACTGGGACCCATCCACATAGTGATATGCTATATATTTTAGGGTTCCACCCCTGTACATATGGAAATGCGGAATGCAAGATTAATAATGGGGAATTGGTTCGGTGTTTAATGGGATATTCATATGTGTAGGATGATGAGTTTTTTGTCTACCAATTAGTATTATATTTCATTTTTAAATAATATGTGGTTGGTGATAACAATATGGAATCATGAAAATATTAATTATTTTTCGGTGCTCTCTTTTTACATTCCATCAATCACTTATGTCCTCAGAAAATGGTCCTCCTCTTGAATCCCCGATGAGGGCCTTTTATAGAGAGGCTAAAGAACAGCGTTAGTTGGCCACAAATAATCACTTACAAAGACCCAGAGGAGAAACCTAATCCCTGTACTACTTGTTCAGTGGTTCATAGGGTCATCATCCATATCAATAAATATTACCACCACATTCCCATGAACAAATTTGTTTCATTTTCAGGTAGCCGCCTGCTCGACCACACTCGTGAACCATTTGAGTTCACAGGGGATATCGAATGATAGTGGGATTTTAACACCTCCGTCCCCAAAAATATTTTGTCTAAGGGGGACCCGAACTAGATTCACCATCCTGAAAACTTTTTAGTTCATAGATGCCATGTTAATTGGACCTCCATTGAAAGCAGTAGTCAGCAAAGCATCTCTACATCATGGTGCCTCTTATTTTCTTTAACAAATTTTTGGATTCTTCAACTATTCTTCTTTAATTAATGATTCTTTTATCATGAAATCATTTATTATATCTAAGAGAGTATTTGATATCATTTTCCAATATTTTAAGGACCCATCAAATTCCCCCCTTCATAATGGTCTTGGATTAGAAGAAATAAGATGCTATTTTTATGTATAAGCATCCCTGACTTTAAGGGAAGAGAAGATAATGCTCTAATTTTTTTCTAAGTCAATGGATATAATGAGAGTAGTTTTTCTATTTAATGGTTTCTCTGGTAGACCATAAAACATTGTGTCTTTTTTTCCATATTAACCTAATTTTTCCTAAACCTAATTTGTTGTGGGATTAATTGTCATAAACTGAATTCCTCGTATAATTTTTTTTTGTATTTATTCATAACAAGATTTTTGTATATTATGTTTTTTGATTGAAACATACTCTCCATAATGTATATAGAGTGTGGTTTTAGAAAGTTGGTACTTGAATTTTTTTCAAGGGTTCCCATTGAAGGTTGTCATCTTGGAGAGTTTTGTGTCTCTTTTCGTGGGATGTTTAATTTCATTCATGTCAAATTATCATTACAAATGTTTTAGGTCAAATGATGTGACCATGAAATGTGGGTAAAGATCCCCAATTTAGAAATCATTAACTGAGGATGTATGAATATCTTTCCTACATAAATGAGAGATTTTCTTATTCCATATTTTGTGGTTTATGGGTATAGGATATGGCATGGGGAATGGAATCCATGGGAAATATAGAATTAGGCAAATACACTCTAGAAGAATAATTTTACATTGGTTGATAGACCACTTCTATGAGTAATGTAGGCTGATCCACCGGGGAATTGTGCATATATACAAACAATGGTGATTCCACGATACTAGATATCCATTTTTGATAGCCATAAAATTTTATTAGAATTTGAACCCATTTTTTATTTAAATTACATAGTGAGTGTCATCTTGAGGGAATGATGGCTAAAAGAGATAGGGGAATCTATATTAGCTTTGAATGGAAATTTCATTATTATATGGACTTGACTGGTGTAAAAGAGGGATGAATCATGGTGAAGATAAATGTTATCGAACCGTGATATTTGAGAGTTATTGTTTAGATTTACTACACAAGGACCAAGAAAGGGGGTTAATGAATCTTCTGTTCCCTGGTAGTCTAACCAGAAATGAGCATTCATGTTCAGAAATTAAATGGGAGAAGGGATGTAAACCATAATCTAGGGGTTTATGAAACAAAGAGTGTAGTGGGACATAAATGTAACTTGGGGGATATTATGGTTGTAAAATCATCTCTGAAAGGAAAATTTTCCTTTCATTGACATTCCTTTTTTAGAAATATTTTCATATATTCCGTGGATTTCTGTTCATAGTCATGAGAAGGTTTTCTGAAGACACTGAACTTCCATTTTCAAAGGACATGGATAGTTAGGGGGATTAGGAAAATTCTAGACATAGATTATGGTAGGAGGTGGGGGTTCGTGAAAATGAAAGGGTGGATTTTTGGATGAGATTTCGATGGACATGGTGGAGAAAATATTCCCATATTGGCATGAGGAGGTTCCCAACACATTTCTAACCCTTACAATGGAAATGGGGATGATATTTGTTCAACGGATGGACCTGATATATGAGATTCAAGCATCACTACATATCCTATGATGATAGAATCAATATATATGTAGTTATTTTAATGTTATGTGTTCATCCATGTGTGAATATGGTTCATTCATATGATTGGGGTATTTGTGTCTTACATACGATCTCCCAATGATGTAGGATGCATACCGAACCATTCCTATGTGGACATATTTTTGCACAAAAACTTGGGGGAAAATAGATTTTTTGACATGTATGGGACCATGGATAAACATTGGGTATCAATAATCATGATATTTTAAACTTCATTAGATAAGTACATTGATATAGAAGCCCCAGGTAACTATAGGATAATCAAGCTATGATATCCAAACATGTTTTGGCCATGGTGAAGATTGAATGTGTATACTATGATTTTGAGGGCTCTCAGATCAGGAGAAATGGTATGGTGAATGGAATCAATGGGAACAATTATTTAGGAAAAGCCTCTCCTAAAGATGAATTTTTATTTGGATGATAGGCCTTTCGTGGGAAAATTATGTCGACCCATCAGGGCATTGTTTTCATAGTAAAACAATAGTGACCCAAGGATACTGAACTTCAATTTTTGAGGGCTTGGGAGGTGTTGAGGAATTGGGATTACTCATTACATAGAGTTTCATGGATGTGAATGATGTTCCTAATAATATTTGTAATATTCAGGCCATGATTTCAATTGGAATTAAAACATTCCCAAAAAATATCGGACTTTTACATATGGTGGTAATTTTGATTCTTATATTGGAGGTGGACTCGACATTGACGATCTCAGTGTCATGAAAATTGAAACCCTTCCTAGGTCTGATCCACACATAAGAAGTGGGGTAATTTTAGATATATTTTTTTCCTTTGGAGGTGGTAGGGTGTAAGATCCATGATACAATCTTCACTACATATCATAAACAAACAGAAATGAACCCATACTTAGTTCTAGTGGTACGTCACAGTTTAATGTGATGTGGTTAAGACAACAGGTTTCTCAACATGCAGGGGAGAACTCCAGCATACCGTTTAAGGTCGTTTCATTAGGACTAATTATTTAGATTCATTTTCCATGGAATTGTTATTAATATCTTTCAAAGACTCCAAAGCCCACACAAGATGTGAATGGTGTGATAAACAAGGGGCAATATGAATTTCATCCACCTCATAGGGATGATATGATTATGGAGAAGAAAATTTTATATTCAAAGTCATGTTGTGTATTTGTAGCATCTTATACCAAATATGTTTTATCATGTAGATTAATTTGAGGTGATTAGGTAAATTTCTATAAAGTTTAACATCATGGGGTGGGGGAAAATATTAAATGTTTTTTAACATCATCTTTTGAGGTTTTGGATGACTTGACGTGAAGTAAGGTACTTGTGATTTTTATTGAAATGGTCTCACAAATAAGGCATATGTGGAGGACCCTTTCTTTGAATTAGATTTCATGTAGAGACGATTTTTTTATGTGTTCTAAAATTGGATCATTTTTATATCTTCCAAGAGTCTCTATGTATCCCATGGAATGATAAGAGTCAAACCACAAATAGTTCATCACCAAATTAATCCTTTTTAGATCCATCTCAAAAATAGGGGGGGCATGTTTCACTTTTTAGGTTGGATTGAATGGGATGAGAATATGGGAATCACTGCGTATCCTTTGTAGAAAATAATCATACCATACATAGTTCATTGACGTGACATGGTAGGTGACCAATGCTGGAAGTGGTATCTTATCAGGTGAGAATTTTTGTTATCACATCATGTTTTTTTTGTCATGCAGTGGGGATGTTATAGCCATGCAATTTAACATCATGCAGTGAAGATTCTAGAACCATAGTTTAACATCATGTTGTGGAGATGAATTTTCATAAAATTCAGTAGTATGTATTGACTAATCGGGCATAGATAATATAGCATGACCCAAACATAAGGGGGAGAGGAACCAATAAACCATGATCCTAGAGAACCTCAGATTAGGATTAATGATATGAGGATTAAAATAAATTTTGTATACAAAGGTAGGAAAATCCTCTTATGAGGATGAAATTTTTATTGATTAATATGTTTTTTCCTGGGGAACCTATGAAAAGTCGTCATGGAATTTTGTGTATAGTAAAAAAATGGTGTCTATATAACACTGAACATCCACTTTTGATGGTTAAGAAGGTCTATGTGGATCCAATATTTCGCAGGTAATGGAGTTTGATGGATGGAGTGGGTATATTCATGAAAACATGAAATATCCATACCAGGATTAGTTGTGAATTATGGAATCCCCCACATATATTTGACTCATATATATGGGGATTGTTCTTTAGAAAAATCCCTGTTGTAGGAATCATGGTTGGGATATCCTACATAGTTTTACATTTTTGTGATGGATATAGGAAATTATTATTTTGGTGAAGGTTGGGACAAGGATGTGAAATCTAGGTATAAATATGTATCCCATGCGAGTAGAATTCATGCCACACATAGTTCTGGAAATAATTCCCAACATAGGTAGGGTATATAAGCTATGAAGGGGAATTTCTATTTTGTGGCTACTGGACAAGGATGAAAATCTAGTTGTCACAACATATCCTACCATTGCAATAATCAAGGAATAAGTAATTCTAGAAGTATGTTCCCTATAATAATTTGACCCATTCACATGAATGTGGTATTTTTAATAATTTCATAAGTTTATGGACCTTTAATATACCTTCAATCATTTGTTTTGTGCAGGGGAATCCTTTATCACCATTACTATACTCATGTGATAAATTCTTGTTGTGGGAAACAAGGAATTGAAAGGGGTTTCTATTGAAATATAGAGGATCTTGAGGGTACAATAGTGATATTTTTTTATCATGTGGTGGATAGATAGTGATCTAGTATCGATGAATCTCTATGTATTTTATTGACAGAGTAGAATCAAATCAGGCATAGTTATGTGAAGAGATATCCCTACATTAGTTTAGTCTATACACAAGGAGGGGCAGTTTTTTATATACTGGTGGCTATGTCTAGGAAATAGTCTATGAATGCAAATATATCCTGTATAGAAATGAATTAGTTCACATGTAGTTCTATAGAAAGGGTTACAATGTGGATCTGACTCTCAAATACAAATTGGGGTATTTTATCTTTCTTCACCAAATATATCACTCATGTGTGATGAATAATTTATTTTAACACAATGATCCCTATATAGTTTAAAAACATGTGGTTAGGATTATAGATACCATAGTTTAATGTCGTGTTATAAAGAAAATTCATATTGATGTTTATCATCATGCGATCAAGATTTTCTTCCATTAAAATTATTGCCTTGTTGTTTTGACATGAATAACCCGACTTGAAAGGAAAGGGATGTCATATACTTCAGTTTAACATCTTCTTGATTGGAAGTCAACAAATGACACTTCAATGTTGTGTTTAATGGATGTATTGTCCATGAATATTAACTTCAAGAAACTAAGATGATTTAATCATGCAGTTTTACATCATGGGATCTAGGGACATTTATCATTCAGTTTTACGTCATATTATCAGGATGCTTTCATCATGAAATATTACATCTTATGATCTGGTCATGGACTTTTGGCTGCATGATGTTTTTCTTCAAGTACCCTACGTTTGGGGGGGATGTGGTTATCATTCCATTCATTGAAATTATGGAATATGTTCCACTGGAGTAGACCTTGTTCATGACATATGGTCCTTCCAATTTTGTCTCAAATTTTTGAGGTTTCTTCACAAGTATCATTGGTGTTGTGAGGACCAACACCATTTATCATTTAAGGGAATATTAGGGATGAAACTTTTTGTTGAAGGCTCATGAAATCCTATTTTGGTAAACATCCAAATGTGTCAAAGTGTGAAATATTTTCTCATCCACTTACTCTGAATCATCGAGCAATTTTTTTGATTGCTCTTCCATTGATAGATCATCATAGATGGCGAAACAAAGAAGTTGTAGTTGAAATTTAATGGGTATATATTCTACTTTCTCATATACTAATGAGTATGGAGTTTCTTGATTATTAGTGAAAATTGTGGTCCTGTAATACCACAAATCATTGAGGATCTTGTCAGACCATGATTTCATGTCCTTGTCTACTATTTTTTGGATTGTGTTTGATAGTGCCTTATTGAAGGCCTATATCATCCTGCTGACCGCTACATGGTAGTGAGATGAATTTTTGTCATCGATTTCATGAACTAGATATAAGTTATCCAATTGAATAGAGAATAAACCATTTTTCTTCAGTATTGTATGAAGGACATCAATGCTTGTAATGATATTGGATTTCACAATATTGATAGTGCTACTTTCCCATCCTCTACCAGAATAAAGATTCTTCCCACGAAGAAAAATTCATTTAATGTGAGAATATAAATGAATTATATAGATTTTATGAGAGGATAAGTTCCCATGATGTCCATTACCTATATAGAGAATATATTGGGGGCCATGTCTATGTGATGAAACTCTGAAGGTTGATGGATAAAATTTGCATGAACATGGAAGGAATAGAGATTATTGGTGAACATAGTGCAACCCTGCATCATGGTATGCCAGTATTACCCATCCCTTGTTATTTGGTAAGAGATCCTAGATGATGCTTGTTGTGACCCACCGGCTCGGGCATGGACTTCCTTCCTAAAGGAAGTTCTCTAATATCCATCAATTCTCCAGAGAAGGACTCCATCAAGACCCAAAATATAGAGTTCATTTTATTGATGTTTTCAATCATAAATAATGACTATGTTTTCACGTCTTCATATCTGCTCCCTTTTAGCCTTATTTGACGGTAGTTATCCCTTTTGATGCTAGTACACCATGATAGAAATCAAGCTAGTGGAAGGATCATAAGGATATGGGATGAGACTAGTATCATTGATTTATCCTCTCTTGTCCGGACTGAACTGTAGGACCATCCGATGGTGGTCAATGCTGATGATCATTTCATCCCAATCGAGGACAAATATAGTTATGGAGGAATTATATAATGCATCGTCTTGCACATTTTGTGTTTGGGAAAAATGAGTTACTATCATCTAAATGGATAAATCCTCAATCATTTCCCAGACACGGTTCATCAAAGGGATTATCTCCACTTTCTTAATACCATAGTCACTATTTACATTCTTGATGACCAGTTATGAGTCATCTTTTATTTTAATGTGTTAATCTTGTGCATGAATTAAAATATTTAGTCATGCAATTAGGGATTGGTACTCCACCTCATTGTTTGTGCATCCCTCTGACAGTGTGAAGGAATATGAACGGAATTCTTTTTCTAGATATATGAGTATCGTTATCTACCCTACTCTGATGAGACTTGGGTATTTTAGTCTTTTCATTATTTGGATTCAAGATTTTCTATCAAAAATCATTTCTTATATTTGGGAATCCTCTTGAATAGAGAAAAAATCTTCATTAGGCAGCTCGACAACCATGGAAGTCAATTCTAGAGAGGGGTGTTATTCTAGGGAATCTGTAATGCATGGACCATGATGGATTTTGAGGTATAGAACATATATCTACCTTCTTCAGGATGACCACCCATTATAATGATCATATTTTAAATATTGAAGGACTAAGATAGTACTTGATTGTCGCAGATTCTGGACTACATATATGAGGTCTAGTCAACACTTCTCGATATTCGAATAATGAGTCTCATCATCAATAATGACTTTTCATTGATAATAGAGACAATTATCAGTACAAAATTAATTATTTTTCATGAATAATATGTCTAGGGATATATCTTATATAGTTCCATATAGAATCAGTGGTCTTCACTTGAAGGACGAAATTAACACTGGAGGGATTATGGGATATTTATTGAGATTGTAGAATTCATCTTGACAATATTCAGTCCACTGATTTGAGACCACATTTTTTACCAACCTTGTGAGGGGAAACATTTTCATGTAATAATTGATATGAATTGTAAAATATAGGCCAAATGTCCTTGAATTCATCTCAAATTAATTTGGTTGTTATAATGTGACATGCCAAGGATGTCCCTTGTCTTCATGGGGTCGACTTCGATGTCATGGTGGCGTATAATTAAACTGAGTAATTTCATTGGGGTAATACCAAAAGAACATTTTAAGGGGTTAATTTTTAGAATATGTTATACCAGTATTTTGAAGATGGTTTCATGATCAACCAATTGGTCTGAGCATTATTGTGATTTAACCACTTGATCATCAACATTGCATTTGAAAAATCATCTTTGTCATGATTTGAAAATTCTATTCACTGTGAATTAGAGTGTGGCACCATCATTTTTCAAATCAATGGGAATTACCTATTATAAAAAACACCTTGGGGGTCCTGAATGTGGATACCTGTTCATATTATAGATCCATTTGAATTTGGTTACACCTTTTATATCCATACATGAAGGATATAGACTCATATCTGGTTGTTTCATCTATAAAAAAGTCTTTAATTAGGATCAAAATTCAAATTATGAAAATGCTCATTACGGTCTCTAAAATTATAGAAACTATGATTTTTATGTTATTATATTTAATGGTGTAAATATTTTCAATATAAATTTGATATTAAACTTCCATAATGATGTTTTATCTGATTATATTTTTCAACCCAGCCATTATTTTGACATCATGTGTTGGGTGCATCCTCTCGGTGGCATTCTTGTATCCACGTTGGTCTTCTGGCAGCCTAAGTGGTGAGTATCCACCCGAGGATCGATGATTGGAATATCTATATAATTCAATGAGAAAATATCTTGACGTTTCCATATGAATTAGGGGTATACCTATTAGTATTTAAAAGATATGGATGCACTAATTACAGTTGGTCATGAGTCTTATTTGGTACCCAATTTTATTTCCATAAGTTCATCGATGGTGGTAGAGACACCATTCTCAAATTATATAGGGGAATACCTAAGGTCTCATACATCATCCTAATCCACATCCACCTCATATTATTTATATTATGACGGAAAAATTGTTATTTATATTATCTATCTGGAGTTGAGAAAATAATCTCAATTTTTTCATTTAGAGGCTGAAGCAGCTTCTTTTGATCCGACTAACAGTGGGGAATTTTCAAGAGTGGGTAGAGTAAGGGAAGGTCAAATTTACCATTTTTATACTACCTTAGTGAGTGGGGTGGAGATTTTCATGAGTATTGTGTATGTATTGATGGTGAGTCTGTTCGATCACTCATCGTTGTTTTGGAGTCCAGTGGATGTTTTCGCACTATTAGGCTCAATGGTCATGAATGAAATCATGATCACTGTTAAATATTTGTATGAATTTATATTCATGTTCTCCATCTAATTAAGGGGTAGTATGTTTTCTTCATTTATATTCTGGAAGGGGGCATGGGGTAACATTTACAAACTGTTTAGAGAAGTGATTCAATCAATCCCAACAACTAGGTGTGGTTTCCCTAGAAGCTCATTGAATACATCATTGATATAGTTTGATTCACAAGATTTAAATGGGTCCTTATTACTGTGTAATGTTCCACTATATCCATTAGTACAATATTTGACATAAGGGAGGTAGGTTTATGTAATTGATGCATTCTAATTCAATCCTGGCCTTCCTAGAAGGATGTTAAAGGTCATGTTTTTTAGACCATAGAAATTATGAGTCAACCATGAGGTTACAAACTCATGTTTCAAGATTGATTTGGATTAAAGTTTTTACTCACTCCTATAATAAATTTATAGGGGTTTTTACAGGGTGTCACATTATCCTCATTAAATCCTAGTAGAAGAATTGTAAATAATAGAATAATATTATCTTAGGATCCATTTTCAATGAATTCTTTTCCGATATAAAGATAATTTATTATTCTAGACACATGTAGGGGATTTATATGTTTCTAAATAATGGAATTTTAATCTTGATATGTGATGGAGATAATAACATGTAAATCTATTGGATTGGTCTGTTCTTGATAAAATTTGGTAAATGTTAACTCATATTCAAACTCTTTGGGGATTACTAAAGCTTCAATATGTTCTTCTCTTTGATCTTTTGAAAAATTTAGGGCATTTAGGATTAATAACATTGATGGTACTAAATCCAATTACATTACAATATCTTATTTACAGTCTATTGGCCGACACATCCCAACTTGTGGATTCTTGTGAGGCCCTGAAAAATTTATTTTCATAGTAATAATATTTTATTAATCATCATTATTAGTATTATTTTGTTTTGATTTATAATTTTTCCATCCAAAATGAATAGTTGTAGAATATGATTATGAAATATTTATTCAATTTAAATGATGAAAACATACATTACCATAAGGTAAAAAGACCCTTACCAACCGAGAATACCTACAAAAAGTCCTATCATAATCACCAGTAGACCACAAAACACATCAAGCATGCTAAAAATATAGTGAAATCTTTCGGGTTTGTCACAATGAAAAACATTATGTAAAGAAAAATGGAAACTGTAATTAGCATCAAGGGGTGTAGGGAACCATCATCAACGAATTGGTTTTTGATGTTTGAAACACCTTAAACAAGTATTTGTATTGCCTTGAAGATAAATATGACTATTTATAGCTGTTGGGATCTTCATATGATCATTGGTTTTTATAACGGTCATAAAATTTAATAATTGATTGGTATTTTTAGTATTTTGATTATTTTTAGTATTCTATTTATAATCATTTTATGTATTTCACATATTTAAAAAATTATTTAAAACATTTAATGTTATATCATTGGGTAAATAATGACATAGTTTTAATTAATGATATGATTGGATTCTTTTATAATGAACATGAAGTTATAAAGGTATTTCCATGGTTTTTAATTGAGGTCATATATATATTTTGAAGTAATAATGTTTTAAAAAAATGTATACAATCTTATTAAATCAATGGTATTTAGAGTTTTATTTAACCATAAGAAAGAATATATATTCTATTTTCTAAAAAATATTATATATTTTCTATATGTAATTATGTTTAATGTAACAAAAATAAATTTGTGTTTGGACAAAAAATTCGGTGAGTACCCACCAGACAGAGGGAACCTATGAAGGCCAAGCCCTTATGGACTGGTGGGAATCTCACATAAAACCTTGAGGTTAGAGAGCTCTGGCAGTGCGTTCATGGTGAATACTATTTCACAAACATGAAATTCATGGTGAGGCCTAAGAACACACATAAACCCATTTGTAGGGCCTAGTCAGGTGAGAGCATGGGGTGAGGTAGGCAAGGTACCGGTGCGAGTGAGGGTGGGGTAGGGCCCATGGGGTGGGGGTCCCACACGTAGGGACCCTGTGGTGTGTGTTGTGTTATTGTAATGTAGAAGAGGCATCAATTTATATATGTAGGTTAACGATCTCTCCCCATTTTGATGTGGGATTCATTTTTATGTGAAATCTAATCTAAGTCGTTCAATCTCGCCACACAAGATCTCAATCATTTGATCCAGTTTCTCCATCAAACTCTTTTATCCTCTACATTTTACCATGTTTTTCATGAACCTTTTGATTAGGATGTAGTTTATCTCGACCGCACAACCCTTCTTAAAACTTGCAACTTCCTCACAACTGTCCAATCAAGCCATTACTAATCTCATAAATTCTTTTTTTGAAATCTTGTAAGATTACATAGCCGCCCGATAAACCTCAGTCAATATGAAATGTACATCATTTTTAGCATCTTCTCCATTTTTTATTATTCTTCGTCATACTACATCAGTATTAATCACCTTCTTCTCCAATGTTCATTCCTCTTTATGTGAGTTCTCTTATCACTCTCCTCAGACCAGTCCAACTACTACTTTTCTTTTTTCCATGAGTCTACCATTTAGTGTAATAAATTAGTGTCCAACCCTTTAGCCTCCCGTGAATTTTTTTTAATAAAAATATATATTTTTTATAAAAAAAATAGACCTATTTATGATTTTCAATGATTAGGCTTTTGGTTTTTATATGAATTGTAAGATCTAGATTTCTTTATTCCTCTCTATTTATATTTGCTTGTTGAACTGTGGTGTATAAAATAAATAAATATAAATTTTTTATATAAAAAATTTATATATACCCATTTTTCAACTTAACCGTACTAGTTTTTCACTTCCCAACTCTTCTCCAATCACTTCCCAACTCAACCCCTCATTTGAAGTTAGGTAAGAGTGATATTTTTAGTTTGGTGTTTGATTAACCCTTATATACATATATGTGTATAAACATTTATATATATATAAATTCTACTCTGTTTTATATTTTTCAAATGATAAATATTGGTACGATG
Source organism: Viscum album (assembly GCA_963277665.1). Taxonomy (NCBI): domain Eukaryota; kingdom Viridiplantae; phylum Streptophyta; class Magnoliopsida; order Santalales; family Viscaceae; genus Viscum; species Viscum album. The sequence goes on from OY728162.1 coordinate 1,439,439,784, forward strand.
TTATTTAGTAATTCAATACATGTAAGGGTTATTATAGCTTCAAATTTGATATGTAAAACCCGTTTATACACTTTTTTATATACAATTATATGTATGCATATATATTTAAATTCTAAAATGATTTATGTTTACATAAAATTGATTTTATTGATTAATTTTTTTGAAGTGTATAAAACTCATAAGGATTTATCAAACCGTGTTCTGGTTATGAAAATACAATGTATACACGTTGGGTATACAAAATTTTATATAAACAAAAAATCCTAATCTATTTGGGTCTATCAATTATTAAATATCAAAATTGTTTTAATGCTTGGGGTTTTACAGTGAGTTTTTAATTTTGGGGTATTAAACATACATAAACAAGTATATATTTATATACGGTTATATATATGTTTGAATATAGTTTTAGTAGTTACCTGATTAAGCTTATATCTCTTTAAGATAAATAATTATGTTTAAACGAGATCCATATCCTAATACCTACTAATTTAAATTCAAAACCCACATGTAAATATATAAGTAACAAAAGATATATACATGTCAAAATTGATTAAGTGATCACAAATAATGTTTGATATTATGAAACATAAAAGCATTTTTTTGTTATTGTGTGCCTATAAAAATTTAAGAAGTCATCACCATGATATTACAATTAGCATTACATGCATGAATTCCCAATTGATATTTTTAGGATATAATGTTGGAATAATATCTTGATTGTTACACATAAATATATATACATTCATAAGAACATTTCTTGAAATGTATTTAATTTTATTATTATGCAAGAATACCTCCCCTGAAATAATTTTTTTACATATATAATTATTATATTTCAATTCATGATGAATCTTCCATAATGAAATCTGTTAATTAATAATTTTTATGATCTAATATATTTGGAACTACTATTTATCAGTGTATGAAAATTATTAATGATATATATCTTGGATTAAAAAACATGTATTTTAGTACATTAAATTTTTACTTATATGGAACAAGGGTTTTAAGAGTTATTACGTTATGTGAAAACCCAAATACTCTAATATTAATAAATTATAATAACATATGAATTATGAATTTAATTATTCAAAGTGGTATGGGACACATTGATTAAGAAACATAATTTAATTATTCTATGTGGTATGAGACACCTTGAATAAAAAAACACAAATTAATTATTCAATGTTGTATAAGAAAAATTGAAAAAAAATACATAATTTATTAAATCAATGTGGTATAAGGTACTTTGATTTAAATAAATGTAGATATATAAAAAATTATTTGGACTGATTATGTGATGTGTGAGGCCGACTATAGAATCTCCCTGCATTAGTAGGTCTTATAAGACAAACTATGGTCATTGAAGGATGCCTTGATAGAGTGATTATATATGGTCTTGGCATGCTGCCTTGACAAAATGGTTATGATTTTCAGACATTATGAATTTCCTAAATATTTTATTATTATTTAACTGACCATGTGACTATTTGACTTGTAAAATATCCATGTTTATGAATATGTTTCATATGAAAATGGTAATAAATGAACATGTCATAATGATGATTTTACATAGAAAGTTGTTTATAATGAATGTGTATCATCTATTTTTAGAACATTGATACAAAAGTAAATATTACATATGCCTTTTCATGAATTTCATTTTAAGTGTTAATTGAAAAAAAAATGTCACTTATGAAATTCTCAGAATGTATTATTTCATATATGAATTTTTGCATGTTTCCTTGAATGACACCCATAAATTAGTTTGATTTAATCATAAATTATATGAATCATTCCATGTAATTTTGTAAAAGTATGCATAATATGATGTATGTTTTATCCTTTAAATAAATATATTAATAATCGAGTATGACATTTCCTTAAAAATGGGTTTATTTATACTTTGAAAATTTTGATGGATTTCTATAAGAAATCTTGTTTCCATTTCAGAATAATGTTTAATAATTATTTTAAAGGGATGCTTTTAAAAAAACTGTTTAATTAGTTTTAAAACCCCTTAATGGGAATTCTTGTGCTCACCCTACATTTTTAATTCATTTTTACAAAATTCATGTATTTTAGGATTTTAGTTCTACTATGTGTTGGCTACATTATGAATCATATCTCATTCAGTTTTGAGGAAATGTACTAGCTATATCATGTTTTATAGAACTTGGATAGGAAATATTCTATGTGATGAGATGTGTTGTGTAATTTTTTTAGTATATTTTTACATAAAATACACAACATATTTGAGGAAATGACCGCAGGTTTAAGGGGTTGGAATCTCATAGTTGGTATTTGAGGAAAGGTCTAGAGAATCCTAAAAAATTATAACAAATTTAAAAAATTTATCTATGATTTAGTGTGTAGAAATTTTCAAAAAAAAAATTGTTTGAAGGTGAGGTTTATGAAACAAACCTCTTGACTCTACCTACTAAATTACTTGAGAACTTAATTTCAATGCCATGTTCAGAATCATACCAGCCTTTCATGAACCTGTGTCTAGCCTGAAAAGACCACTATAAAGTGTATATAATCCCTAATATCCATTAGTATTACCAAGATGATATTTTTTCTATCGCTTTATCGAAAATTCATAATTTATAGAATATAGGAATATGGGGATGTATCATGAAGGCGTCTTCCTCTTTTTCACTATTTCTGAATAATTTATAGTCTTAGGGAAGTTCTCAGAATCTACAATGGAGGGTGACCTTCAAGCAACTTATATATTCGAGGTTTTTTGTTTTAGTGTGTATGAGAATGTTTATGATATCAGAACTCTTAGGCATGTGGAAGTACGATAGATCTAAAATGAACGAGTCCATGCCAAAATCTCTGGGCTCCATTTTTTCAATGCCTCCTTCTAGAAACATGACTGGTTCATGTTTATGATAGAACCTAACTGCTATAGGGTTATCTAGGCTAGGGAAATTGAGGAACTGATAAATATCCCGTGAAACCACCTATGGTCATCAGTGGATTATCCACCGTGGTGTACATGGTGAAGGTATAAACAATTTTCTGTATCCTATTTTCTAATCAATACTAATTAAAACATATCGTGTAGGTACATCGAATTTAATGTTAGAATATGGATCTGTTTAATCAAAAAAGTATAATGGAATTGTGAGGACACAATTAATTTGAGCTGGGAATAATGTGATGCCTCGAATATATTTATTTTTGTAATAATAATATTTTTTTATCATTATTATTCATATTATAATTTTTTAATAACGGTTCCATCAAAAATAAAGTCTTACAAAATAAAAATAAGAAATGGTTTATCCAATAGAATACTGAAACCTGACATTTCTATAAGTCCAAAAGAGCCTCACTAACCTAGAATACCAACTAGAAGAGCTATCATAATCCCAGGAAGACCACCAAACCCAACATATAGACTATGAAAATAGTGAAAATCATTCGGGTTTGTCATCATGAAAAAACCTATGGAATGAACAATGGAAAAAGTACTAAGCATCAAGGGGATGTAGAGAAACAACCTCATTGATTTGGATTTTGATTTTTGGAACAACCCAAAAAATTATTTATAAGTCCTTGAAGATAAATATAACCATTGATAGTTGTTGGGGTCTTTATAAGACCAATGGTTTTTATAATGATCATAAATAAGGTATTTTAAGGCTTCTGATTATTTTTAGTATTCTAAATACAAAAGCAATTTAAGTATTATAAATGATTTAAGAATGCTTTAAATTTCTCAATATTATATCATTGGTTAAATAATGACATAGTTAGTTAATGATATTATTGGTTTATTTTAAAATGAGAATAAACTTATAGAAGTAATGACATGGTTTTTAATTGAGGTTGTATTTAGGATTAGAACTTATATGCTTTAAAACTCAAAATGTATACAAACATATGAAAACAATTCTATTTAGATTTTTTTTAACCATAAGAAGGAATATTTTTTAAAAAACAATTATATATATTATCAATGTTCTTATGTTTATGAATCGAAAATAAAATTTTGTTTTGAAAAAGAATTGGGTGAGTATCCCCCAAATAAGGGAAGCCTTAAAGTTGAAGCTCTCAAGGTTTGGTGGATGTCTCTCAAAGAACTCGAGGTCAGATAACCCTCAGGAAGCGTATTCATGGTGAATTCTGAGTTGTATGTAGGCCGTTCATTTTTAGGACTAAGCGCATCTACAAATCCCTGTAATGGGACCAGTCAGACATGAGCCTGGGTGAGGCGAGTCGCCCACTAGCTCGAGTGAGGGTGGGATAGGGGCCGTGGGGTGGGGTACCATGTGTAAGGACCATGTAGTGTGTGTTGTTTTATTTTAATATGGTGGATTCTTCGAGGTATATAATGGAGTCTAGGATCTCTCTACATGATATGGCACACATTTGTTTATGGAAAATCTAATCAGAGACATTCATTTTCTACATGTAAGATCTCAACCAATTGATTTACCCTCGCAATCGAACTCCAATGATTGTTCAGATTTACCTAGGTTTTCATCAACTATTTGATTTGGATGCGGTTAATCTCGGCCCTAAACCCTTTTTAAAAATCATGGTTTCCTCACAACTGTCCAATCATGTCACCACTAATCTAATCTATTCATTATTTTTTTAAAATCCCTGAATCCGCCACATCTGTCTTACCAGTCTTGTTTGATATGAACCATACATCATTTTACAAACCTTATCCCTTTCTTCTTCTTCCTCCTCAAATTCCACCAGTAGTTGTCACCCTCCCCTCCACTATTTATTCCTCCTCTCATGAGTTCTCGCATAATTCTCCACATACCAGTCCAACTGATTCTTTTATTTTTTTTTCAATGTGTCTACCTTTGAGAGCATTAAATTAGTGATGACCCCTTCTGAATCCCATGCATGTCTTCCATAATATATATATATTTATTTATATATATTATCAATGAAATGATCCATTTATGATTTGAGTTAATTAGGTTTCTTGTTTTTTATGAATAGTTAAATCTGGATTTCTTTAGGACTCTTTGTTTATGTTATCTTGTTGAACCAAGGTGTGTAAATAAAAAATATATATATATATATATTTTATATAAACCATTTATATATACCCACATTCACTTTATCCCTATGGGGCTTTCTCTCCCTATCTCTTCTCCAACCACTACTCGAATCAAACCACCCTTTAAATTTTCATAAGGGTGTTTTTGTATTTTGTTTTTGATTAACCCTTATATATATATATATATATATATATATATATATATATCTGTATATATTTTTATATATATAAGAAACCTAGTTTGTTTCATATTTTTCGAATGATGAATAGTTGTATGATTTTCATCACTCATGTAATACAATTAATGGTTATTTTATCTTTTTATTTCATATTTAAAACCCATATATACTCTTTGTATATATACGACTATATAAATATATATTTATATTTTAATTTGAAACAGATTTATGTTATCATACAACTGATTTTAGTGATTAAATAATATTTTTAATGAGTATGTAACTTATAAGGATTTAACAAACCTTTTTTGGTTATGAAAATCCCATGTATATAATTTTTTATACATGGTTTTATGTAATCTTAAAAACCTAATCAATTTTGGTCTTTCAAGATATAATTGTCAGAAATGTTTTTATGCATGGCAGTTTACTAAGAGTTTTTTATTTTTGGATGTAAAAAGTATATATATATGTATGTATGTATGTATGTATGTATTCATTTACAATTATATATATTTATCTATATGAATATATTATTAATCATAACCTGGTTAAGCTTATATCTCATTGAGATAAGCTGTCTTTTTAAAGGTGATCCCTATCCTTATACCAATTATTTTTATTTCATAACCCACTTGTATTTATATATGTACCAAAATTACATATATTCATGTATTAATTCATTAAGTGTTCACAAATATAATATGATATTGGAAAACAATAACAAAACATTATTTTGTTATTGTGTGCCTAATATTTTCCAAAATTCATCACCTTGATATTACCTTTAACATTATATACATGCATCCCCAATTTTAAATCATAGTATATAATGTTTAAATAATCAATTTTTCATTACACATAAATATATATAAATGAATAATAACATGTAGTGAAATTGTTATAATTAAATTCATATGCATGACTACCTCTCATGAAATAATTGTTTTAAATTTATACTTAATATATTTCAATTCATAATGAATCTACCATTATGATTTTTAATAATTATTAGTGATTATGATTTAATCTGTTTGGATATACTGTTTATCAATATATGAAAATAATAATTATAACTATATTGGATTCAAAGAAAGGTATTTTATTACACTAAATATTTACTTATATGGAACACAATTTTAAGAGTTATTATTTTTCAGTGAAAAACCTAAATAATATATATTTATTTGATTATGATAACATAAGAAATAAAATTTTAATTATTCAAACTTGAATGAGACACTTTGAATAGGAAACATAATTTAATTTTTGAATGTGTAATTATATAATTTTATAATGAAACATAATTCAATTATTCAATGTGGTATGGGGAACTTTGAATAAAACACATAATTTAATAAATAAATGTGGGATGGGACACTTTGATTTAACGAAATTTGTAATATGCCGAATGCATTGGACATATTATGTGATGGATGGGGACTTCTATAGCCACTCGATGCATCAACACGTTTCATGAGACAAACTATGGTCTTAGTACGAGGCGTTTATAAAATCATTATGTATGGTCTTGTCACGAGGCCTTGGAACAAATTTTATGATTATACAACATTATTAATTTCTTAAATACATTATTAATATTTAACAGAACATGTGAAAATTTGACTAGAATAATATCCTTGATTAAAAATCCTTTGATTATGATTATGGTAATAAATAAACATGGCATGATGAGGAATATACTATGAAATCCATTCATAAAAAAGTGTAGCATCTATTTTCAGATCATTGATACAGGAGTTAATATTACTTCTGTTATTTCATGAATTATATTTTCTGTGTTAAGTGAGTCATGATATTTCTACATATGAAATTTTAATAATGTATTATTTCATGTACGAATTTGAACCTGCATCTTTGCATGTGACCATTAAATTAGTTTGATCAACTCCTAAATAATATAAAAAATTCCACGCATTTTTTTACTAACATATGTCCTCAGATATATGTTTTAGAATTTAAATAAATATATTAGTTCTTGAGTATTAAATTTCCCAAAAAATTATTTCACATATACTTTGAAAGATGTAGATGATGAGATACAATAAATATTGTTTCATTTTTAGGAAACTATTTTGAATTTATTTTAAAATGATGTTTTGAAAAGGAATTTCATTAATTAGTTTTAAAACCCATTACTGGGAATTCTTTTCCTTGACCTAAATTTTTAATTAATATTTACAGAAGTAATAGATTGTTTTGATTTGAGTTATTCTATGTGGTGGATTCAGTATGAAACTTATCTTGATTATAATTGATGAAATATACTAGTTGTATTTAGTTTTCGAGAACCTAGACCAGAAAGATCCTCTATGATGAAATGTGTTGTTTAATTTCTCCAGAATCCTTTTATAAAAAAATTAAACACCATGTTTTAGGCACCGACTCTGGGATTCTGGGTTCAGGACCTAACAATTTTTTTTCACATGATCATTATGGGAATGCTCATTGGATGAAGATGGACTGGTCATTGGTACATGAGTTGGTGGTGATTCTGTTCTTTGTGAAATTAGTTAGGAAGTTCTACCTGTGTGTTGTGGGTGATTGGAAATTTATTCCTCTTCTGATGTATATTCCTAGATGATTGGGCCAATGTATTTCTCTGTTGGGGTAGCGCAATTTCAATATTCAAATTGGGTCTATTGAAGGGATCTTCCACAATATTCTTCATCATTGACTATTTGAGAGGGTGTGCGGTTAAGAATCTGGTTTCTAACATGTCTGCATCTTCTTGGGTATCCCAAAATCCTATAGCCTTTTCATCTATCTCCCCAACTTGATGTAGGAAACTAGGGTTAATAACCATGATCATAATCATATAATTGTTCAATTTTGATAATGAAATTACAAGATCCAAATATCACTTCATCTTATGATGATGAGCCTTCCAGAATGACATCCTCCAATGCCATCATTTAGTGGGGTGGTGCTTATATCTTAAGAATTGATGGAATAAAAACATAATGTTCCAAAGTTAGCATTGTCTTTAGTTAAGGGTCTTCTTCTAAAATTATCCCCTACCTTCTTGGTTAGGATAATTTTTGGAAACACAACCCATGGAGGATTGTGGGGAAGGGGATGTCAGCAATGTTGAATCAGAAGCGGTAAGAGGCATTGTCAGTTTCTTCAACAACTCATGGAGTATCTCATGGGTTCAGTTGACTATTTTCTATGTCATAAAATTCTCGAACATTTGTTCCATTTTTCTAACAATAATTTCCACCACTTCCTTCTTCCAGGTTAGTGGTGGAAACAAATTTCAATTGTGCTTGTGGTGGTCCCAAATTAATTTTCCCAGGATCTATCATTCTCTGTTGGTGAAATTTGAAGACAAAAAAATCTTGAATGGTGGTTCCCAGTTTCTAATGGTGGGGACAATAATTAGGCTGGTCATTGACGATGAATTCATTAGCTTTGTTTGGATCTGATAGGCACAAAATTTTTTCGTTCTGGATGGATAAAAGGTATCCACAGATTTGGGTGTCTCAGAAGGAATAAATTTTATTCCATCATTACTCAATTTAATTTTTCCTTGGTCTCATCCATTCATCTTGATGTTGTAGAGGCTAACATTGATTTCTAGAGGTCCCTACATGATTTTATGTAGGACTGGGAGCTAGAATGGACTAGGGTGGATTAAACCTAATGGAAGCCACTTCAGCTCTTCCAAATCTTTTTTCCAAGGGCCAATGGGGCTTCCCAAGAATTTAGATTAGACTTACATAAAGAATCCTCTTTCTTTTGTGAATGGAAGTGAAATAAAAAATCAACTAATATATTTTGGAAGGTTGATTAGTGTTTTATCTCATCACCATGGTTATTGATGAAAATACCAAGAATCACATATTAGGGAAGTAGTTGGTTCAGAGATTAGGACATACCATTACATCTACAAATAAATCATGAGACTCATTCATTATTTCAATAATTGTAGGTCATAAGGCCGCATACCGTTGTTTATGGAAATGATGAACTAAATTAGAAATGGAATTGCTGCCAGATATCCCCCCATTTGATTATTTACTAAGAATGAAAACTGTCACACTGAACAGATGCTAAAACTTGTAGGGTTTTCATGAAGAATAAGATATTCAATACATCTTGTTGTTATGGGTTTACCATCATTGGATCACAATAAAACATATAATTCATAAGATGTTGTTTTTGGTCACCTGGTCTATTGAATACAAGGTTTTGAAAATTTAGTGCTAGAAGAACGTTACCCACCATGTTGGGGTAGGGTTTCCATTCTGGATATATCAGATCACACCACCCTTCCATGAATTCAAGCCAGAATACTATTGACTTGAATTTATTAATGAAAAATTGATGCATGTCCTATTGAACCTATTCATCATCATGTATATATGGGGAAAATTGACCAGGCTGGTGATTTTGGAAGTTGAGGTAGATACCCGACCGGGGTTTTCTTTGTGGATTTTATGAAAAAAAATAACATTTGATTCCTCAATTGGGTAAAATGTTGAAATAATTTCAAGAATGGGTTTAGGTAGATGGATGGTCCTGATTCATCCTTGGATAAGTATTTCGAGCTTCCTTCATTTTCTGATATGATACCTTTTGTGTGAGGCACACCTACTGGAAGGGTATGATGAAACTCTACCAATTGAACATAATTGAGTGGATGACTTCGTTGAAGCACCTTGGTTTTTATTCACCTCTACTCTACCATTTTTTACTCATGTCAATAAAATATGTCTATGAGCGTCCATGACTCATTCCCATAGGGGGATTCAGGTCATGTATGACCTTATTTGGTTTTTAATGTTGTTGGGGTTTCAAAAATGTGATAATAAAGGATTTACTGAGGGACCACCAAAATTTATGGGGGGCCTCTGTTTCTGTATATGCACACTTACATGTTCGAAGAGAATCTGATACTGGGTGGAACCATCATCTCCATGTCCATCATTATTTCCATGAGTCTTTTTGGGGTACATAAGGATGGATTCTACAATACTCACTGATGCATAATGCATGGTTGGTGTTGTACTGGTTCCCAAAGGGTATGAGAGGTTCTTTCATAATTTATTGGATCCTCTCCATTCATTATTGGGTCCTCATAAGATTTCTTATAAACTGTTATCTCAAAGAAAACCCTTATATGACTTTATTGTATTCCTCCATTATGGGGAAAATGAATCAAGAGATGGGATGGGAGGGGTGGCCTCTCTATTTGATGTCATACATTTGCAAGAAAAGTCATGCATCCAATGGTTTGGAAGTTAAGGTAAAAATACCCCCAGCCCTATAGAATGGGGTTTCTCCCATTATTTTTTTATTATGACTTGACACAGATTTGTTGGTATTATGGGTGAATTTTTTGTAAAAAATCTCCCCCACCATACAATATATTTCTGATCACGTACTGTGGTCGTTGTAGTGTCTATCACCACATTCTTGGTCTCAAGAATTCCCATTCGGGAGAGAGCTAGATTTGTTTTGGGTTTACATGTGAAATATTTTTTTATGAGGACATGATAATTGGTTGATGATTGTATTACTTTTGGAAAAAATTATTTTGAATGTTCTTGGCCACCTCATTCTAGAGTTTTTCTTTGTATCATTCTCACCGGGAAAAATGCTTTTGAATCAGACTTATGCCTATTCTAGTTGAGAATGTTTCATTTATTGAACTATGATTTAAATTGATCATTGTTTAGGTATAATTAAATTTAAGAATTTCATTTCAAATGGGTTATGTTGGATGGGATGTGGGGTTAAGTGAAATTGTTTATTCTCTCCAAACCCTATATATGAAGACTATATAGTACGTCATCAACAATTCAATGCATCTTGTGTAGTGAGTGGGGGAAGATCAGTTTAGGATATTTATTTTGCCTCTCAGATTTTGGTTGTCATGATGACGAAGGAACTTCTAGGTCAATTTTGATGAAAATATCCCGCAATATATTGTCTTAGTGTTAATACCCATCATAGGTTAAATACATTTCTTTCATATGGATGAGTGTTTTCTAGATATTGAGAAAACTGTTATGTATGAATTCCCCAAAAATCTCACTCCATAAGTAAAACTGAGAGGTTTTTGTGGGTTAAAACATAATTGGTATGTCTTCCATGGTTGATTTTATTCTAAAAATAAATATATCATTTTAATATTTTTGTAGAGACTCTTCTTCATGGACTTCCCAACATGTATTCTACTTAATTATTTAGTACCTACCATTGTGGAAAGTAGGAGTCCTGTAAATATATGAATGGTATGTGGGTGTCTTGGAAGATTAGCATGGCCCCAAAACTATTTATATTCGAGAAAGGATGTCATGTATCATAGTCAAAGTATATATCAATTATGACTCCATTAATTCTTCTATCTCATAATATGAGGGCATTCCCATGTATGGCTCGGTGAGGGGAGGACCGTCTTGGTATTGGGAATGTTGACTATAGGGGGGCCACTATAGGTGATATCATGGTGGAGATGATCACCATCATGACATAATGTCTGACAATATGAAGAGTTATTATGGTGAATACCCTAGAGTGGTCATTTAGGGATGACCAAAGTGAGTGGAGGTCCTTCTTTCTACTCAATGTCACTACTGGGAGAGTCTTCGTAGCGATATCCATCGTGGTGAGACTACAATCACAGATTTATGTCTGACTACAAGGGGATTTTCTATGTTTTATACCATGGGTAAGACCATCAGGGAAGATGAAAACAAGGGGAGGACAATATTTATATTCTATTTTCTTGTAATGGGGATGTCTACGATGATTCAAATCACGATATAGGCTCTCATGATCAATCGTTTCTCTCCCACAAATTAATCCCCATGGTTTCTTTGAGGAGGAACTTCATGAAGAGGACCTTAACAACTACTAATTCCACTAAAATAATAATTTAATGGTTTGATATGATATCGGGATTATATTAATAAGTGATTGATGGCATCAAGAAATCCAGCTTCCACTAGAGCAGAATTAAGAATGTGCCCATCAATCTCTGGTTTCCTTTGGTGTCTTTTATTTTCAGGGGCTCTCTTAAGGTAAAATTTATTCTAATTATATTTTTAATGAACATTGTAACGCCCCGACCCCAACTACCCAGAGTCGGTGCATTATTACATAACATTGGCATGATCACAAGAAAGATCAAATCTCGAAAGACCGATTGGTTTAGTAGCCTTGGAAACACTAGATATATTCATAAGTTTTACATTACATCATAAAATGAAAAACTACTACAACAACATAATGTCTCCATAATCCACACTACTATCCCCTCATAATATCCCTGCAGGTCATTCATAATTTACTTCTTCACATCCTGGGGAAAAATAAAACATAGAAAAGGGGTGAGCTCAAATGCCCAGTAAGGATAATAATATAGCGGAAACTTTCATAAATAAGAATAAACATTTAAGGCAATGCATTACTAAAACAAAAGCCTTTTAAAATTGAACTTCAACATGGTATGGCAAAAGTAAAATGAAATAATGCCATTTACTTATTCACATGGATATTCTACTAATCGAATAATCACATGCAAAAATCAATAACCACTTTCATAATGTTGGAATGCATAATGCCAGACTATCATAACCACATAGCCAAGGCCTCGTGCCAAGGCTACAAATAAGATTTTGTCAAGGCCTTGTGCCAAGACACTAGTTTGTCTCATGAGACCTACCGATGCATCGAGGAGCTATAGCGGGCTCCACCCGTCACTTATTAAGTCCAATGCATTCCCATATGAAAAGGTTTAAACATAACATAAACATTCGTATTAAAACTAGCATACGAAATGTCAATACTTTCACAATAAACTATGAATGGTATAAAAATAGCACATCCACAGTCAAACATATCACAAAACCTTCAATACAATATAGAAGTTTTGTATCATAATAAATCAACTTCAAATAATCTTAAAATCCATCAAAGGATGTTGACATAGATGAAATCAAAATTCTTTTAAAAGAAATATCTCCTTTTATTTTGAAATTATTTAAGATCCATATAAAATAAAACATTTTCTTTGAAAATATTCTTATAAGCTTGTATGGGAAGCTTCGACGATTTTATAACGGCGGAAAATAACCGCACCCGCCGTATAAGTTAAAAAAAACATTCTTACCTCAATTCTGTCGAAAAGGTTAAAAAGGTCCTTGTTTTGAAAACGACGGAAAGATTCCTTTATAAACCTCTTATAAAAAGTCAAACAAGGGTATAAATGACTTTAACCCATATTCTTGTAAATAGTAAAAATGTTTTGAAATACATTTCGAAGAAACATGGATGTGGATGATAAAGAGATCCCAGTAGATTATTACGTATAATACAACCTCGGATAATGAAGAGATTGTGAAATAACCCTTACCTTGTACTTTTCCTTGGTTGTGGTAGGTTAACCTCCTGTATAATGGTGAAATAATTGTTATTAAATTATACAAGAATAATATACATTAATATGATGTCATATATGATCTTTTAATATTGATTTGATAATAATATCTTAGTATTATCGTTGTTTCGGGTGTTAACTTACTTGTTTTCTTTCATATGTTTTGTTACGTAAGACATGTTTGTAAAGGATAGGTTGTATATTATTCATATCCAGAATGATATCAAGTCCTTAAACATCATTTTTAAATCATAAAATGATAATTACGCTTTAATGGTTACGATGGAGAATGAATCTCATCGCGTTCGTGGAGACGGTAGTCCGTACGTACGCATGAGCGACAATATCATTCTTTTGATATTAAAATAATATATAAATGGATGGTATATCATATATACAGAATCATTAACATGTTATATTTATTATTTACATGAGTTACACATCATTATTATACCCATCCAAATAATATTATATTGAATAACAATTACACCACGACGTGGAGACGGTAAGCCGTACGTACGCACGTATGGTGACATGTTATTCAAAGGGTGGATAGAATACTGAATATGATTGTACCATATTTATAATAACATCACAGTATATGTGAGATACTGGAGTTATTATTTCAGAATGGTAAGAACAAAGGAAGAAGAAGTGGAAGATGAAATGAACTTAGAAAAGGGTGGTGAAATCATTACCTCTTCTTCGGGTTCTTCCTTTTGATTTGATCAAAAGGGCTCCTTAGGTTGGCTTTCTGATCAAACTAAGGCCTCTAGGTTGTATTGAGGGATGTTGGGAGAGTATTTGGGCAGAGTTTGGCCGAACCAAAAGGCTTTGAAGGTGTGAAGAAATGAGGAGGAGTGCCCTTTTATAAGAGGGGTGAGGGGCACCTTTGGAAAAGCTAGAAATATTAATTTATAATAAATTCATATTCGGTTTCTAAAGGCTCCAAAGTTGACTATTCAAATGATGAGGTGGGGATAGGTCGAAAGCAACTCATCCAATAGAATTTAGACAGGTTTGGGTACTTATATTAACCTTATCTTTAAGTATTAACTCTAAGTTAATTAGTTTCACTTTTACAGTGTCTCTTTGTATTTTATATATTATGGTTAATAAACTTACTATATACATCCAAGAGACCCCCAAGTGGTCCATTAATGATTAACCTATCATGATATAAGTCTCTTGGCCGAACCTTAGATTTTTAGGAATTTAATATCAATTAATAATATAATATTTGTTTTAAGAATTCTTTTATGTCAATTTTGACACTATTCATTAGTTGATTTTTGTGAAACTCATAAAAGATTTATTACTTCGAAAAAAGTCAATTAAATCAATCCTAATATATCATATTATCCTATAAAATTAGTTTAATTCATTAAAAGTTTCATATTATATTTATTTGGGTATTTATAATATCACTTATTTTAATTTTTCACTATTATAGTAATTACTGCATCATCATTGTGTCATAAATAAAATAAATTATTTAATGTCTAAAAATTATAAGTAAAATATCATTATGTAGGAAATCATTTTAGCTTTCTAATGAATATTTATAATCGAAAATCCAACATGTATAACACTATGTAAAAATTGTTCTTCTAAAAGATGTAATCTTATGCCATTTTTATTTTTATTTTAACTTTATTAATATAAAGTGTCCCTACCACATACAAGTGGCTCCAAGGGGTCCCCAAATTGACCCAAGGATGCCCATGGTCGGGTATGTGTCCACCAATAAGGTTAGGACACGTTTTAGGGTAATTTTGTATTATTATAATATTATTTTTTTAACCCTTATTTACCGGATTTACCCTTTAACCATGGTAAATAAAATATTTACCACAGTAACTATTCAAAATGTATAAAAATAAAAGTTACCTATTTACACAATTTGAACATCCTGATTCCAAATATGGAATCCATTTTCCTAAATTCAAAACACAGAAGTGGCAGAAATTAATTTAAAATTAATTCCCGCTGTTAAAACAAAAGCGTGTTTTTAAGAGATAATAACTATCAAAAGATTGACACTTGTTTATGTTCGGTTTAATTGTAAAATTATGTCCAATGACCAAAATTATATTAAATGGTAAAAATATATTCTAAATATACTTTAAAACCACTCAAATTCATAATTTATCACTAGTAATTAATTTGATTAAAAAAGTTGTTTTTAATTAAAATTTAGTAATTTTCACTATTCATCAAAATATGAAAGTTATCCGAAATGTACCAAAATTTCACCCTAGGCTAAATTCGATATTCCGAATCCAAAACTAAAGTCCATTTTCAAATATAAAATATATATAATTTCAAAAAGTAGGTATTACTATTCATAACGGCTAGTTTGATTAGTTATGGTGTGTTAGAACTCGGTGTTGCGTACAACACACGCTATCACATTATTCAAAGAGAAGCGTACCATAGAAGCTTGGGGTGTTACATTCTCCCCTCCTTCAAATAATTGCGTCCTCGCAATTTCTAGGGTATTACTGCATAAAAAGACTCGGGTGGTTCTTCATCATAAGTTCCTCGGGTTCCCATGTTGCCTCTTCCATCTTATGATTTCTCCACAAAACTTTTACCAGACGCGTCGTCCGGTTTCTCAGTACTTGTTCTCTTGTATCAAGAATCCTGATGGGCTCTTCACAATAAGACAGATCCGGTTCCAGTTCTAATTCCTCATAGGTGAGTACATGCGTTGGGTCAGGCATGTATTTTCTCAACAGAGATACGTGGAACACATCGTGAACTTTGGAGAGACTTTGCGGCATTGCCAATCGGTAAGCTACAGCCCCAATTCGTTCTAGAATTTCGAAAGGTCTGATGTACCTGGGACTCAATTTACCTTTCTTACCAAAACGTATGACTCCCTTCCACGGAGATACCTTCAGGAAAACATGATCACCGACTTGAAATTCCAAATCCTTCCTTCGATTATCGGCATAGCTCTTCTGCCTACTTTGAGCTGCTTTAATGTGATTTTGGATTACCTTCACCTTTTCCACCGTTTCCTCCACCAGTTCTGGGCCTACAAGTTTTCATTCACCAACGTCATCCCAACAGGTTGGTGTACGACATCTCTTTCTGTATAACGCTTCATATGGTGCCATCTGAATACTCGAATGGAAGCTATTGTTATAGGAAAATTCTACTAGTGGTAAATATTGATCCCACATACCCTGAAAATCAAGTGAGCAAGATCTCAACATGTCTTCTAAGGTCTGAATAGTCCGTTCTGATTGTCCGTCTGTCTGAGGGTGGTAAGAAGTGCTCAAATGAAGTTCAGTATCCAGGGATTTCTGAAGACTTTTCCAAAATCTTGAAGTAAAACGGGGATCACGATCAGAAACAATCGATAGGGGTACTCCATGAAGTCTCACAACTTCATTAATGTATAGTCTTGCTAGACGTTCCAGGGGTAGATCTTCTCTTATAGCAAGAAAATGTGCTGACTTGGTAAGACGATCAACAATAACCCATATTGCAACGTTCCTTCTAGGAGTCTTTGGTAGCCCCATGACAAAGTCCATCGTAATATTGTCCCATTTCCACTCCGGTATGGGAAGAGGTTGCATGACTCCTCCAGGCTGTTGCCTTCCAGCTTTCACTTGTTGACAAACCATACATCTTGACACAAAATCAGCAATCTCCCTCTTCATGTTGTCCCACCAAAAATGTTCCTTCAAATCTCTATACATTTTGGTGCTCCTAGGGTGTATAGAGAAATTGGAACTATGAGCATCACCAACAATTCCCTTTTCAGATCAGGTAAATCGGGAACACAAAGTCTCTTCCCGAATTTCAAAATTCCATCTTCATACACAAAGTCTCTCAATCTCCCATCATTCACAGCTTTAATCTTCTTTTGGAATTCTTCATCATTGGTCTGAGAACTCTTAATCCTTTCTAGTAAAGATGGTTTGGCAACCATTTGAAAAAGCATTGATGTTTCACCTTCCCTGGTTATTCCCATGTCCATCTTCTCTAGATCCATGAAAATTGGATCCCTTTCAATTCTCATATTGTTCAAAACTCCATGGTCTTTTCTACTCAAAGCATCTGCCACCTTGTTTGCCTTCCCCGGGTGGTAGTGTATCGTACAATCATAATCCTTGAGTAATTCAAGCCATCTCCTTTGCCTCATGTTGAGTTCTTTTTGTGAGAAAATATACTTCAAACTCTTGTGATCAGTATAAATCTCACATTTTTCACCATAGAGGTAGTGCCTCCATATCTTCAAAGCAAAGATCACTACTGCTAACTCGAGATCATGAGTAGGATAGTTTTGTTCATGAATTTTCAACTGTCGTGATGCATAGGCAATAACTCTATCATTCTGCATAAGGACACAGCCAAGTCCTTTCTTTGATGCATCACTATAAATAACGAACCCATCATTCCCCGATGGTAGAGTCAATATAGGAGCATTGACTAATCTTCTCTTCAGTTCTTCGAAACATTCTTCACACTCTTTTGTCCAAACAAATTTAACCCCTTTACGTGTGAGCTTCGTTAATGGGTTTGCCAATCGGGCAAAATTCTGGACGAAACGTCGATAATAACCTGCCAAACCAATAAAACTACGTACCTCAGTTATACTCGTAGGTGCTGGCCATTCTTGGATTGCCTTGGTCTTAGAAGGATCAACAGAGATTCCATCTTTAGAGACAATATGTCCAAGAAAAGAAATCTCCTGAAGCCAGAATTCACACTTGCTAAACTTTCCATATAATTCATGCCTCCTCAGAGTCTTCAAGATAATGCGCAAGTGATTTTCATGATCTTCATAGGTTTTGGAGTATACCAATATATCATCAATAAATACTACCACAAATTCATCGAGATACTCCTTGAAAACTCTATTCATCAGATCCATGAATACAGAGGGTGAATTGGTCAATCCAAACGGCATTACAGTAAACTCGTAATGCCCGTACCTGGTTCGAAATGCTGTTTTCGGAATGTCTTCCTTCTTCACACACAACTGATGGTATCCAGATCGAAGGTCAATCTTTGAAAAGTATTGAGCTCCATGCAGTTGGTCAAATAAATCATCAATACGAGGTAGGGGATACTTGTTCTTTATCGTTATAGCATTGATCTCCCTGTAGTCAATACATAACCTCATAGATCCATCTTTCTTTTTAACAAAAAGAACAGGGGCTCCCCATGGAGAAACACTAGGGCGAATAAATCCCTTATTACTCAATTCCGCTAGTTGTTTCTTTAGTTCGACTAACTCTACAGTGGCCATTCTATAAGGGGTCTTCGATATAGGCCTTGATCCAGGAATCAAATCAATAGAAAACTCAACTTCTCGTTCTGGAGGATGTCCAGGTAAATCTTCCGGAAATACATCTACAAATTCTTTCACAACAGGTACATCCTCTATTTGAACATTCCTTTCCTCACCGATAGTTACTTCATTCTCTTCCTCCCCAATAATTGAATTAAGTTGAGCTACTGGGGGTGGGTCTAAATAAGAATTAGGTGGTGACGATTCTGCTCTAAAAATAAGGTGCTCCTTATCATTATCATCATGAATCGTAACCTCTTTCTTCTTACAATAAATCTTCGCATCATAGTCCGAAAGCCAGTCCATACCGAGGATTATATCAAACTCAATCATAGGTATGACGATGAAATCAGCAGATAAAGAAAATTTATGTGCTCTAATGGGGACTGATTCACAAAACTTTGTTGCAACGATACTTCCCTTAGGAGTTTTAACTGACAACTCCCTTATTAAATCAAATTGGAAATATCTAATTTTCTTAGCAAACTGGGAAGATATGAAACAATGCGATGATCCAGAATCAAATAATGCATTTGCTAAACTTGAGGAAACCATTAAATTACCTGCCACCATGTCTTTCGGAGTTTCTACCTCAGCAGTAGTGATAGCATAAGCCTGGCCTTGATCCCTTGGCCTTTTCTGAGGTAAGTTCTCCTGACGCTTAGGACATGCATTTGCATAATGCCCCATCTCCCTGCAATTGTAGCACTGAACATTGGTAGCTTCCTTCTTCCCCTTGCAATCATGAGCTTGGTGGCCTTTTTCACCACACTTGTAACAGACTCCCATTCCCTTCAGGCAAGCACCGGGGTGTTTCTTCCCGCACTTACCACAAGATGGATATTCAACCTTTCCCTTCTTCCCCTTATTTCCATTCCCAGATTGATCAGCAGGTCTCTTCTTCTCTTGCTTTTCTTTAAAGTCATAAGACTTAGAGAATTCCTTTTCGGTCTTGATAGCACATGAGACAATGTCTTCGTACGATGAAAAGGATTGTGAGACTAATGCTCGACGGAGAAATGGTTTTAACCCATCAAAGAAACGATCAATCTTACTTCTTGGGTTGCGAATATAATCACCAGCGTACCTCGCTAACCTTGTAAAGTTAGCCTCATACTTTGTGACATTATCATCCTCCTTTTGTCTCAGACTCAGAAATTGCCTTTCCATATCTGCTCGATGGTCGCGAGGAAAGTATTTTTCTAAAAACAGATCTTTGAACTCCCTCCATTCCATGTTTGATACTTCATCATCTTCCTTCATGTTTTGAATCAATGACCACCATTGATCAGCATCTCCAGTGAGGCGGTAAACTGCCATGGTAACTTTTTCCCTTTCACTACTCCCCAAAGCCTGAAATATTTTCTCTAGGGAAAATATCCATTGCTCAGCTACTAAGGGATTTGTACTCCCATTGAACGTTGGTGGTTGTTGTCTCATGAATCGATCTAACATTGATCCTCCATGCTGCGGATCAGGGTGCTCCATACGGGTAAGGTTATTATTCATAACCTGAGTAAGTTGTCCCAGTATGGTGATTAGCTGATCGGCACCAGTTGCATCCCCAGCCCCACTATAATTATCTTGAGCAGGAGGGCAATCCCTACATGGAGTGCGCGCATTGATACGGTTTCCATTTCTTCCACTAGGCGCCATTTCTAAACAATGGCATAAACTAGATCAGTTTATGAATCAAAATACATAATCCCATACTTATAAAACACTTAACATAAATTGAACTATTTATGGATATAATCCATAATCATAAAAATGTTTTTCTTTGAGGAAGTATATACTCATAAACCCTTCATAATGATTTGTAAAGATAATGAGAGTTATCCTAAGCATATCCCCCGGGAGTGTCGTAACCAAGAGTGCAGCAAGGCCCGTTGTCGTGCACCAGTTCCCGTTCGAGTCTAGCTCAAAGCGGTGTTTTCGGGTTTTACCCCTAGGTACATCTGTGCCAGAGCCGCCTCTACCTGCTCGTATCCAGACAGGGATGTATTGCTCGGAAAACTCACAAAATCTCTACAATACCAAAATTCTAGGAAGTTCTTCTATACTAATCCTCAAAGTTCATCTTAGGTCTACGTGCTCTAATCAGAGTTTATCTAAATCTAGCTTCCAAGGTTTGTACTAAACTTCCTCTGATACCAACTGTAACGCCCCGACCCCAGCTACCCAGAGTCGGTGCATTATTACATAACATTGGCATGATCACAAGAAAGATCAAATCTCGAAAGACCGATTGGTTTAGTAGCCTTGGAAACACTAGATATATTCATAAGTTTTACATTACATCATAAAATGAAAAACTACTACAACAACATAATGTCTCCATAATCCACACTACTATCCCCTCATAATATCCCTGCAGGTCATTCATAATTTACTTCTTCACATCCTGGGGAAAAATAAAACATAGAAAAGGGGTGAGCTCAAATGCCCAGTAAGGATAACAATATAGCGGAAACTTTCATAAATAAGAATAAACATTTAAGGCAATGCATTACTAAAACAAAAGCCTTTTAAAATTGAACTTCAACATGGTATGGCAAAAGTAAAATGAAATAATGCCATTTACTTATTCACATGGATATTCTACTAATCGAATAATCACATGCAAAAATCAATAACCACTTTCATAATGTTGGAATGCATAATGCCAGACTATCATAACCACATAGCCAAGGCCTCGTGCCAAGGCTACAAATAAGATTTTGTCAAGGCCTTGTGCCAAGACACTAGTTTGTCTCATGAGACCTACCGATGCATCGAGGAGCTATAGCGGGCTCCACCCGTCACTTATTAAGTCCAATGCATTCCCATATGAAAAGGTTTAAACATAACATAAACATTCGTTTTAAAACTAGAATACGAAATGTCAATACTTTCACAATAAACTATGAATGGTATAAAAATAGCACATCCACAGTCAAACATATCACAAAACCTTCAATACAATATAGAAGTTTTGTATCATAATAAATCAACTTCAAATAATCTTAAAATCCATCAAAGGATGTTGACATAGATGAAATCAAAATTCTTTTAAAAGAAATATCTCCTTTTATTTTGAAATTATTTAATATCCATATAAAATAAAACATTTTCTTTGAAAATATTCTTATAAGCTTGTATGGGAAGATTCGACGATTTTATAACGGCGGAAAATAACCGCACCCGCCGTATAAGTTAAAAAAACATTCTTACCTCAATTCTGTCGAAAAGGTTAAAAAGGACCTTGTTTTGAAAACGACGGAAAGATTCCTTTATAAACCTCTTATAAAAAGTCAAACAAGGGTGTAAATGACTTTAACCCATATTCTTGTAAATAGTAAAAATGTTTTGAAATACATTTCGAAGAAACATGGATGTGGATGATAAAGAGATCCCAGTAGATTATTACGTATAATACAACCTCGGATAATGAAGAGATTGTGAAATAACCCTTACCTTGTACTTTTCCTTGGTTGTGGTAGGTTAACCTCCTGTATAATGGTGAAATAATTGTTATTAAATTATACAATAATCATATACATTAATATGATGTCATATATGATCTTTTAATATTGATTTGATAATAATATCTTAGTATTATCGTTGTTTCGGGTGTTAACTTACTTGTTTTCTTTCATATGTTTTGTTACGTAAGACATGTTTGTAAAGGATAGGTTGTATATATTATTCATATCCAGAATGATATCAAGTCCTTAAACATCATTTTTAAATCATAAAATGATAATTACGCTTTAATGGTTACGATGGAGAATGAATCTCATCGCGTTCGTGGAGACGGTAGTCCGTACGTACGCACGAGCGACAATATCATTCTTTTGATATTAAAATAATATATAAATGGATGGTATATCATATATACAGAATCATTAACATGTTATATTTATTATTTACATGAGTTACACATCATTATTATACCCATCCAAATAATATTATATTGAATAACAATTACACCACGACGTGGAGACGGTAAGCCGTACGTACGCACGTATGGTGACATGTTATTCAAAGGGTGGATAGAATACTGAATATGATTGTACCATATTTATAATAACATCACAGTATATGTGAGATACTGGAGTTATTATTTCATAATGGTAAGAACAAAGGAAGAAGAAGTGGAAGAAGAAATGAACTTAGAAAAGGGTGGTGAAATCATTACCTCTTCTTCGGGTTCTTCCTTTTGATTTGATCAAAAGGGCTCCTTAGGTTGGCTTTATGATCAAACTAAGGCCTCTAGGTTGTATTGAGGGATGTTGGGAGAGTATTTGGGCAGAGTTTGGCCGAACCAAAAGGCTTTGAAGGTGTGAAGAAATGAGAAGGAGGAGTGCCCTTTTATAAGAGGGGTGAGGGGCACCTTTGGAAAAGCTAGAAATATTAATTTATAATAAATTCATATTCGGTTTCTAAAGGCTCCAAAGTTGACTATTCAAATGATGAGGTGGGGATAGGTCGAAAGCAACTCATCCAATAGAATTTAGACAGGTTTGGGTACTTATATTAACCTTATCTTTAAGTATTAACTCTAAGTTAATTAGTTTCACTTTTACAATGTCTCTTTGTATTTTATATATTATGGTTAATAAACTTACTATATACATCCAAGAGACCCCCAAGTGGTCCATTAATGATTAACCTATCATGATATAAGTCTCTTGGCCGAACCTTAGATTTTTAGGAATTTAATATCAATTAATAATATAATATTTGTTTTAAGAATTCTTTTATGTCAATTTTGACACTATTCATTAGTTGATTTTTGTGAAACTCATAAAAGATTTATTACTTCGAACAAAGTCAATTAAATCAATCCTAATATATCATATTATCCTAGAAAATTAGTTTAATTCATTAAAAGTTTCATATTATATTTATTTGGGTATTTATAATATCACTTATTTTAATTTTTCACTATTATAGTAATTACTGCATCATCATTGTGTCATAAATAAAATAAAATATTTAATGTCTAAAAATTATAAGTAAAATATCATTATGTAGGAAATCGTTTTAGCTTTCTAATGAATATTTATAATCGAAAATCCAACATGTATAACCCTATGTAAAAATTGTTCTTCTAAAAGATGTAATCTTATGCCATTTTTATTTTTATTTTAACTTTATTAATATAAAGTGTCCCTACCACATACAAGTGGCTCCAAGGGGTCCCCAAATTGACCCAAGGATGACCATGGTCGGGTATGTGTCCACCAATAAGGTTAGGACACGTTTTAGGGTAATTTTGTATTATTATAATATTATTTTTTTAACCCTTATTTACCGGATTTACCCTTTAACCATGGTAAATAAAATATTTACCACAGTAACTATTCAAAATGTCTAAAAATAAAAGTTACCTATTTACACAATTTGAACATCCTGATTCCAAATATGGAATCCATTTTCCTAAATTCAAAACACAGAAGTGGCAGAAATTAATTTAAAATTAATTCCCGCTGTTAAAACAAAAAGCGTGTTTTTAAGAGATAATAACTATCAAAAAATTGACACTTGTTTATGTTCAGTTTAATTGTAAAATTATGTCCAATGACCAAAATTATATTAAATGGTAAAAATATATTCTAAATATACTTTAAAACCACTCAAATTCATAATTTATCACTAGTAATTAATTTGATTAAAAAAGTTGTTTTTAATTAAAATTTAGTAATTTTCACTATTCATCAAAATGTGAAAGTTATCCGAAATGTACCAAAATTTCACCCTAGGCTAAATTCGATATTCCGAATCCAAAACTGAAGTCCATTTTCAAATATAAAATATATATAATTTCAAAAAGTAGGTATTACTATTCATAACGGCTAGTTTGATTAGTTATGGTGTGTTAGAACTCGGTGTTGCGTACAACACACGCTATCACATTATTCAAAGAGAAGCGTACCATAGAAGCTTGGGGTGTTACAAACATAATATAATGGTTCCTATTTTTTCCATTCCCATGATACCACAACAATATGCCAATGTGCATATTGAGTTCTAACAAGGATATATGCTTACCTTGGATTAGACACCATGGTGGATGGGTGTCCCCCAGTTGGAACATGTGTTTGTTCCTGATATTGTTTTCCTTGTATCATGTAATATAGTGGTCGAACCTAATGTACTAGAGGAGGTATCCATGTCAACTCTAATGTGACTTTATTATCCTATGGATGTGTAACACCACTTAGAGATATTGGATTGTGGGTCTAACACGTTGTTATTTCCACAGATGCAATCATATCTTGATAACTAAGGAGGATATGATCATGAATTGATGTCCCAACCTCAATATTTTATAGAATGTGTTGAGATATATCTTTGAATGGAATGTGGATATATTCAAATTAAAATTTCAAAGAAGGAGTTTTTTCCTTCTCTTATGTTCCATGGTTTCCAAATGGTATAGGTAGTTCTCCTCTATCAGGGATGAGGAATAATTCTTCCCCTGATTTATTGTTTAGATACGACATATGTTTTCTCAAGATTCCATTGTAATTGACTAGAGGGAATAATATTTTCAGTTAGGAAATTGGATATATTGGGTTTCCACTCTATTTATGGAATGGTTTTTATAACCATACATGGGAATTTGATACTACATATAGTTTCATTCCACCATATTTGGTAGGTGGGATTCATTATGTATGTAAGAATTTTCATCTGCCTATAGATTTCCAATGTATTTTTCTGGTGGGAATCATATGAATTGGAAGTATGGTAAAACTACCAATACTGTTTCACCCTCTTTCGATAGTGGTCTTGGTCTGTATTAGTAGGAATTTGTTCCTACTCATAGCTAGTTACCATCTATTTTTATTATTATATTCTTGTGCATCAACAATGACATGAGTCTCCCAATAATTTTCCTCTCTACATTTTGGGAAATAACCAATATAATTCCCAATAATATGTCTTTCATTCTAACTTTCCATAGTATAATCATGGTGGGATTCGGTGGAGGAAGTATGATTATATTCCTTCTCATCGTGTCCCACCATGATTGTTTCGTGGATCAACTCCTAATGTACTATGCTAATGACATGTCCCTTATTTTATGCTCATTCCCTATGGAAAGTAGCCTGGGGGACATGCGTTTTTAAATATCAGCAGGATCCCTCAGTGTGGTAACCTCTTCAGAATAAGGATACAAGGTCACATGATATTGGTGGTGACGTATTTTGGTAGGGGCCCTTGAGTGGGGATCATGTGAAATTTGGATGATGTCATTTATGATGTCCTCATCAATCTCCCTATGGTAAGGGAGGTCTTCATTATCACACTCTGGGAATAGGATCCTGAAGTGATTAGAGATGGCTAGTAGGGCCACCCTATTATAGAATGATGACTGTTGTTAAATAGGTGGCTGGTGAGATTTCAGCGAATGTCGGGCCCATCTTGATGCCTCTTCTATGGGGAGAGTACCATTATGTTGGTACTCATGGATCATCTAATTTGAATCCACTCGTTAGAGATTTTTTTGGGTGAAGGTGTATTAAATTTTTTGGAATACTAATCTAGTTAATTGATCATCATATGTGTTTGTGAGATCTTCTCGGATGCCATTCGAATGTATATTTCTCCAAATACCATCAATATATGTAATAAAAATAAAAAACCCCATCATAGTATAATTTCATGATCATAGGAATAATTGATTATTTCTCATAAACCTATTCCTTTTTTATGTGAAAGAGCATGAGGTGGGGTAAAATCACCCCCTGGGATATGGACTGACATCGAGTTCACCATTTTTGTTTCAACCCAATGTCCATGTTGTACCTGGAACAAAATGGTCTAATAAATAATGGGGAGTATATCCTTTTTATCTTATGAAGTATTTGTCATGGTTAAGTTTTTCACGTCAAACTAATCATTTTTTAACCCAAAGCATGCTATGTATAATGAGTGACTGTAGGGGGGTAAGTTTTCATGAAATATCTCCATGTTGGGTACAATATCCTATGATGGTATACAATAGGATTTTGTATAGAACTAGAAACACCCAACGGCTGTCACATCAATGATTTATGGTTCGTCTTTCTAATGTCATGAGTTCATTGGATTATTTGGCCAATGATAGTTAAGAGAAAACATAGTTCAAGAGGATTGGACATCGTGCTGATCACAACATTTTAGGGATAACTATTTCATATTATAGGTCTCTCTTATAGATATATGTGATGTTCATATGTTCATGTATCCTAGTTTCAATCCCAAGAACATGTCCATGGATTACTCGTATGTTGAAATATAAATCCTAAATATGAATCGGTCCCAATTCACCTATATGTATCAAAGGGTCTCCATCAATGAGGAAATTAGAATATATCCTAGGTTCTCCATCAATGTTACCCTTTTATAAAAAATTCATGATTCCCTTGGACTTTCATTAGAAAAATATGGGTTTTGTTCCACATGGGATGTTGATCTGGGGTTTATTGTCCCCCAGGGGGACGATAATTGTTTCAATGTTGACATCAAACCCATAAGATTGGTTTCTTATGTAACCTTTCTAGAGGAGTCAGAAATGATGTAGTTTGGTGTCCTGTATAGTTTTTAGACATGGTTTTATGATGAAATAGGACTAGCATGATAATTATGGTGTTGGGCGTATACATCGAGGAGGTTTCTTATGTATCCCCTCAAGTAGGGAATGAATGTCCATGTACTACTGAATGTTGGGACATACATAATGAAGTATCCCATTTGAGGGGGATGATTTGGGATTATAGAAAATAGGAGACATATTTACCTTTGGATGGGACATATAACTATTGAAAAGGACCATTGAGCTTCGGAATTTGATAGAAATCCTATATACCCTTGTTAAAGCTTGAATCATTGTTCTTATAATTCAACTATAGGGTGGATCATGTAGATTTCATGATTACCCCAAATATCTAATCCCACGAGAGTAATGCTTGGTGTGAGATACATGTGGAATAGTTAGAACATGAAAACCACACACATTCCCCTATCTAATGGTGGAAAAGGATGGGGATTATGGTGGAAGAGGATGAGGATACGACCCTTACTATTCAAGCTTATTTTGGGTACGTTCAGTAAACGTACGGGCGAGTTTTTATAATTTTTTAACTAGTGCTCGGAATTGAAATCTGAGGACATTGATGAACTCGTATCACCAATATTTTCTTAAGGTGACTTTTCCCGCAATTGAGTTTGTTTGGGAGTAGAAGTTAATTTTTGGGATTCATAATAAATAAAATAAAATTGATGTGTTACACAATATTATTTAGTTGGTAGTTTTTATCTCCAAAGGGAGGTTGGTGGTGGGGCCCACCCACACATAACCTCTCATGAGAGGATAATGTGTGGTGGGGCCCACATGAACACTATCCCTTTATAACTCTTTTGAAACCCACTTGAACCCATGAATTTCCATGTTTTAATTTTTTCCAACACTCCACCATTAATGAAGTGAAGTAATTCAATTTTAATTCAAATATTTTGGAATCCATATCTCCAAATTTAATCTAATGTGTTGTCACTTTTATGAGTGATAACTCTTGAGTTTGTTTCCATAAAATTAATAGAGAACAATATCTATTATTTCTGGCTTAACTTCAAAGTGGATATCTAAGGAGAAGAGGGAGAAGAAGGAGAGCCTTCTTCCAACGAAGAAGGAAGTCCTCTCTCAACAAAGAACGAAGATGCCCATGAAGAACGCCCATCTTCTTTTATCTTCCTCTGCATCAATATAGAAGACGCCGGCCGCGTAGATCACCACTAATGACTAACAAATTTTTCATCCGACATTGATGGAATGATATCAGTCTTACGCGACACCATCTTCTGTGACACCCAACTACCGTGACACCCGTCTTCCGCGACTCGTCAACGTTCAACACCGATTATGAGGTAGGGGTATTTGTATAATTTTATATATGTGAATTATACCCTCGTACTTGGGAGATTATTTTGTGGATAATTGTTTGAGCATCTAATGGGGTGGGTACGGGCTAACAAACAAGTTTGGACCCTCCGCCATTTTTTGTGATCCTCGTTTTGTTGGGCTACGGGTGAATGGAAGGGAACCGACGTTTTGAGGCCATAACATTGAAGAGAAAGACCCATAGAGGCCGTAGGCTCACACAGGGGGTGAAACAGACCACTGGATAGACTCAGGTGGCCCCCAGAAGAGTACAATGGTGTGGGTTGAAGGCTCTGCCGCGCTGGCGACTAGAGGTGGCGACCGACACCGGCTGGCCGCCTGGGGGAAGCGGTGCCCCTCGCGCACTGCCAGTAGAAGGCCACAGCGGCCCCGACCATGGTAGATGAGTGGAACCTACTTCATCGGGTTATGGGTAGAACGGGATGTGTGATCTGGCACCACCGTTACAAAAAACGGGGGGGGGGGGGGGGGGTCCCCCCCCCCCCGCTCCGCACTCGGCCAGCAGGCAGAGCAGCGGCCGGCCACCGGGCCGGGCCACCCTCACCTTGGTCGGGCCACAGCCACCCGACCAGGCCACGCCCTACCAGGCCAGACCCGGACCCAGGTCGGGTCGAACCAGTTCCGGCTAACCTAGGGCAGGTTAGGCTAGGTCGGACCGGACCCAGACCCCCCTCTTTGGGCCACTTTTGGATTTCGTCCATAAAATGAGCTACGTTCCTCCAATCGATGCACCGTCAGTTGAATTTGTTTCCTTGGACCTAGACATTCATTTATGTATATTACACTAAAGGTTTTAGTGAAGTTTGGGTATGGCCGGATTGGTTCGAACCCAAAACTAACCGGGCCCTCGGAGCGGAAACACTTATTACTTAAGGACCAGATGTTTGATTGATGTGTCGTCAACTACATTTGATTCCTATTGATGAGACTATCCTTTAGGAATACTACTCATAGGATTCAGATGAGTTTGGAGTATTTCTAGGTTGGATTATACCCAAAATCCAACCGGGCCCTTGGAACGGAAATGCCAATAACTCTCAGACCGGGCATCCGATTGATGCACCGTCTGTCGCGTTGGGTTCCTCATGATGAGACAGAACTTCAAGATACATCAACACTAGACTTATTGATAGATGATGAATCGACCTCTTTGCTTGAGGAGAAGAACCTCTCGGAATCGAGCGTGCTGTGTGCGGGAACCCTAGAGCCGGCTGTGACTACAATGACTACTATACTGGGATCCTATGTGGGTTCGGTAGTGACGACTACTATACTCGGATCCAACGTGGCTTCGGTAGTGACGACTACTATACTGGGATCCTACGCAGGTTCGGCAGCGATGGATAATCTACTGGGATCCTATGTGGGTTCGACACTAAAGACTTCTATACTAGGATCCTATGTGGGTTCGAAAGCGATGAATAGTGTTATTGTATCCTATGAGGGTCGGACAATTTTGACTTCTGTTCTTGTATCTTGTGTGGTTTCGACATCATAGATGAATCAGTGAATATAACTGATCATCTCTATCTCTTTACAAAATATGTATATCTGTGTGATCTGAGTCATGTATTTCAACCATTATCATCATAGTGATTGACTTTACTTATTTTATGTATTTGGTTTGTGTTTAGGCTCATGAGTTAGAGCCGGACTGTGATTGATAACATAGGTATATATATGGGAATTTACCTAAGTAGGGTTGGTTCTTACTTCATATTTGTATCTTTCTACTGTGGTTTATCCTTTGGGGATTTTGTGGGACCTTGAGGGTCTTGGGGTCTCTACTGTGTATCTTTATACTCACCCTTGCATGGGCTATGCCCACACCTCATTGTGTTGGATGCAGACGATAGACAACGCTGATTGAGGTGGAGTGTACAAGGACTGGACGGTACTCGAAGGTGGACCTCATGACGAGTCAGTACCCGAAGGGGACAGAAGGAAATGGAGTAGTGAGGAGGCTAACTATACCTACCCTTCAGGTAGGATCTGTGGTGGATGATCCAAGATCTGATAGGCATCATCCACCTGTTTGTCTTTTTAGTTGTACCTGTTTTCCTTTCCTTGTACTTTACTATTGGGCTTCTATTTTCGACCCCTTTCCTTTCAACACATTCTTTTATATACATATTTACTTAGTGTTTACTTCCAGTTGTGTACTCTATTGTTTTTTTTTTACTTTTTAAAGGTAATTCCATCCCTTATTATCGGGATTACGCCTTTAGTTCTAGTCGCCAACCCATGGCCTATGGAAGGTGGGTTTGGGGTTGTCACGACACGGGCCCTGATGATGGGTCATGATAATTATTCTCCTTAGACATTGAGTACAAAAGAAAATCATCAATGGGAACTATTAGGAACATATCCAGGAACTCATAGAACATAGTGTTCATCAACCACAATAACACAAATAGAGAATTTTTCAGACCAAATGACATCAACAAAGACTCTTAATACCCATGACAACAATATAATGTTGTTATTGGAATATCCTCATACTTCACTCAAATCTGATGATATCCTGACTGAAAATCGATATTCTATAACAGATTCATACCCTCATGTTGATCGAATAAATCATCAATCAGAATAAGAGGATAGTAATTATTCATTGTCCCTTTGTTCAAGCGACAATAATTGATTCAAAACTGCAAACTGACGTCAGCATTATTCATGAACTAAACTGGTGCACCCCACAATGACAAGCTCATTGGAACAAAAAAAAACATTAACAAAACATCTTGATAAATAAAAAATTATTGTAACATAGAATATTCTATCATATTGGGATACATATATATAGTATATTCACCTAGATATAGGACGATTCTATACTCAATCTCTCATTAATGTTGTAATGGTACAACCACTTCTAGAAAGGCATTAAGAAACACTTCAACGACCCTAGGAAACACCAAATACAAAACCTTTGACAAACTCAACAATAGTTATGAAATAAAATATGAAAAATAAGGTACACACCACTTAACCATTTGAGGGTATCGATCTCAATAAAACATTACTGGCTCTCCATCTCCATCAAAGAACACGTCCTTTATCCTGAAGCAATCCACAATAGCATGAACTGGATAGAGCTAATAAATAATAAGGATGATATCATATGGTTGTATATTTAAACATAGGGAATCTCCTCAAAGAGTGGTGCAACCCCAACACTAGATCATAGTCTTTACATACTACAAAAAAGTCATCTCAAACTCAAATTAGCATAGTCAATGCCAAGGGAAAAATAAGCCTCTCTAACTTATATCACAATGTTTGGTAAAGGGAAGTTGATATGAAGGAGTACAAGGCTCGTAATCCAAACAAGGCATAAACCCATGTGGAAAACCAGCAATGTGTGCCACGAATGATGTGTGGATCACCTGGTGCTAGAAACGCTAAAGCCTAAAGCTGACCATGACATGATCCAATATCTCTCTGACCCGGATGATGACCACCACTATGGCTGAGCTATGCTCTCAGTTGATGGGGAGTCTCCTGAGATTGACATATTTCTACCCTATCTGCTTTATTCTTATCCAATGCTGGTGCAATATAATGCTACTGCATGGCTAGAACTACATCAATGGAGGAACATGGATAAAAACACCTGGTCAAGACTATCTTTTCTAATGGGTTGGGAACCCTCTCTACTGATATCCTCGACCTCTACATGAAAAGCAAGAGGATTCTGCAATTTCATGTGTTTGACATCCACCACCCCTAGTGAAATGAGATACTAAAAGATGGGACCTACCCCTGGTTGAATATGAAACTATTCCTCCCTATAAATCAGGAACTGCAGACCAGAGCTCTGCTTCAGGAGAAATATTGATGACTCCCCTCACATGAATATCTAGTTCTTTCTAACATTATCTCGATGACCTCTTCCATCTTCAGCACCCCATGATATGTCTTCTGCATAAATTGGGTGACATGTAACTGGATCTTTGGATGCCAAACCTCCTCAAAATGTTTCACCCTAGCCTCCCTATCTAATAACTAGTTTGAAACATATCATAAAAGGTTCTTCAAATTGATTAAAAACACTCACACACTATATCTCCATTTTATAAGTGTAGAAAAACTAAGAAAAATGACTCCTTCACTATTGAAAATGTAACTCACCTATATACTTGTCACAGAATTATTCCCATGAGATCACCATCTCTTCGATCTTATAGGAACATGAACCACCACCGCCTCTCTACCCCATATAGATTCTTCAAATCCAAAAATACCCAATTCTTCTTCTATGAATGGATTATGTTGAAAGATATATAAACCTACTCCAACCAATATTCTGTGATTTCCACTAAAATGAAGGCCTTATTCTTTTGTAGACTCTAGAACTGATACTCTTAGAGTTTCCTCCAACTATTTTCTTCTTCATCATCCTTAAATATAAGTAAATCTACTAGCACCACCTATTTGACATCATCGATGAAATCATAATGAGTTCATCGACCTAGAGCAATAAATGAAAAATTAAAAAAATTAGAGCTCCGAAACCTAGAATATAGAAGAGTAAACATTAATAAATTGTTCTCTTTTTTCCATTTATGTTAACCAATCAAAATGTATACCCATTCAAACACAGTTGAAAAGATAAATGATGCATGATAATTTCCTATGTAAAAAACTTGAAACATGTATCGCCTACTCTATTAGCCACTGTAAATAGAATGGTTTGTGTGTCAGACCACATGGGTCCCTAAATACTTGTGCCTGAGCCGGTATCATGTGTTCATATCACTTTCTAACCATGACTCACATTATTGTCTTAAAAACCCATGAAACCCATCTTATGACTAACTCCAAACTCCATCATGTCTCTAAACTATAGCTATGATACCACTCGGTGATGACCACATCACGTTAACATGTACCACTCATGGGCCTGAAACTTGAGAAGGGAGCTAGTGACACCCAAGTCCCACTTCTTGTCGTCCTTGGGTTAGCGACTAGCATCAATGCTTTGATAATCACACATATGTGAGGTATTACCCTCTAAGAGAACACATGCGAAGGAGAGAGATAATACAGACACCAAACAACTCTTTTTCATAATAAAATATAAAATGAATCCTAAGTACACATTTGTAATGCCCTGAAAACACTACTAGAACTAAAAATTGAAAACTACAAGTACTAGAGTATTGAAATAGTCGCAACCACAAAGACCATACATCTCCTGCAACACCAAGATAGTAGTAACTAACCTGATCTCCAACCTGCTCCATGTGACCATAAATAACAGATGTATATAGATTGGGTGTCTATAAAAATATACTATGTAATATCCTCCCTGGATCCTCTGATTCAAATTTAATGAAATAATGCTAAAGAACAATGAACAACAAGTGTAACTAAATTGAAACCTAAAAAGGTATACTATGTTCCCAACCACACCATGGATACTCTCACCAAGTATATCATACTAGAGTATATAACATAATAATTAATATCAATGGTACACTGCAACCACTTCCCCACTAGTTTTATGCTTTTCCCCAATGTCTCATGTCTTAATCATCTCACTCCATAATGCGTTTCCCGTAAACCCATGGGGATAGTACCATAACATGTACCACATGTAACACCACCACTATGTCCACATAACCAAAGTTACCTAGAATTTTTTGAATGCCAATCACAGATAGCATAACGTGAATCATACATTGTGAGTTATACCTTATGCCATTAAAGTCCATACACTGAGTAAGGACCCCAATACATAACATCCTATACATGTTACACATATCTTCGTCCACATGAAGCTATATCTAGAGTATATGTGTGGGAATAACTGGAAGCCATTACATCATTCTACACACATATATGGGGAAAACTAACCATATTGCCTACCATCACAAGTAACTACTAAGAGAATAGAGTGGGGGAAAATAGAGGCCCTCAACCATCGATCCTCCCTCTAGAATGATGTTGAAAAAACCCCTAGGGATCAGAATCCCCAAGGTGTCAGTTTCTCTAACTGGTAGGGTGGAGTACACTTTGGATACAAAATATGTATAAAATATAATACAGCTGAAAACTATACTTTAAAAAAAACTAGTCCCTGAATCAACTACAACTAATATCTCTTAGTATTATTACTGCCACTGTAAAGACTAGATATTCTATAAGAATACATCCATTTAAAGAGAAATATTACATTAATTATCTCTTTTTATCAGTTTAAACTTTATTAATTAATTTTTTAAACATTAATTAACCATTATAAATTCCACATTGCATTCATTTGCATCACACTATGTTCCATTCCCTCCAAGATTAACTAAGCCAAGACCCCAACATCAAAGAAATATTACCTCAGAATTTTATCTCAAGAAGCTCCAACCCCATGGGGTAAAATCATTAATTTAATCATTTATTAATAGCATTATTACCTTCCCATAATTCCATGAATTATAGAAATGAAAAAATATTCTACCAAATAAAATATGGATCCACACCTTGAGTTGATGGACTA
Organism: Viscum album; assembly: GCA_963277665.1. Classification (NCBI taxonomy): domain Eukaryota; kingdom Viridiplantae; phylum Streptophyta; class Magnoliopsida; order Santalales; family Viscaceae; genus Viscum; species Viscum album. The sequence goes on from OY728162.1 coordinate 1,439,475,158, forward strand.
TTCGTCATGTCTTTTCCACTTTTAGTAAGAGAATATGACTATCCATACTCGAGAACATAAAAACAAAAACCACGTGGCATACCCCATGTGTCGTCACCTCCTTTGGAAGGAGGGTAAGAAATAGAAACTTCCTTAAGAAATGGGAATTATAATGAATATAAATAAAATCATGATTCCACAAGATTAAATCATTTAAAACATAACCATTTCATCATATATAGTGTCATCTTCAACACCCAAATGCTTCAAACAATGTAACTTAGCACTCTAGGCTTTAAATACCCCCCCAAACAAGTGGAACACCCTACCCCACATACAAAAATAACCTCCAATGATGAACCATCATAGGATCAGACCATAATGCATGCACAAGAAACAAATCAACCAGCAACATGGCTCTCCATCCCCAGCAAGGCATCTATCCTTCACACACAGTGTTCACTCCTAGATCCAAGCATACGACTCTTGGACATTATAAACATGGGGTAACTCATAAAAATTCTAGGATTAATATTTTATCAAAAAACCCGTTATTTAATCCATCATGAATTAGATGTTTCAATTAAACATGCATAACTGCATCGATTCGATTAACAATAGATTACCACAACAAAAATAAGATTGAAAAACATGCCTTTTTTATCTGAATCCAGTTATTTAAAATTAATCCTATAATTAAATTATTTACCAATTTCCCTAAGTAATGATATGATAATCAAATAATGAATAGATATATGTGTATCTATCAAAAAAAGATGCTACAAAATTTGATCAATATCAATTTATTTATCCAGTTCCAATATTTATTATTTCTATTCTATTGTGATATGGTGGTCTAAAACATGATAACACTACTGTTTCACATAAAATAATAGAGAATCCGTAATTCCCCTACCTCAAAATATTTCAATAATTATTTTAATGAGATTAGCCCACACAATAGATCATGTTCACCTCTCTTGGAATATTGCATCCATCTGAAGAACAAGGGACTCCACCACACCAACCAACTGCAATGAAAACTCCATTATAATCATGGATATCAAACTCTATAACATGGAAATGAAGAATTAAATGAGCAGAACCTAGAAGAACAGAGATTAAACATACTATATAACAAAGATGAATTGACACTTCCTAGTTACAAAAAAATAGTGGGGGCACAAGAATCAAGAAGAAACTCTAGGGAATACATGATCCATGACAACAACACTACACCAGAATCATATAGTAATGAAGGAATGGTTAGAGCATCTCCCACCTGGGAATAATAAAGAAGAAAATGGTATGAATATATCTCATCCCTCTAAAAGATTTAACGGAGGATCGATTTAAGATATATTAGATTTTCCATTATGAATTGATATATTAAAGATGACTCATTTTGACAGAGTAAAGTCTTCACATCTATTTGGAAAAACACATATAGGAGTTATGGGGTTAGAATCAGCCATAAATCTCATAAAAGAGGCCTTAAATACATTTTAAAACAAAGTAAATATCAAACAGGTGAAATAATAGAAAATATAAAAATAATATGTAAATTTGATAAATGAAATGAAACAGTTCTAGAAATAATTTTCATGACAACGTTTTGGTTCCATTATTTTTGTGCCACAGTTTTGGTGCCACTATTTTTTTGCAACTATTAAAAAAATTTGTTAACTAAAATGAAACAGTTCAAGAAACACTTTTCACAGAACTGAAAATTTATAAAAGTGTGGGGTAAATGTCATCTTGATATCCCGAAACACCTCCAACAAAATATTTTAGCAGTAGAATAGAACAAAGAGGTCTTACCCATAAAAAAACATCATAAAATAAGGCAGTAGCACTAGGATCTTAGGGATGGGGTGTTACAGTTGGTATCATAGGAGGTTTAGTAGAATCCATGGAAAGTTGATTAAAGAATACATTTATTAGAAAACATAATCATTTGATAGACAATTATGTTATTTAAATAATTTCATACAAAAAACATTTATATGATTATGGGATTAGATACATATTAAATATTTAATTTATTTAAAGTATTTCAATTGTTTTGGATTATGCAGTATGTTTCATTATGATATGATCTAATCTAGTGTATTACATTATTTATAAATTTTTAATTAGAATGAAATAATCTATATCAATGCACATAATCCAAAGGTTAAGAATTATTTTTTCATTGATTATTTTATGAAAATATTTTAATGGGGTATAATCAGCCCTACATTCTCATCATATATGGATATTGTCTTATGACCTAACATGGAATAAAAATAATTCAATATGTATAAATTATTTGAATGGAATAAAGAGAAAAAGGTGATGGATGGGAAAAATACATATATATAGAATAAAAGAATGAATTATTTTCCCACATGTGATAATTGAGGTAAGAAACACCTTTGTAACTGCATAAAAGTAATGAGAGATTAATATATGTTAGTATTTGGGGGTCACCTTTATAATGAAATCAATTGGAAGAATAAATAGGAAACTATTTAGTGTTCAAAATGAATGGATATAGGGATCTACTCTAATGAATTATCCAAGCATCAGGGGAATATACCATAGACGAATCCAATGGTTCGTGGCCAAGCATAAGTTATTAATACCACTAAAATGTAATGATAAGCGAGATTAGGTATTTAGGTCATTCAGTAATGTTGTAAAAATATTTTAATGATTATATCTTGGTCATATATTTTATATAATATATACAAATTACACTATTGTACTTATTCATTAAGGATTTCATAGAAAGTGTTGAATGGTGATGTTGAATATGAAAAATGATTCTGTGGAAGCATTATCTTCATGAAATACATTTTTCAGGGAATGATAAGACTTAATATATTCCTAATGTTGAGATATATATTTTTCGATAAATTATTGATTTGGATAATGCAATTTGGATAAGTGAAAACAAACATAGAAGTAATCATAATTTCACATATCATAAATTTATAAGGTCTAAAAGGTTAACCATTTACGAAAATGGATTATGTTATTCTTTGAAAATTATTTTTGAGATTATTTCTTTACCACACCATATGATGAAAACTATGATAAATGATAGAGTATAAATCATTTTAGTCACATCCAAATGATAATATTGTGCTTATTAAATATACATTTATTTAGTAAGTAGATTTCTTAACATTATTAGATACTGAAATAATTTCTTCATGTCTAGAAAAAAAGGGATATGAAAAAAAAATTATTTTTCTATTATAATCAATTTTGATTATACAAATGACATTTTCCTTAAACATGTGTTTTTATTGCCTTGTGGTTGAAAACCTTCTCTACATCAACAATTCTTTTATGATAAACTCACTCTATTAGTCTCCATTATAATCAGAATGTAACACTTCTCTTCCATGTCAATGTTTTCACTAATGTTCTTAATTTTGAATATCTAGTTCTATGGTCAACATTGAATTTCCCTATCCCTATTATTAAAAATATGTGTTATTAACCCTATTTACAATATGTATATTTTAAAAAATTATATTTTCAAATTACAATCCTTCAATTACTGAGATCATGACTTAATTGCGATATATTAATTTATTTATGATGGGGACAATGTAACACTTAAATTCATTACATTATATATATAAATATTAGAATATAATAAATTAATTATTATTAATAAATTATATTAATTAAATTTATGAATTATATATTCAATAAAAATATTTAAATTCATCAAACATATTTTAGAGGCATAAGAAACGAACAAACCCAATTTTTAACTTAAAAACCTATATTTTTCTGGAGGATGATTTTCCAAATATTAATGAATAACCTTTTTTAAAACTAATTTTTTACACATTAATGTATTTTATTTTTCAAAATAAAAATTTTATGATATTTAATATTTAAAATTAGCTTAGGTTGATTTTTTTGGCTTTTTCTGAGAAGTTTCATATTTTGATGAATTGTGAGAAATATTGAATTTTAATTGAAAACTACTTTTTAATATCAATAATTTATATTTTTGAAAAATAATTTTAAATGAATTTTAATGTTTAATTAGTTTAATAATACATATATTAATCCAATTTACGAAATTGGATTAATTTGTACATAGAAACTGTATATTAAAACATTTCATACTTTTAAACATTTTACGTTAAAAAACTCGATTTCTCATCACATCTATGGGAATAATATTAAATTAATTTATATAATTTTTGTGTTCAGAATGTGAAAAAATGGAATAATTATTTTTAATCATCATAATATTTAATTTTTAGTAATATGAAGTTAGTTTTTGAAAAAAAAAATAGTGAATGTAATTATAATTACTTATAGCGATTAAGGATTAAATTAGTTTACAAAGTTGTTAATCTATAATACTAAGGGGAAATTGACTGAAACACTTGTAAAAAAAATCCATTTTATAACAATATTTATATGAAATAACATATTGGATCTAATTTTGTTAGTTTTGAGGATATTAATCCAAGAATTTTACATATAAAATAAGTGATGTAATGGAAAAGACAAAAAAGGAACATTCCTTACCTTCAACATTAATAAAACATATTGATTTGAAAAACATTATATTTTATGTTAAAAATATCATATTTAATGAAAAATTAGTTATTTGTATCATAATAATTTATCATTAATATTTAAATATGGTATAATGATTTTTAGTGTGTTAGAAATTCCAAAGTAGTAACTATTTAGTTTGTAATTATCTCGGATAAATGATTCTAAAAATATCACAAGTGATGAAAATTGACTAAATTATTGTACTCATATATTTTTTTAGATTAATATATCATGTTACATATATTTTTATAAAATATGTTAAAATTACATTATATTATTGATAGTTTTTATTCAAATTAGGTAAATAATGGAAAAAATGAAATTAATGTTCTTTTATAATAAAAGATATTTTATTAAATTATTTTAAATTACCAAAGAAATAATATTCTACCAATTTATCTTTATTTGTTAATAAGTATCAAGTAAAACCAATTTATGGACCATTTTATTTGTTATCATAAACATGGTGACCCATAAATAGTAAATGAATTTTTGGCATAATTCGTATTGAAGTATTGTTTATTCATGTTATATGCAGTAGTTTTAGAATTTACATTCAACATACAATAGATATTTATATTATAAATATCTTATAATATTTATTATTTTTGGTTATAAAATATATATTAACAATTAATTTAATTTAAATTTAACGGATATATTAGATATGTTAGAAAAGTAGTTATGATTATTAAAATGAAAAGGGTTAAAATTTGTTGGGAATATATTGTCTCAAAAATACTCTATAAATTTTTATGATTTTGATGATCACAAATACCATTGTTTATTTTAATAATTACATTAAATTATGAATATTTAAGGAAATTATTATTCGATACAATAATTATTCTGGAATTATATTAAAATCATTAATCTCCACAGATTATTCATCTATGTGATTGGAATGTGTTTTTAAGGTTTTCAGAAACATTGTTCATACCCTACATTGATTAACATAATGTATTGAACTATCCCAATGATTGCAAGAATTCATAAGGAAAGAAACCTACAATCAAAATAGAATGTATGGATCATCGACCCTACGTTATTAGTAATGTATGGTTAAAGAACCAAACATTGGGTGGAAGCTTATGTTTGATATGAGAAAATGGTATGGATAAGGAAACCAATGTAAGGAACCATACAATTGAGAAACATTGTATGGTTTATCAGCCAAAATTTTACCATTAATATTACATTGTAATCCTTCAGTTTTCAACATAATGTTTAGAGAAATAATGTAACGTAGTTAGACCCTCTATTTGGTATTTTGTGTTTTTATAAAGGAACCCTACATTTATTATTCAACGAAAGAGATTTAAATACAAAATTTTATCCAATATTTCAAAAATGGTATATATATAATTTAATATTTGGGAAATTATATTTTATAATCGAATCAAAGATCATTTTTATTGATTCAATGAACATTTTTCATCAGTGAACACCTATCAGGTTTTTAAAAAAATGTTATGACTCCCTTGAATACTTTGTATTTCAATATATACTATCTATATATAAATTTTCATAGATCAAGAATTATAAATAAAGATATATACTCTATATATTATTTACCAATTAATTTTAAAAGGTTCACATTAATATAGAAATTCACATATATGAATATATTCTTGTGAATATCTTGTACAATACTGCTGCCAAAATCAATCAAATCTATTATTAGATAATAGGATACACATTGAATGTTATAAATTTTCTACATCATAATATTATTAGTATAATGTTTTTATTTGTTTATATTGAAATTGAATATTAGTTTTAACATGGATCTCTTCAGAGTTACTCTTTCTTGAATAGTATTCATTTCTAAAGAGAAAGATCAATTTTCTATCACTTTCTACTGCTGAAATTGTGAAGATCAACCAAAACCATCATCAAATCAAATTATTATGATTTTTTGGAACATCTAATTCTCATTATCAGTAGTGGATAAGTTATATCTACTTTTAATATGTTATGGATTTATTGGTTCCCTATAAATGAACCCTAAGGCTCTATTTAGACTTATTGGAATGGTGTTGGCTTCTTAAAATATGTTGTAGATTTAAGGTCTTTTGATAAGATTCAATTTTCTAGTGAGATTAACCAAGATCATAGACCAAGAACTGGTGGAGTCGACTATGGGATCCTTGTACCCCAAACTACTATAACATTTATGTGTTCATTATTTCTCTTTATCCACTTCTCATATTTAATGCAGAAGATTATTTCATACATCTGTATAAATATAAAAGTAAGATAAAATCTATAATTAGTGATGTTTATACAAACAAAATAATTCACCCCTTCTTCCGTAGTCTTTTTATGATTCCAACCTAACAATTCATACCATAGGAGAGATTTTGGGATAAATCTATAGCCAACATAAAGAGAATAAGGTATGTATAAAGAAGATTTAAATGATTAATAAGAATGAACGAATATGTATGCTTCAAGCTCCATGATATAGTGGTCAAAAGTATGAATTACAAAAAAAATTATAATAATTTATCTAATAAATAGATGATTATATGTTTATTCGATTCTCATCACTAATTATGTGATTCTAGAAATACAAAAACATTGGATTCCATAATAGAAGATGAATATGATATAAAATAAAATCCAATGAATAATATAATATTTGGATGTGGTCCTAATAAGATTAATAGCATAACAAAATGCCCTAATTCCCATTAAATGTGGAATAAAATATCTTTGGCTTATGTGGGAATAGATAACATAAGAGAAGTGAGATATGATACTACCATTCAAAAGTTTTACACCATTAAGATGTTTAAGGGAGAATGAATCACACAAATGAATGGAAGATTAATTGTGAATTTCAAAAATAGTATTTGGGATATCCTATTTGTCAAATAGATCAATGGATGAAAGCACATAGAGTACTACCCCCATAATGGAATGGTATATCTGTATCTATCAATCAATTATCAAAAATCAATAAAATCACTTAGAAGGAATTAATTGAAAAAATAATGATGTATGATGTTGAATGAAAATATGTACTTGAATATCACAATATTGTTAAAAAGGGGAAAATACTTCTAATATACTGACATCTCTAAAGCATAAATGAAATTTAAAATGGATGTCAAAGCTGACAAAAATTTAGATTCATCTGATTCAAAAATGGATCTAACATAGTCGGATAGAATATATTGAAAAATATAAAAAAATAGACTTCAAATAATCATTTGAAAAGGATGAAAGATAACCTCATGAAGTAAGATGATATGATTTTAAAAAAAAATAAGTCATGTCAGACCATTTATCCCTTAATAAAAATACAAAACCAAGAGGAATTAATGGAAGTATGAAAACAATGATTATGAACATATAGATATGAAAGTTATGAATGATAAAAGTAGTGAATTTAAAGACTCCAGTAGCTGTTAGATATCATATTCTGAGAAACAGATAGAAAATATCAAAGAAAATATGTTCTATATAGCTTATGAAGATGAATAGGTACAAAATTATTAATATTCTTCTAATAACATTGATAGTTTCTAGAATGGTAAATTCATGGATTACAATTCAATGATAAAAATAAAATATTATTCTATAATAATGAAGAAGAAGTCATTGAAAAATATTCACAATTATATTTTAGGTGAAAGACACACACTACAAAAACAACCATAAGATCTATAGACGCATCCTTTGTCTAATATTGTTCTTGAAAAATTTGATTTGTCTTTTTTTACGAATAAAATTACATCACATCAATGTTTTTAATGTTGTTACTCTATGAAAATATGGTTTTTTAGAGTATAATAAATTTTAACCTGATTCCAATTGCTGTAGATGACTAATTTTTTTAAATTGTCATCTCAAGGGGAGCACTGAAACTCATGATTATAATAAATGAAGAATATGTATAATCCTGAATAGATGGTGTTTGTCATCCAACCAAAAAAACTATTTGAACACTAATACAGATCTTACTTAAAAAGAACCATAAGAACAAAATCATGAAGGAACTTCTCTTAAGACCATGGATAATAGAAGAACCCATAATTAAAGAGTCTTAGGATCTTGTGATGAAACTTGTTCATTACATTTAAAGTACCATATAAGGCAATATATCAATAAGAAAAAAGTCAAGATAATGAAATTGATGTTTTTTAACAGCCATATAAATTAACAAAACTGATTAATATGTTAAATTTTTTTAAATAAATAATTGACACCACTGATATTGTCGAACAACAAGATGACACTTCAATTAGATAGTCCACATAAAGATTAAATTATATTTCTTCAGAATGGATAAAGGTCCCTGATTATTGAATTTTTAACGTGAGAAGTCTGTGGATAAATCATTAGCTGTGGTGGATGTTTTAGTTCAGTCATAGAATATAGAAGAAGGAAGAATAGAATCCCCAAACAATTAAATTGATTATCTTGTAATTATGTTTAAAAATGTTTTGGTGAAGAACAAAAGTCTTCGACTTGAGTTGTGTGCATTAAGAAAATATTTTTATGATTTAATAAATTCATCTATTCCATTTATAGAATTATATTTGTTTAGACTCATATTCAATATTTCAGGGAATATTTAATGTCAAAAAAATAATTTTATGCATTTAAAAGTGAGATGGTAGACCATTTTGTGAAGATGAAAATAGAATATATATATATATATATATAATATAATATATTTTTTAGATTTAAAATTGTATTTTGGAGGTAATATTTCTTTAATTAATGTAGATATCATTCAGTTAACAACATCTACCTCTAAACTTCCAACATCCCAATATCTGATTTGATTACTTCAAGTTATAACTTCATTAATAGCTGACATGATTGAAAGGGTTTAGTATATTCATTATAATATCACACCCTAATCTGTTCTATTTTATAATCATATATTTCTTTTTTAGAAGTGAACATATAGTGAACCCAACATCGGGAATCTACTTAATAAGATATGTGATAAGCTATGCTAGTTATTATAGATAGAGGATAATCTTTGTTGCCTTTTGAAATTCAATTTTGTTGAATACATTAAGTAATTAAAAATTCACTAATTTGGTATGAAATTTTGTTGGAAATATTTCAGAATGGTTACATTCCCATATGAAAAAATGAAATGAAATTTTCATGTATCTGAGACATCACTAGAACAAGAACATAAAAATAGCTCCTAACCAAAATCTATCACCTACTATCGGACCTTCTGTTTAAATTTTTTCTTCATGTCCAAACTAACTTCTATATTTTTGTAGTTTAAAAATAAAATTTCCATTTTTCCGTTTTAATTGTGTTTTTTATAATATTTCATATGTTTATCTCTACTGCCGAATCCCATGACTAATTTTTCAAAATAGTATAATATAAACTTTCATTTATTATGATGTGAAAAATTACAAGTGTTTAAAAACTTTTTCATATAATTTCTATTTGATTTCACAAAATTGGCAGCTAATTAGTTAAAAACAACATTCCAAATCATGGTTTACATTTTTAATTGAAATAGTTTAGTGAAATAAAAATATTTCATTAATAAAAATAATGTTGAATAATTTTTTTTTGAAAATTTAATTTCATTAGGGTATGAAGATTTTTTCTATAAATAAAATTTAGGATTGTTTATCATCATAATTGGGGATATATTTGGGCATTTATTGTCTTAAAAATATTCCATAAATCTTATTGATTGTAATGATATAAAATAAACCTATTTTTTACTAATGATATTAATTTTTTTATGTATTTTTGGAAAATAATACTCACTAAAACCATTATTCTAGAATTATATTTAAATTATTACTATCCATGGATTACTAATAAATTTATTTTAAATGAATTTTTATATTTTTTAAAAACACAGTTCATAACATATATTGATAAATATAACATATGGGACACACCCTATCCTTTGAAAAATTCCTAAGAAATGAAACCTATATTAAAAATAGTTCGTATGGATCATCAACCCTCCATTATCCTAAAATTATGGAGAAATAACCTTGTATTGGGATTGAAGCTAGTATTTTTAAGAGAATATTGTATGGTTATGGAATCCTAAATTAGTGAGGAACCCTAAATTTGAGAAACATTCGTATTGTTAATCATCCTTAATTTTATGATCAATATTATGTTTCCAACCTTATGTTCGGAGAATGAACACTTCATAGTTAATACCTATGATTAGTGTATTTTTAAAGGAACCCTATTATTGAATATTAAACATCAGATTTTTGAATCCTCAATTTTAGATAAGAATTATTATGTTTTCTTAATAGAATTTATTATTTGATAAAATATATTTTATGACAGATTCAAAGATCATTTTTATTGATGCAATGAACTATGATCATTATAGAAAATCAATCGTATTAGTATGGGAATTTATGACCCCACATATTAAATTATATTGGATTACATGTGATCTATCCTCTGATTTTATTAGATCATTAATACCTAATTGAGCTATAAACAATATATATTCTATCATAATTGTTTTGAAATATACAAAATTTTATATACATTCACATATGTGATTGAATTCTATTGAATATATCTTATAGTACTACAACAATAATAAATTGAGTATTTTATTTGTAAAAGGGGATACACTTTGACAATTATACATTTTCTACCTTATAGTGATGATATATTAATTATACTATTTGTTTCTACTCGAATTTACACTCATTTTCAATATAAATCACTTCAATGTTAATCTGTCTTGACTAATTTTCATTTCTATAGAAGAATATCCTTCTATTGACAATTTGTGATTCTGAAATTGTGAAGATCAATACAAACCATCAACAAATAATTTTTTTGAATTATTAGAGTATCATATACTCATACATAGCAGTGGATAAGTGTCAACATATTCTACTAGGTTCTGGATTTATCGGTTCCTTGTAAAAGAAAAAGAAGTCTCTGTTTAACCTTTTTAGACATGATTCATCATCTTACACTATGTTTTTAATTTAGGTCTTACAATAAGAGGAAATTTTCAAGTGAAATTAACAAAGATCACAGAGAGTGTGTTTTTGGAGTGGACTATTGGATCGTTATGCCCTGAACCACTATAAAATTATTGTGATCATTATTTCATTTTACCTAATGCATATATTTCATACAGAATATAACACTAAACAAAGAAATAGATATAAATGGATTTTAAATTATATAATTGGTGATGTTTATTGTAAAGACTCAAGTGCCTACCTCTTGTGTATACTTTTTATTATAGAACTATGAAAATTGAGTAAACATAATTCTATGAAATAAAATGGTAAAAAGTCATTATATTTTCATGTTTGAGGATTGAATCCAAAATAAATTTACATTAATCGATTATTTATCATTTTTTATTACACATTATTTAATACATTCCTCTAATTTTTTTTACCTTTACATATTTACAAGAATACCACTCCCCTCCATTATAAAAAGGCATTCGGTCCCCTCTCTTATTCACACCTCTCGGGACATTTTTACATACCCAACGCTACCCAAATAAAATCACTAAATCTATCCACTCATCCTAGAGGCATAAATTTTGTTGTAAAGAAAACTAATAATGGATTTTGTTATATACCAAAAAATGTTACCAGAATAAGATGTTACATTATTCTATGAACATTTTATTTCCTTTAACCACCACATAAATTTGTTTTATTTATTCTTATTATAATATCCTCCATATGTTCAATATATGAATATTTTTTATTCCAATGGTACAACATACACTCACTTTCAATTCCATCAATTGGGATTTGCAGTCATCATTATTTCGTATGGCGGATTACCGCCTCTCGAACAGAGGTCATTTGTTCTTCCATTATCTCCATTAAAGTACATTAATAGTGATAGATTTATTCTTTATATGTGAATTTAAATATTACCTTTAATGTATTTATTGTTATTTATTATTATATGTAAGACATAAATTCAGGATTTTCTTCTTTTGATAATGTGATAACATCATTTGTGGACCTAGGAATAACAACTTTCTCAAAGCAATGTGATTCGTTCACACTTTACATAGAATTGATTGAAGGATGGTTTTAATAAACATAATTAACATATATATCAAAAATAGGATAAATTAATGATATTATACATATATATATATATGACATGTTTCTTTAAAAATCATAGGAAAATGGATGTAACATCCATTTGTATATAGGACCAACTATCTCCGTGAATGGTGAATTACATTTCCAATCTAAATTTTTTAGGGATTTGAATAGATACATATATAATTAATATATATGATGTTAAACCACTATTTACATTCTTTAAATGATTTAATCGTGATCCATTTGAATGTAATTATAAATTACATGTCAAAACATACTCAAAAAACAATGAAATTAACACCACAAACAGTGAAAATAATAAATTATTATTAACAATAAGGTGATTAGATGTTATAAAAATATCATATATTATATTATAAATATTAATATGTTCATTATATTAGTTAATAAAATTCTTAAATTCAGTATAAATGATGTTAAATCACATTTTACAAAAATGTTGCATCAGTTATAGGATTTCATCCCAGTTTACATTTTATTGAAGATTATTTGTTATTACTCGCCAATTCACTTTTATGTTTTGTATAATATTCCCATTTGAAATTTAATATAAAGAATACTTAATTTTTAATTATATTTCAGGTTTCATCTTGACTTATCTCATCTAAGTGGATTTTAATCTAAAATTATGAACTAGATAATGTTATTTTGACATCACACTTTATTTTTAGATTGTTAATATTATAAAAAAACAATAAAATTATAATATTTGATTTCTATTTTATATAAAATTTAATTCAAATATAAAAATTCATGTTTAATTGGTTTTATTATTTCCTAAAATTTATTACATTTTTTCATATGTTGTATACTTTGAATGTTATTTGGTTAACTAGGGAATTATTGTACATCTATATCCTTCAATCAATATCGATATATGAAATGGGTATTTTTTATTAATTAAATATATTATTTTAAATATTAATAATGAATTGAACATGCACTATATAGGTTATGGAATGAATAATTCAATCCCCCGGAAGCATCAAATGTCTAATGAAAATATTCATTTAGTAAAATTTGATAGGTTTTCACCCAAAATGTTATAAACTCTCTTGAGGATAAATCATAATGATCATGACTCATGTTCTTGGGAAACATGACATCTACCAATTAGGTATTGTCTTATTTCAGTGTTTCGTTATTCTTATTATCCAGAGTATTTTCAATATTTAAAAATATATGGATGTGTTTCATTGTTAGTTAACTAAATAAATGGATTTGTTTTTAGTTATATAAATTACTTAACTATTATTTCTTTTTCATATTATATTAATCGAATGAATTCTCATTAATTCACCTTACCTTATGGACTATGTTCATAGAATGATTGTTTATTTTTCCATAATTTTCTACTATTGAAAATTTGAGATCACCCTTATTTCATTCTCTCTAACCATGATATAAAGTTGAATTATTTGACTGAGTTTCCAGAATAATGATCATTCACTTTAGTTGTTCATTATTTTATTTTTCCAATGTAAAATGGGTGTTAGGATTTCAGTCTTGTATCTATTACAATGTAGTACTATAATGCACAACCTCAAGGATTCTACGGTTACAGTGTTATAGACAGACTCAGCGGCCTAGGGGACTTCCTCCCCCAAAAGATTTGGAGAATGATTCTTATAAAAATAATTAGTCAGTTCATCAATAGTTGGGGTGGGTCATCATGAATGATTCATTGAATATATCAGATGTAAAAAGATCCCTCAATGAAGATAATCAAGTGCCAATTTTTTTTATAGATGGCAATGTTTGAAGTGTCACTGAAGGATGTAATTATTGTGTATCAGGTCCCACCATCTCTAAAGCAAATATGGCTCCCCCATCATAGAGTATGAAATGAATATGCTATGGTCTCGTATCTCTAAAAATTTCAATCCCATGACTCAAAACAGTAGTTTAGTATATAGTATCACTTGGATTAGAATATCAAAATCACAGGGGAATTATACCCAAGTCAGTACACCAAGTACTCAATTTATAGGCTAGGGAATTATTAGGCATTCAATTTTAATTTACAATGGTTTGGAATATTAAAGGGTTAACTTAAATTGGACACTCCATTTAATGGAAGCAATAACATAATTATGTTAGAATTTCAATTTTAGGATTTTTATGTGATTATATACATATAATAAAGTGTGAATCAATGAATATTAATTTCCTTTTAATAAAGGCCCATACACATTAAAAATAAAAGAGAAAACAAATTAATTATAGTTATACACTATACTATTCAGTTTTAGAAATTAACAGGTAAAACAATCTAATCGATTGACTTGGTGATTTATTCATTAAAATTCATAATATACCATATACCTCATAGAATGAAACATATAGTCAATAAATATTAGTTGTAGTCCAGTTCATGAAACTAGGGTAATATAGATGATGTGGGAAGAAACTATAATTTTAATATTCCACCATCAACCAATTTATGAAAAAAATTATTTTCAATTATGTGTCACATTAAATATCCAACTTCCATACACTAAATACATGCTAGCATCACAGTCATATACATAAACCATTAATCAATCTAAAATCACTGTATAAAATCATTGATTGTATAGAATTCAGCTATATGGAATGATATATTCATGTTATTTGAAATCAAAGTGCCTATTATAATGCATGAAAAAATCACCATGTCATATCGAAATATTGTAAATACCAAAAACAAATGTCAAGAATAACAATCCAAGTGCATCACCCAAATGTGATAATTTATCTCCAATTTAAAGAATAATATAGAACAACATTACTCTATTACTTGGAGATTTGTTATTTACCATGAAAAATGGTATGAAAATCCATTTAAAGAATTTAACCATCTTCCAATTGAGTTCCAAGTCACCCATCTATATTTCAAAACAATATGAAAAATTGAAGAAAATCATATGATACCACTTTGTGATGTATTGAACTGAGTTCAACTCAATGGTTCCTTGAAGTCAAATATCCACATGGCTTCAAGTGCACCTCCACATATTCTAGAGGCTTCCTACTATCAGTAAGGACATAGTTTTCATTTGTGGGGATAATTCTCACTCTTAGAAAAGTAGAGAACATTGGATATAAAAATGAGTAAAATTTAAAACAAATGTACTATTATATTATTAGCTGAAAAATAAATATAAACATCCATTTTGAATATAATAATCATAAGGGGTAACTGTATCATATAAAAATTTGGTTGATGTTTTTCTGTCAATCTATAAAATAGTAAAATATATTTAAATGGAATTGGGAAATCAGTATAGTACATGAAATAAAAAATAAAAAAATGCCAAAAACTATCCAAGAATTATGAGCACCGGACCACTCATCTGTAACTGAGAACTAACCTAATAAGTAAATCAATTAGGGTGCACAAGAGAATATAATTCCCTTTTTTCCATTCTTATGTTCATATAATATTCTCTGGTTGAAATGGTGGCCCAAATACTGTGTGAAATAAATCACCTTAAGCCACCACCATCAACATATGTACAATTAATTCATTGAATAAAAACAACAGAGTGTGCATGTATATATCCATTTAAATAAATTCAAAAAAGATTAATTGATAACTACTTTATCTATATCATTTTTGGTATTTGAACATGGTATCATTTAAATAGTCTTTTATAGTTTGGGTTTTATGGATAAATCATGTGGAAATTTTAACATCACTGATATAGACCACAATAATTTTATAAGAAGATCCTAGATGTAACTAAGAAATAATCATCGTCATTGGTTGGCCCTATCATATAATTATATCATGTAGCATGATAGTAATGGTTGTTTGAGTTTAATCCATGGATAAATAACCGTGTAATTCAACTATAAAATATTATAACGGCATCCAAGTGTCTCATCCAATGTAATCCTCAGATAAGCGTGACTAGGCCCAATGTGGTGAATCCATGGATCCAGGTGTCTGAATACATCATGATTGATCCATGGACCACATCTAAGTAATCTTAATATTTATACTATAGTGAACGGATCCAATGGATTCAAGCTATGGATCATCTAGTAGATAAGTACCATTTTCAAATATAGGTATCTCCCTTGGAAACTAGCTCCTTAAATCAGAATAGGGTACTTTGTATAATCAAATCATTCAATCATGAATCAAATTCTAGATCAAGTCTAAACATTATAATAATGTTAAAAATTTATAGATGGAATAAGTTCCTTATACAATGTTAATATTTAATTTAGACCATGTATTAATCTTGATTTTTATATTCTATTTGTCCATTTCACGCCCTTTCAACGATAAAAAAATGCATATTGAGACATGTAACCATTTATCACTCTAGTTTTCTATCATTTAATTGGATAATATTATTACCTTTCAATAATGGATACAATGTGAATTAGGTTATGAAACCATTTAAAATTCATTTAAATTTATCAATGCTAAGTTATATATATACTTTCCATTACCCAATTAGATATTTATTTATTAAACATACACTCTTACCTTATATGGATTAATTTATATATATATATATATATATATTACATGTTCTAGCCATTGTTAATTCATAATTAATTTTAACTAATTGGATTACCAATAGCAGGGTCAACCCAACACACTCAAAAGGCATCTCATGTAATTATATAAAGGGTAATGAAAATATAAAAAAATAAACCCACATGGGATGGACAGAGAAGATATCATAACTAAAATTGGCATGAACATAATATTTAACTAAAGCCTAAAAATATGATTCTATCATATATAACAAATCCATAAGAAGTTAAGGGGAAACCGATAGAGAAATTTGCATACACATCTTAAAAATATATATTAAATGAATATACTTTTATTAATGATCCAAATAACACCAATAATATACATACGATACTCTCCTTTTCCTATATCGACCCATATTTTGTCCAATATTTGAAGAAAACAGATGAATGGATTGACTCTTGTAAAATAGGTTATATGAACATGAATCAAAAGATCATCACCTATGGAATGAAAAATTATTAAATGAGAATATGGAAAAAAAATTAATTACTATAAATAATCCAACATGAATATCACATCTCAAATTGGTGGTCAGCCGATGAATCAAAATTAAATATTTGCTTTAGGCTCAAGGGGAGCCTCTTTGGTGGAGCTCCCACAAGTGAGAGAGAAATAATGAAATGTTGGGTAAGAAGAATAAAATCTAATATGCTCTTTTAAAAACATTTCATGACATTTACAAGATGATTCAATGCTTCACATGTCGTGTAATGATCAAGATTTTATCTTTTGTTAATGTTCATTAAATAGTGTTTATTGGCCAACCGAGGCCATTGAACATCGTGTATTGAATACACATCATTTAATTGGAATGTAGACAACATAAAACCCCCATCCTCTTACTTCTAAAAAACAACACAATAAGCCCAAGGGTCCAACACTAGGATCTAAGGAAAAATGATAAATTTTCATGATTTTACTCTAATGTTAAATAGATTTGTTCGTAAAGGAAAAACCATGATCTTATAGTTGGGAATTATAGTGGTAATAAGTGTAGTATTTTGATAAAATATTAAATTATGATGTCAATTGAGGTTAATATAATGGTTTATAAGTTAACGTTGATTATATATTACTACATATAGATTAAACTTTGTGATAAGTATAATCTAGTATATTATGTATGGGATATTATCCCACAATTTAAATAATGTTTAGATTTTGTGGCTCTCCATGAAATTTGAAAACAATCTAGATAATAAATATGGATGCAATCTCATCCATTGATATAGGAAGGGATAATAACTTAGAGATTTTTGGATTGGGTATTAAAACAATCATCACCAAATGCACCAAATAAAATCATACAATTGACCTTGTTTGACAGTACCCAGCGATATACAATGGTATAATCACATTTTCTCTAATGAACCATTATGAAAAATGTAAGTACGTGTTTGAGAACCTAATAATAATGTGACTATGGGTAAAAAATATTGAAACATACTTATTCATAAATTGAGGTACATATTAAATTATATTTTCTTATTTGGAAAATGGGTATTTTGGGTTTTATGGGCCAAATTTTAATTTTTAAGAATATATTCATAATTTTCATAGAAAAATTATGTTATAAAATTTTATGAATATTTGTATCTAAGGTTTAACCAAGAATTATATAAGTCAAAAAATGTTCTACATTGGATAGACTAAATCTGGTATAAGTTTAGTTTTATGTAAGAAATTCCAATTTTATAGTTTCATATAGTAAAACATATTCATTTTATACTTCACCAAGGTTAATTAATATAATTATCTTTTGTTGATAATTAATCATATGAATATTATTTTAGTAATAGTTATACAAAAAAAGAACCATTGGAATGATGGATAATTTAATGATTACCTCAGTGAAAAATTTAATGAGATAATGTCTAGATTAATAGATCTTATTACTATTAAAAACCAGATATATAGAATTCTTATTAACAATGTCAACATAGTTGAAATTGAAAACAAACCAAATAATAAAAATGCGGGGTTTCAAATATATTCAAGTGGATAATATTATAAATAATTTAATTCTAAACATTACTTGTAACAATAAATAAATAAACACAGTGGTAATTTTAAAAAGAGGATATTTATATTTTATTAGTGTGGGTATTAAGGTCATCTTAATGAAAACGTTATTAAAAATTGATATTCATAAAAAATATATTTCTTCAAATGAAATGAAGTAAGTAATTATATGGCTCCATGTCTTTAATCGAAGGTCCAATTATGAAGATAGTTACGATTGACCTTGTGAACAAGTAACATACAATGTTACTCATAATAAAGTATTGATCTGTGAGTTTTCAAAAGTTTTTGTCTAGTTTCCAATGTCATGATTTTTCACCAATTAATTGATATTGATATATAATTAAAAACCACTAGTTATATGATTATCATATAAATAACATTCCTTATTTGTGAGAAGTTATTCCTTTATGAATGGGACATTTATCCCTTAGTATATTTATATATCAAATTAGTAAAAAGATGTCCCTCTTTGAAAATAATTAACATTAAAAAAATATATATAATTCTTATTCCACATAATAAATATAATCAGGATCATATTATGGTATATGGATAATTATGACTTCCATATAGATAGTAATATGACTTTTTGAGGGAAATTGTGAAGGTGAAATTTAATTATGGTGGATAATTTGACACATTGAAATCATTATATATGATTACCTTTATAAAATTGGATTTTTTTAATATATTGAAACACACACAACACTGAACTCAAAAAAATGTGATATATTTATAATATATATATATATTTTAAAACCAAGAAATAAAATATTGAATAATTTTTAGTAATAACCACTCTCAAATTTATTTATTGAAATAGATTAATGGATGTTATTAAAATGAATTAAATTCAATTAGTTTCGAAAAAATGGCAAATAACATGATTTATTTTTTAGAAAAGTATTTATAAAAAAATTATTAAAATATGATAATTATTTTTTTGATAAATTAATTATTAATTATTATAAATTTTGTAGGATATTCATAAAAATTTAAAAATAATTTATTTGGTATATTATATGAAATAATAACAATAACAATTAATTTTGTAAAATGTCTTTTTTGATGAAAAACAATTTATATTATATGTCTTTATTAAAAATTTAATTATTATGTATTATAGTTTTAATACAAAAATATGTTAAAAAAATTGTATTTTCCATAACGATAGTATAATGATATAAAATTTTGGATCCTTTCTAAAAACAAATCAATTATTCAAAAAATATCATGAAAAAAATAATTTTTATAATTTTATCATTATGTTTACATATCATATATGATTAAAAACTAATTTAAGTTGTGAAATATTTATTTTTATGTATAATATAATAATTATTAAACTTTATTTCTAAATGAATAAATTTATTTCCAAATTTTTTAAAACTAATTAAATTGATACTTCATTAAAATATATTTTATATATTTCAATTTCATAAGGTATTATCCAGGTGAAATTAATTTCAGGTTTAATTTCAAATAATTAATCTTTTAATTTTCAAATAAATCAATTTATGTCATTATAATCAATATTCTAGATAACATTAGATAATATATTTATATTTAAGTTTTGAAAAATTATTTTAATAGAAAAATTCTTTTATGTTATTATGATTTTTTTAAATTAAAAATTTCAGAGTGATACAGATATTATTTGATAAATAGATTTAAAAATTCTTAATTATAATGATCAGATTATGTTAATGATTCATTTTTAATTGTTGACATTTAAATTAATTGTGTAGTTTAAACATAAATTAAAAAGGTAAGAAGAAATTATTTTAATAGTTGAAGAAAAAAATTAAAACTCCCACAACAAATAATTCATGATTATTCATAAGGGAGAACAATTCATGTACGCTATACTTTTGAAACCCATATGGCACAAATCAACCATGACTACATCAACACATATCCATGTTCGATTCGAGATGCATCAAAAAACATTGTATACAAATCACCCACCATCAGTAGGATAAAATTTGGTGTATTATTTAAACGCTTCATCAATTCCTAAAAATATTTATCATATGCACCAAAACATTAAATTTTTACCCCCTTATTGTTTATGTTCAAATATGGTTCTTACTATTAGAAAATTCCCTATATTATCATCCAATAATAACGTGATAAACCAAAAAATATACAAATATAAAAAAACCTTGGGATGTTCCAAATAAACCATACCATTCACCTTCTTCAGCTCTACTAGTACACATTCATCAAATATGAAGTCACCCAATACATGTACCTCATCAATACTAAATTCTCCATTATATATCTTGGAATATAGTGGATTCTCTCTCAGTTTTCATGGGTCGATTTCAATATACGATACTTGATCATCATAAAACTGAAGTACACCAACATTTTATTTAAAAAAAATCCACATAATAATCTAGGTATGTGCGAAAAAATTAGTTTATCAATTGAATAATAATAGAATAAGTTTTTGTTAGCCCATCCAACATCTCACTAAATTCATATAGACCAGACATGTTTCTCGATGTAGTTTTAGTTATATCAGGAGGTTTAACTCTCAACTGATGATATAATGACCTGATGTTATTCTTAAAGAAAACACAACATCCTATCATTCGGTGTAAGAGATCATCAATTAGAATAAATGGATATGTGTTACTCAAATTCATTTGGTTAATATGTATTAATAAAAAAATGTAAGGCCCCATTATAATTTTTATAAAACAATATTGTATCTTGAAGTTGATATACTCGGATGGATAAATCTTGTATCCCTGAACTCTTCCTGTTAAGCATTAAGATCCCGAATCTTATTTGGTTCAATTATATAAGGTGGAATAGAATCTTGTTCATTTATTATAATGTGATTAAATTTAAACTCAATATATCTTTGAGGTGGAATCCTGGATATGTACATTAGAATTATATGTTGAATCTAGTCTAATATTGGTGGAAATACATCATGCTTCGACTATGCATCATCCAGCGAATGACTTGAATACTTAGAGGTAAGCTCCACTGAATGTTAATGAACTAGAATTTCAAAGCCTTTCTAGATATCCCACTCTACATAATGAATATAACTGTTACCCCATGGATATGTAATGTTCAATCTCCTTGGGTAGCAATCAATATGGTCTCGACACATTACGAGTAAGTAGATACCCAAAACCAATAAAAAATTGACATTTCATGTATGTAAAGATCCAAACAAAAATGATACACAAATCCTCAATAGATTAAACCTTAAATAAACAAATTTCCCTTTTCCCTACCTGCAATAGTGTGTTGATCATCATAACCCCACTAACAAACATTACTATCAGACTCACACCAATCAAAAGTCATTTAGATAAAAAAAAGAGGATCATATACCAAATAAGACACTATGAAGATAATAATCTATAAAAATATTGCTTAAAACTATTTATATCCTAGAAGCACTATCCATTTATCTATGATAAGATTCGTGCTATTATATATACCCTCTTCCATATAATGAATTATAAGTCTCCTTATATGCACTACTTTAAAAATATAGGCACTCATTCCCTAATGTACCATCCAACTGCCTAGATCGCCATGGAATGAATAACTCCACATTTCTAATAAATCTTGTGTATAACAACCTATTCCATTACTATGAGTTGTTCTGTTTTCTCCATAATTTCCCATCAGTGTAATTTTTTTTCGATAGCTTGATAAGGGACCCATCCTTCAAAAGGATAATTGGCCATGTTTTGCTGACATGTAAAATTTATTATTTTTTTAAACATGTTTTATTGTACATTACATATTATAGGTCATCTATAAAGGATTATAGATAATTTTAGAATGATAATTATAAATAAAATTTACTAAAAATCGGAGTGGTTTATGAAACCATTTCAATAAAATATCTTAATTTAATGTGTTTAATAGTTGATAAATAAATTGTTTTGTTTTATGAAATATGAAATAATGAGTCCATTTCATGTTCACTAAACATATTTTATAGTTCATGTTCTAAAAATTTTATATGGTTTAATGAATTTTTTTGAGGGTTGTCATGATGTTGATTCCCCTCTTGCCTCGTAAAACAATGTGAAATAAAGCAACCCTTGATAGAAAAAACCGTGATGTCATGGTTTCATCCACACACATTGAACAAGAGATACCAAATTATATGTAAATATCATTACTATGTGTGAAACCAAATGGATTCTTGTGTCTTCCAATTGGTATAACACAAGATCCCCAATTGACATATAAACACAATCAGTGTTGAGATAAAATTGCTTCACATAATGATAATGAAAGAAATGTATTCATATGATAATCACATAAATATTAAACATAATATATATATATATATTAATATGATACATTTAAAAAAATATGTAGAATAATATTTGACACAACTCCCTCCCACATATGTGCACCTCCCATTGAATTACCTTTGACTATTTAGATCACCATCGAGTGGTGGAGTAGGCTCGAGTTGATCTTCCCCTTTATCCATGATCCCAATATGAAGATATGGGTCTTTAGAACATCTTGGATTAATATAGTACACCATTGTGTATCCAAAATAACATAGCTATTCATGTTTTCCAAACATTCAAATGGGGATCCCAAGGTATCATATTATAGGAACATTTGATGGTGGTTTTGATCCTCTAGATTTCAAGAAACCACTTGGTCCATGGTTTGAGATCTCCATGAAATCTATTCTCAATTTGAAGAAAATTAAAATGTTATATCCCAAACTCCTGGATATATCAAAAAAAACTGTGGAACTATTTGGACAATCAGAACCAATGGTATTGAATAAATAAATCACCCATTTTTTGACTTCGATTGGATTTGATCCCCTAGGAAGATAAATTCATATGGGAAAATTAATCGATGAATAAGGATTGGGATTATTAATATTAAATTTAAATAATTGAATGTAGGACCAGAAAAAATAACATCATCCTCTTGGGATTCATGGTTTAGTTATAGTGTGCAGTTGAGTCCACCGGTGTGCTTTGATCCAGAGCAGTTTTCCAAATTTTCATTAACTTCATTATGGGCCCTCCAAATCATCTCCAACTACAATGTAATTATACAAAAAGCAACATTGAACTTTCAATAGTTATAAATCCAAAATAATTTATTCTAATTTGAAGTGAAATTTGTTATTAATTTTATATTTTTAATACAAAAATACTTTATTAGAGTGTGGTATAGGTGAAAATAAAATAGTAAATCATTGTGCAATCACACCCCCACTCCTAAATAGTTCCACTTCTAGGAAATGTCACATTTACAAAAATTGTGCAGGTATATATTCTCAACTTCATGATTAATTAAAATTTAATTAAAATTTTCTTCTAGATAGAAATTTAATTAGAGAAAAAATCATTCTGCTAAGTTATTCTCAGTTTTCATGGAAAAAAGAAGTCATAAAAATTTATCAGAATTAAATTATATGAGTTGAATGATACCAATTGAACAAAATAATTTAGGTGTTAAGCATGACACAAATTCACCATGTGTGTATGTGAAAACCATTTCATGATATTCTTTCCACATTCTATCAAGTAAATATAGGTTATTTTAAAAAATTTCGTATTACATGATCCATTCCGTAGAACCTTCTCTATATCCTTTGCAATGAAATTGAAATATCCACTCGCTTATGAATTCCCAAAATTCATACCCTAAGATCCTAACCAAGATATACCCATATGGTTTATATTTCATAACTCCCCTCAAGGTTTATTTGTTTTTTTTTTGTTTTTTTATGTGGGTGTACAACTGATGGATAACATGTACACAAATATAGGTTAATCTGAAACAATAATGAAATAGATCAGATAAGGAATGAATGTATTGAAAAAAAAAATTTGAATGTAGAGAAAAATTAACCTATATTATTATTACCTTATATTATACAATACATTTTAAAACTTCATGGTTGTGTGAAAAGATTCATGGAGAAATTAAGGGGTAATTTTCCATTAAACTATTCAAAAATAGTGTACCATTCATCTTAGTTGTTTAAAAATTATACAACCATTTATATCACTGAAAAAAACCTAATTTCATGATAAAGTCCCACCACATTATTGAATTCATACTAAATTTTACATTTGAAGAGAATTTTTTTGAATGTCTAAACAACATGAATTACAAAAAATACTCATACATTTTCTATAACATCCTTGATATAGTGGGAATAATTTTTTATAAAAACGTTGGAATCAAGATGTAAAATTCTAACATAAAATTGAGGGGAATGAGGGGGGGGGGGTAATGTCAAAATACTATTAATAAATATACAAAGAGAAAAAGAGGAAGGATGATAAAAATTCCTAAATATCCCATAAATGTACCCATCCCCCAAACCTAGAGTATACAGTTTTCACACTATAATAATAGTGAACATGGGAAGGAAGTATAAATATTGATTAATTTCATTTATAGACTGCTTTTTTGAACATGGAGTTCCCCCATCACATACTCTAGAAGGGAATCATGGAAGTGCTAAAGCCCCTGGCCATTTACAGTCATGGTATTATTGGATTTTTCATTTTAATCCAGCATAGAAATTAAACAATATATTGTATAAGAGGACATTCTACCTAATGTGGAATTTACGATGAATGATGATATCAATGTGGGTAGAATTGGACCTCTCTTTATAAATCTGGTAGTTCTTATATGAATCTCTACACATTTACTCCAGCTCTAGAATTTTCAACATTATTTGAGAACCCACACCAAAATTATTACAAATAAATTGTATGATAGAGCAGTAGGCCCAGATCTCTATCATAATAGGGAGGTGAAACTCTTTCAAAACACTAGAAAATATGGTGAAATTCCATTGTGTGTTTTAAATGTAGTATGGTATACCCATAATGAATCATTGAGTCTTAGACTCTAACCATTTCAAGTGTGTTGAAATATTTTTTTAAGATTCTATTTTACCGCTTCAATGGACAACTCATATTTACCATTGGTCTATGAGTGATATGCAGTACACAGTCAATGCAAAATAAAATTCCAATGAAAAATTATATTGCATGCCTTAGTTGCAGAAATAAGGACCCTAGTCATAAATGAAGACCCTAGGTAATCCAATCCTATAGAAAATTTGTGTTCACAAAAATTCAACAATAGTTTTGGATTCAAAATCCCTTGTGGTTCATGATTATACCTATTTTGACACATAATAATCTTCCAAAAGAATGTAAAAGTTCCCAAATAAATTTGGGAATGATCCAATAAATTAAATACCCCAAGTATCAAAAATTTCAAGGAAGAGAATAGTTTGTTGTGGCATTTCATTTCTTTTAAAGATATTCCCCATTCATTGACAGTGGGGGAAATATTTGCAGAAATCGTAGGTATCCCAATTTTTTTTCAAAAGAGACTAGAATCTAGGACCCTAAAAGTAGTCTGTTGGGACCAAAGTGGCCCCCATATGAAGTGAGTGCGACAACACATAATGATAGGATGAAACTATATATTTGGAAGACAACACTCACGGAATTTATCACTATATGTGCAGAAAATGTAGGGGTCATCCAAAATGTACCAATGATATAATTGTTTTGTATGGTCGGCTGGTTTTTTTAGATCTGGATGAATGCAAGATGCTTCAAAATAATTCACAATTTCAGTATTCCAAATAATAATATCTTACACTCGGTATAGTTTCACATCTAGAAGCATGTCATATATATGAATATAGTGGGATGAGTAAATGTACGAGGATGGGAGTATCATAATGATATGGGAATGCACTAGATTCTCTACTCCTTTTTTACCTCTAGTATATCGATTTATTTCCTAAATGAGGACTATAAAATGATTTATACTTTATTTTTTATCAGGGTTCTTAAGGAGAAACATGAGAGCGGCATGATATATGAATGTTATGAATGTGGACCCTGAAAGGTATGGCATATATTTATCCAAGGTGAACTGAATGGAAAGTAAATATTGATCAGTTGTGGTGTAGTTTTCTTCTTCAACCCCCAAAGTATTTAAGCCATAGGCATCGAAATTTGAATCTCGAACATCCCTTTGTGATAAAACTATACCAATTGCATAATTAGAGGCATCACACATGATCTCAAATGATAATTACCACCAAGTAGTTTGTGTTACTATGGGTGAGATGAGACTCCTTTTAGATTTATTAAATCATCACCACATTAATTTTCAAAAAATATTGTTTTTGTTTTTAGGGAAATTGCGAGAGGGGGAGTACATTCTCACTAAAGTAATGAATGAAATGACAGTAAAATCAAGAATGACCTAGTAATGAATGCACATACCTCAAATTTTAGGGTAATGGTAGGGAATAAATGACTTTTTTTTATTGACCAATATATTTTTATAACATACCCCAAATTGAAATTCCCTAATACTATACCTTATCGCACCAAGAAATGGATTTTCTCATAATTCAATACGATATTACTCTCAATACAATGGAATAGTAATGAACTAAGAAAACTCAAGAATTCATCAAATGAGAATTTATATATAGTGAAATCATCCATGAATACTTCTAATCAATTCTCTAAGTATTCTGAATAAATTTTAACCATGAATCGCTAGAAATAACCCAGTTCATTTCACAGAACAAATGGAATCCTTATAAATGAAAATCTTCCAAAGGGGCTTGTGATAGTCTTTTGTCCCGGATCCTGGGGGGAAATATATATTTTAAAATATCAATAATACCCATAAAGGATATAGTAGTGGGAGTTACCTTCTAACTTCTCTAGTACCTGGTAAATGATTGGAAATTGGAAATGGTACATCCTAGTGTGTAGGGTTTTTGGCGATAGTCTATGGAGACATGCCGATTATTCCGCACATGAGTATGATCTAATTCATTGTTTTCACTTCCAATTACTATAATCTCATATTTTTAGAAATAACTAGAACTGGACATACCAATTGGCCATCAGAGTTCAAGAAAATTATTTTGAATGCCAATACATTTGTTACCTCGTTTTTTTCACAAAATATAATAGGTTTGGGTTCTACCATAGTTTTTTCGGCCTCACTAGGTTAACAACATCATTTGACAACATTTGATGTGTATTAATTAATGGGATAATTTCATGAATTTTTGAAAATTTTCATCCAAAATATTATTTATAATCCCCAAAAATTAAAAGGATTCACAATTCATTCTCTAGAGGGGTTTAACTAGAAATGATGATGTCTAGCTTGCCCCCATTTTGAAGATATGTTTATTTTAAATCATGATGTTGTTGTTTTAGTAAAAATTCAGGTGTATTTTTTTATTTATTTATGTAAATGTGATAGTGAGAGGTCAATGATCTCATATAAATTCACAATAGTATAATCCCCATAATAGTAATGAGATTTTACTAGATTTTCAATATCATTGATTGTCATGGGATCCTCAAGGTTGAAGAAATTTTCAACTGAAAAAAATGAATTACATTTTTTAGACCTATACTAAATTCAATGAATGATTCATTACCTATCATTTTAATCAATGATGAAAATATAGAAAGGGTTCTATGGAAATGAACATAATATTTTTCAAAGGAAGGGAGTGCATATATTGAGTTAACTGAGAGATAAGATTGTTCTTTTAAGGAAAGATTCATGAAATCAAGGATGTTGAAGTGGAAAATTTCACCATAAATGTCCATAAACAATGTACTATTATCGATATTAATTATGTTTTTGGTCATTTTCTAGAAAGATCTCCCGAATATAATTGGGATATTTCTATTAATCCTCTCATCTTTCATTTTTGGCATATATAAAATTGTGGGAAAAATTAAAATTTTCCCCCTTATAAGAATAACCTGTAACACATGAGAGCAGTGTACAGTACTCAATTTTTCTAGTTGGAAAAAATTTCAGGTGTGATTCAACTCCCCAACTAGCAATGAAGAGTAAATGGAATAATTCATCACATCTATTGTCGAAACATAATCATTAATAGCATTGAAAAAGTAATATTCCCCTATAGTTCCTAGAATAGAGAATGTTACCAAACCATTGAATTTGGTAGGAAGTGGTGGATCTATCAATGTTATGACATTCCTCCCCATGCTCACATTCTCATCACCTTGATGACCTCTTCGGTTTGAACACTACTCCTTCAAAAACATGACATGTCTTCAAATTTTTATCTCGAAGACGGTCAAGGGGGTGAGAACCTCCAAATTTCTAAATGTTTTCAAGATTTTATTACCAAGTTCATCTTTATTTTATTTTCTTCATTTGGTATCCCTTTGAGGAAATATAAGATGAATACGTGGGATAGGTGACTCATCAACAGACACACTTTTCCTTTGGAATATCTTTTACCTGGACATGATTATTCCACTTTCTCAGAAGGGGATGACTCTAAAAGAGTGTTCATTTGGATTTTAAATATTGTTACACTCCATAGGATGATAGAACTAACAATTCCCTTATCTACAAGGTTGACTAGTGGAAGATAAATTTGTTCACACAACACATGAATTTGGATTCCCCCCCCCCCACTACTGGAAAATGGACCTATCCCCACGGTTTTCCTCAAAACCGTGGGGATAGGTACCCCCTATACCCACGGTTTTGGAAAAACGTGGGTATAGGTCAATTTTCAAGACCTGTACCAATGGTTTTCAAAAACCGTGGGCATAGGGGGGTCTATCCCCACGGTTTTCCAAAACCGTGGGGATAGGTCTTGAAAATTGACCTATACCCATGGTTTTCAAGAACTGTGGGTATAGGGGTACCTATCCCCACGGTTTTCAAGAACTGTGGGTATAAGGGTACCTATCCCCACGGTTTTGAGGAGAACCGTGGGGATAGGTATAGGATAGAAAACCTATACCCACGGTTTTGAAAAACCGTGGGTATAGGTTTCCCATGTGTGCACGGGAAATTTTTTTTTTCCGCGGGAAAGATTTTTTTTTTGGCGGGAGTCCTATACCGACGGTTCTTCCCTCTATACCCACGGTTTATATAACTATATTTAACTAAATAAATATATATATACACATAATTGATAGTAGGGTAGTGTTAGACGCGGTACTTTGCAGCGAGGAGGTCGTGGGATCGAAACCCGCCTGCGGCTTTATTTTAGGATCTATACCCACGGTTTTGAAACCGTGGGTAAAAGCCATTTACACCGTGGCAATTGGGAATGTTTTGTTGACACGGTGGCAGAACACCTATACCCACGGTTTTGGAAAACCGTGGGTATAGGCTGGGGACCTATACCGACGGCGTTCCAGCCCACGGTTCCCAAAACCGTGGGTATAGCCTATACCCACGGTTTTGGGGGCTATACCCACAGTTTTGAACCGTGGGTATAGGCCTTTTTTCCAGTAGTGCCCACCTTAAAGTATAGTATTTCAAATTGGGTTGTTTGGTCATGTCTGATAGTTTAGATAGTATGCTATAATTGGAGATTGTTGGAAGCCATTTGTTTCAACATTCTTTATAATTTATGATTGGGTTCATGAGGGGATTGTTGGAAGGAAATTTTGGATGGTGTAGGATTTATAGGTTGCGGTGGATGACTACTCTACCTCATTTGGTTACATGGTTGTTAAGGTTGGTTTGAATACCAATTTCATATATGTTTGGTTGTATTTTCACCCAGGTTAGGAAGGTTATTAATTTTCTTTCTCAATGTATTGGTTAATGGGAAATCATAGAAATAATGCCTCACAAATCTTTGATGTTTCTCTCAGTTGAGGGCTTTGGTCAGAGTAGTAGGGGACAGAATAACTTGGGCCGTAATGGATGAAAGGAGGATATTGTAATTTATCTTGAAAAAAATCACGTTTTTAAGAATATTTCATGCCTCTTAGATATTTGTTTCCAAATTCTTCTCAAATTAGATGGATTTAATTTAATTGACACCTCAAATTAGTTCTCTAGAGATTGATCCAAATTGTTTAAAGTTTTGTTCCATGTTCTCAACCACGTTCCTTGAAGCAATTTGAGTTTTATCGATGACTTCCCAATGTACAACAACATCCATCATATTTTGGACAAAAAGAAATAAACTTCCGTAAAAATACTAAATTAAAGTTTAACCACTTATTTGGTGGTGTGGGAAACATGAAGAAATCATTTATAATATTTCCCAGTATTCATGAAGTGATTCCCCTTGGGATTTTTTATACCACGTATATCATTTCATGGGGTTATTGTTCTACTAGTTGGGAAGTAATATTCAGGAAAAAAGAAATTTCATGTCTTCCCAACCTCTAACTAAATAATTTACATTGTAAATACTATATTTTGTACTATATTATAATGAAAATGTGAATTTCTTAGTATTTAATTGTTCTTAACCCACATTATTAGGTGTTAAGGTTGAACACATAGTTTTAAATTATTTTAAATTCTTTTGAGTGCCTTCTCCCGCAATTCCATAGAATATTGGTAATAAATAAATTAAATAGGATTTATGTTCGAAATAGGGTGCCTCTCCATGTATTGGATATATGTTGGTTGGAAAAAAACATTATGCGAGGTTAGTTATTTTAATGTTCTATTATTTTTATCTATGCCAGAATGTTTATTTATGTTTTGAGGTTTGTTCCAGAAATAGAAGAAGGGTCAAAAAGTGTTTTAAGATTTTATGTGTCATCCTATAAAGGGTTTTCATGTGTCAAATGGTGTCTCTCATATAGTATCCTTTCTGATTTAGGTTCAAAAGGTGGTAAATATCCAAAAGTAGAACATGTCATGTACAAAACTTATATAAGGGAACAATTTTAGAAATCAACAAAAAATGAAGGAAATAAGCAATGAAATAGTCACAAAATTAAAAATATTTTTATAAAATAAAACAGTAAAAACAAAATCACTACTCAAAAACAGCCCCATAATTTTATTTCATTTTCAGGAAATGTTACTTTTTTGGATTTGATTTATAGTATAAGGTATACTCTAGGTCATAATTCAAGGTGCATCGATCGAATTTGATAGTGCATTTTTGAATAAATTTTTTAAAATGGGGGTGCTTGAGAAAACTATTTTAAGAGAATAACATAACTAAAAATGTTAAATAGTTGAAATGTAAAGGTAATGCTTTAAGACGATGACAAAAGGAGTTCATTTCAAGTTCATTGCACATCTTAAGTAGTTCATTTTATAGAAATGACTATATATTCTAATTTAATTATTTTCTTGAGGGTTTTCATGAACTTGATCCCACTCTTTCCTCTTAAAATGATCCCTAAAGGATTAACCCAAGACATAAAAATCTCGGTATCATGGTTTTAAAATCAATAATTTATTAAGGCCCACATAAGCATAATGAAATAGTATGATTGTGTGTGGGAAAAAAAGGAATCTTGTTTTTTTTTCTAATTGGAAAACCCCAATATCCCCCATGAAATCTCAACCAAATTGATTTGGAGATAAAACGTTTTTCACATAATTATCAAAACAAAAATTTGTCAGAGGATAATCCTCTCAGGATTAAGCATAATTAAAATATTTAAAAAATTACTTAAAACCAATAAAATAAAAAGTTCGGTAACTCCATCCTACCCATGTGTAGGTCCCTTGAAATGATATTCCTCAATTAAGCTCGCCATTTAGTGGAGGAGGAGTTTTATGTGGGTCTTATACTTCATAAATTATGTTCTTATGAAATTATGGGACTCTATACCTTATTGAATGTAGAGAGGTCTCATTTGGGTCACTAAAATATCATATCTTTGCATCATTCATGGTCTTTTAAATTGGGATCCCAATCTATCAATTTTTAGGAAAATTGGATGTTTTTTTTGATCACCCATATTTCATGAAACCACATTGACCATGGTTTTTGTCCTTTAGAGACTCTTATCTCACATAGGAAAAAATTAAAAAAGTTTTATTCCCACCTCATTACTCTCTCCACTAATATAGTGGCACCATTTAGTCAATCACATCAAGAGATATGGAATAAATACATTGCACACTTTTTGACATTGAGTAGATTTGCTCCCATGGAAATATCAGTTCGTATGGGCAACATAATGAATAATGGGGGTCTGGGTATCTTCATATGAAAGATATACCTTTTAAGTTGGGACCAGACCACAAAAGAGCTTCCCATTTAGACATATAGAATTTTCAAAGAGTGTGGTTGAGTCCACTAGTGTGCTTGGATCCTGCGCAACTTCACCCATTTTTCTAGAACTTTTCCATGGGCCCTCTATGTCAGCTCAACCTACAATGTAATTATCAAAACATGTAACATTTACTATTTCAAAAACGATGAATAGAAAATAATTGAATCAAACATGAAGCAAATTATTTTTTTTTTATTATTTTCAATACCATACTCGTTTAGCATAATGGTGTAAGGGTGAAAATGAAATTGTGAATCGCGATAGGATTAATTGTAACTTCACTAGGGTACATGCACCCTAGATAATATTGTGACCCAATCTAAAACAATGTTGGAATTGTATTTAGTACAATACTGAGTAACTGATCCTTCTTTTTGAATGCATTGTTTTTTACCTTCCTGGTTGACATTCATAGATTGATGTTTCCCACTCCTCAATCACATAACTATATTCATCTAAAATAATCCACCACCATTACATAAGAATATACCTTTACGATACCCTTAAGAATTTGACCAGTATTAAATAATTTATGAAATTTATTCCCCAAAAATATGTTTACATGGGATTTAATCTCACAATTAATCATATACTAAAAACAGTTTTCTATAGTTTCATCCTTTAACTCCTATTATAGAACAAAGTGCATAAATTTTTTGAAGTGACTGGTATAATCCATCACCTATGTACACCCATGAGTTATCCTTATAAACTATGATACTTTATCATTCCTAACTGTATCTGGGTAATGGTGTTCCAATAACTTCTCCTGAAATCCTTTCCATTATATATTCTCTAACTCATAATATCGAGTCTGAAAATCTCAGCAGCACTTCACTAATCCACACAACATATATGCAACCAGCTTAACTCTCCTAAATTCAAGAGACTCTAAATGGTTGAGGATTATCACGATAGACTCAATCCAAAACATTACTAACCTAGGTCCACACTCTCTAGTGAATGCTGGAGGGTACTTTGAATGTAACTCATATATCAATTCAAGTATGTCTTTAATAGACCTTTATTAGAATATTTCTATAATATTCAAAATGTGAGAATGGTTATCATGGAAATTCATGCAGACTTCCTCACTTTTAACTATTAGAACCTCCGTCTACACTACATAGGAATATTTCCAGCCATGTCCTATTATCATCCTATGAATAAGCGTCATCATTGTAGAAATTCCCTACCATGGATATATACATAATAGAACACATAACACAAAAATAATTCATTTTTAATGGGAATGATTCATATAAATCTGTAACATGTAATATCCTTATACTCCCCCACACACAGTCCAAATAGAGGTACTATCCAAACCCTTAACCATACATCAACTAGGTCATGGATATTATACTATAAAACACATTCTTATTAAATGGTTTCCCATTATACACTAATTCATACTTCATAAATTACCAAATTTTAAATTTTTTTATTATTTATCGATTTATTTTTTAAAACTATTTATTTTAAGTTACATTAATAAAAAAAGTCATTTATATTTCCATAATTAACCAAAACCCTAATTTCCCATTAACATTAACACCTCATGGTTTTGAAAATAAATATAGAATGCAATTTCATAATCTATCCATTAAACACACCATTTCATCTTCTATGTTTTGAATATTGAAAAATGGTCATCTAGAGTTTTGTTCAGTAAGTCATTTGAAGTCTGATAGAACAAACATGATTTTTAGTGAATAGTAACATACCCATATGAATAGTAATATTAATAGTAATATGAACCTTCTGAATAGGAAATGATATTATTATTTTATTTTCATAAGGTAATAAGATAATTAAATCTTATTTAGTTTTTCAATGAGAAATAAAACTACTTGCACTTTAAGATTGTTATTTTTCGAATTAATTATGAATTTATTTAAAAATTAAATTAAAAATATTTAGAAACATATTATTAAAAAATGGATTTCACTTCTAAATTCTACACATGGAAAATTGGTTAGGGTGCATTTTGAGAATTTTTCTGAAATAGTCGATTTTTCAGTGAATACTAAAAAATAGAGTTTTTAGTTTCGGTATGTTTATGAAATCATTAATGGTGTAATAATAATATCATAAATCAGGTCGTATTCTGCATAGTAAAATAAGATGTGAGGTGTCCCAAGTGGCTTTAACCATGGGAATATACCAAGGGCAAGCCCATGGTTTTGCAAATACCACCCATGAGGTGTCTGGCCTCCATACCTTCATAGAAGTCCAATGTGATATTCTCCCTTCTAAGAGTTTCGGGCCTCCATACCTTCATAGTAGTCCTCCAATGTTTTTCTCAAGTCCCCAAGGTCCCAACCTTCATGTTCTCTGGGTTACTCTACAAGGTATGCAAATTCTCAATTTCTTTTTTTTTCCTTTCAAGTTCTCTTTTATGTGGTCTATCATTCAAGATTCTATACCATTTTATTATTGTTGTTATTAATCTTGATCTAATCTATAATATGATTTATTTTTGGATTGTTGAACCTTGTCCCCTGTCTTTTTAATATTTTCAATAACCATGTTTCA
This sequence comes from Viscum album, assembly GCA_963277665.1. NCBI lineage: Eukaryota > Viridiplantae > Streptophyta > Magnoliopsida > Santalales > Viscaceae > Viscum > Viscum album. The sequence goes on from OY728162.1 coordinate 1,439,511,013, forward strand.
TATCTGTTAGGCTTCCGAATTTTTGTAAGCGATTTCAAAATTATTCTTTTATTTTGAGTTCTTTATTTATGCTTTCCTCACATATTCTTACCCAAGAGGAATGAAATATCAAGAGTCTTTTATATTCTAGATGTTCTAATTTTCATGATAAATTCATCATCAATCTTCTTCTTTTCCCCCACTTGTTCAAGGAATGAAAAATATTGTTCGTGATGTGTCGAATTACCGATATCGTAGACGATGTGATTTCAATTTTCATTAATTACACCGAGTCAGGTCATGAAACCATTTATATGGTTGAACCAGGTTATAATATATGTGTTATGACTCACCAATGGTTCTTTAATTCATTGGTACTCATGGTTCTAATTTATAAAACAAAATGAAGTTGTTATTATCAAAGAACCACTAAAACGATCTAAATGAATATCATTAATGTTTTAACTAATGAATCATCATTATGGTATATAAAACAAAATCATTATAATATCATTTATATCTACATAATTTCGTTAATAATATGTATTCAATATTCTGGATGTTTAGTCATGTTTCAAATGAACTTCCATTCATGGAAACATGAAAGTGAACCATGAATACCAAGTAAGAATTTGCTTCCAAAAAAATAAAATTTAATCTCTTAAACCCATTAAAGAGGCCATTTATGAACTTAATAATGTTATATGATAACAATTAAATGTTGATTAGGTTTTAGAATTATTAATTAATGAATCTAAATTTGAATATTCTGGTCATTAAGAACAATCAAGAACACACTAGAGCAAAAGGGATGGGGTTTCTCATCTCACTTTCATTTCTGTGAGTTTTTCATTGTTCACCACTTATTTCTTATATGTGGTATATTTGTACTGAAATTTGATATATATTAACATTATTACCTTTATATTAATGTTATTCAATGATTCACTTGATGTTTATTAAGTTCTGTTCATTTGAATCGACTGATTACATTGGGGTTAGGGACTTTGTCTCAACTACCTTTTCATTGGGACTAACTTTGTATTGTACACATAATAATCCTTATGTGGTTTACCTACCGCCCATTTGAGATCACTTTTCATTTGAAATTATATTTATATTAAATATCCATAATCTCGTTTCATGGATATTTTTGTTGTATAAATCGTATACCATTTTACATACAGTGTTTATTTGGAAAGATATTTTAATTCTGGAAATATTGATGAATCTATATACTCTAATATATACGGGTATTGAAAAGGAATATTTCCCTTGTATTGAAACAATGTATAAAGAATTCTTTGGACATGTTGTGGAGGTTGGGGCCCTTTATAGCCCCTCGATTCATCGGTAGGTCTCTTGAGAGAAAACATTTTGGCAACAAACCCTTCAAGTCTCTTTCAAAAAATCAGAGGGGTTTTTAACCATAGAACTAAACCATTTTTACGGTATTATGGTTCCATGTTCCAGATACATGACATAAAATTAATTAGAATTCTCTTTTTTCATTATCAGTAATTATTATTATCCATGATGTTTTCACTATGACAAAATCTCTGGATGCAGTTTCATTCTCAGTTTATTAATGGTATTAGTTATTCATTTATTGACTATACCATATTGATTATATCAGATTGATTGTGATTCATTTATTATTGTACTAATTCTTCTACTATTTGTAACCATTACTGATCATTTGAGCTCAACCCTTACATTTTCTACCTTCAAAAGGTGATGAAGAGAATATCTTTTATTGAGTTCATGGGGTTGCCTTTTTTAGTTTTTTTATTTATTGTACCTTTTAAACATTTCTAATGTAATTTGGATAGCATCTATGTATCTAATTTCTTCAAGAATTTTATTTAGGACACTTGGCCTTGGTCTTTTGGGCTATGTAACGGGTCACCCTCTACCCAGTCTAAAGATATCATTGCTTTAAATAATAAATTGAGGCTTCGGCCCCAACCTTTAAAAAAACTACGTAATGCACCTGCTCCAGCCTAGAGGGGTCAGGGTGTAACATTAACACCTAAATTGATCCATTCCTAAACAAACATGAGTTCATTTTATGATAATTGTATTCCAACACTTATGCTATACTATTCCATAATGAAAAATATCATAAAAATAATAACATCACAAAACAATTGCATCACCCTAGGTGATGTAACATTAAATTGTAACTAAAAACATCATGAAATATAATCAAATACTGAGCACAAGGGTTCCCCCACACCCACATGGGTTATCCACACACATTAATGAGCTCATGAGCAAGGGATTACTATTCATAGTCTCCAATAAAATTTTCTAAAAAAAGACATCTGAAAAAACACCCTATGATACCAATTTTCAATATCCCAAACATGGTTTCCACTCACCAGTTCTCTGTAACGATGTATTATATTACATTATATGCACATTTTAGTTATCCCAAGGCTTCCAAATAACATTAAGGGACAAATATGTAATATGGGGTGACTATACCCTCATTATCAATGCGAAATAATATATGAAATTAGTAAACTTTATCAAAATAATAATATACAATAACAAGTATAATACCATTATCTATAAGACCAACATCACATGATAATTCTTGAGCATGGATTAATTCTCATATTCAATAGTATTATATATTAGATTCTATTTAAGGGATATGTTTCAAATGAAACCCCGAATATGATACACTAAAAACTCCCAAAGTGGGTCCTAGTATAATTTTTGGTTCCCTCGTCCATGATCTACCTCAAAACCAAGATTATAAATATATTTTAGGGATATTTAACTTATTTTTTCAAAAAAGATGATGTATATTTAGTTTCCAATTAAGAAACCCGAGTATAGTTTGAGTACAACACAGTAGGCCAACAAAAATGATGTCAAAATAAATATGTATTCTAAAAAAGTATAGACATCTGAATAATGAATAAAATAAATGGTAATGTAAAAAAATTGTGTGTTGATTTATTTAATAAATAACCACATTGTTTCCTAGTTCATGGTGTCACCTGAAGAAATAATACCTTCTTCATCACATTCCATATTATAATACATCAACTAGAGGGATCTCAAATTTCATTCCAACAAGAATTTTCATTAATAAATAAATTCCAGCATCTCATTCAAACAACGAGGGCCAAGAGTAGTATTCTCAAAAAAAATTGTATTTGGAATAGTAGTACATGTACAGGAACATAGTAATTTAATTTAATAGATATATATATCAAGGGTATAGAGAAGTATTCTATAACCCAATTGGTATTTTGGGTAATGGTCCATATCCAACAACTCACTCAGAAATATCACATCTCATAGTTCCATGTTCATATCCCATTCATCCACCAAAACCATATTTCATTATTAACCCAAATTTCAAAAAATAATTGGCCAAACATGGTCACAATAATAATAATAAATAATGCATAATTCATAATTCATTTTTAAAATTAAATCATCACTGCCCATAGATTTCCATCAAGCCTAGTTTCAGAATCATCAATTTCTCTAGGTGGACACAAAAAGGGATTCATCATATCAAGATAATAAATTTTATAAATTCAATTTTAAATAAAATTACCCCTTAAAACAGTTTCAATTAGCTAAAAGCATACACCAAATTAAAATCACGAATATAGGAATCGATAAATTGACCATAAACCTGATAATTTTTTATTAATGCTTTCCAACATGTAATTCACAATTCAATGTTGAGTGTCCAATTTCACAATGATGGAAGATATCTATAATCAAAACATAAAACAACGATCTAATGAAACAAATCCATAAAAACCTAGATCTTATCTCATTGCCAATATAGGAAATAATCTCTCTAAAATAAGCGAAAAATAAGGGATATAGGTAGGAATAATGACTAAAAAAGATTATATAAAATAATTTGGGTCAATTAAAACAAATGACTCATAAAATTTTAGGAGAAGGGGTTTTTAGAGCCATGGAATTCTCTTGAAAGACTTGAAAAGATAATCAGTCCATGTAAGGTAAACCTAGGATGAATAGGGTTATTAAATGGTGGATTCAAAAAATATAATAATGTTTTTAGGCATTTTAAATAATGTAGTTCCAATTTCCTAGTAAAAGGTATATGATTCACTAAACCACGTGCCATCACTATTCTCCCCTGATCTTGGGGTAAATGGTTTATCCTATTTAGAACACAGTTTGAAAAACTAGGAACCCACCATAGAAATCCACTTTTTTAGGGTGAAATGTTTTAAGAGGGAGGCCACACATTTTGGAAAAGTTATGTGCCAACCCAATACCACTACTTTTGCCTGAAACACGTGTGCACAATTTCATTGGGAAGACCACACAGTTTTTCCTACAATTGTACCAATACTTCATAGCCCCTATGGGATTCAAAATTTCATAAATTTCACCTAAAACTTCCCCAAAACGAATCCCAACATTGATATTTCTAAAAAATTACAAAATATTACCTAGAAAATATCAAGATGAATCTCTAGAAATGTTGGGTTTATATATTCGTGGTAATTATATAGAATGTTATAGGATTATCATGAAATAAGGATTAAAATGTATGAGTTTTCATCTCCAATTCCTCTCTTAGAGATGTTATTTGTATTGCGAACCTAATTAAATTTACATATACTATATATGATCCATATTAGATTTAATATCAATAATTATATTTTAATCATCACATTTCATTTATCAGTTAAAATAACTATCATTGAAAGATATTTATTAGATAGTTTCAGTAGAAGTAATGGTTTATTGTTATCAATATTGATTCATTGAGACATAATGAATTCTTTCTAACAGGATTTCATTAAATGGTTTATTTAGTACCCATGGATGTAGTTTTATCATACTAAATCTATTTTATTATATTCAATATCCAAATAATTTTTCCTTATTCATGTTTTAATTTTATTAGTTGTTTCCCTAGTTGATGAGATTTATGGTAAATCAACATTCTTTCATTGAGTTATAATTTTTCTATTGAAAATTTTTCATATAACATGCATATATTCTACAATATTATTATATTATGTGGTATTATCACAAGGTTTTGGGTGGATATATATTCTTAGATCATAAACCCTTAGATAAATATATCACTCCTCATGCGTAATGAACTTTTTGAAACCACCCACATTATTTTTTTATATTGGTATATATGATGCAATAAATTTGATTAATAATGAAAAAATGAATGAAAACATGTTTTATTATTCGTATGTGGATTATTATTATAATGTTTATTATGTAATTTTTTATAATACAGAATCATTTTCAGCATGTGTTATGATCCTGATAGGAATATTATTGATATTGGGAAAAAATAAATTTCATTTTAATTATTGACTGCTATCACAAATGGATATTTTATTTATATTCAATATTATACATTATATAATGTTCTTGGTTTTTAATCAAGTAAGTGTTCCTTTGTTATGGGTATGAATGGTATTGTTTAATCATATAGTGAATGAATTAGTAATAATTAGTTGGGGTGGACCCAGAAGTATATATCCCCTTGATGCATTGACAGATATCATGACACAAAACATGTTTGTGTATTTAATTTTTTCATATGGAATTAAATATTATTTCCTAGTTGTGGTTTCAACGACATGTAAATTTTTTCAGACATGGAATTAAATTATTCTTTGGGTTACGTGGAATTATATATTCCACTAGTATGATATCGATATTATTATGATCCATGAACCCCATTATTACAATAGAAATAGAAATATCTTTATTTTTAGTGAAATATGGAATAATTCCTGTTATTTATTCCTTTTATATTACGTGTTCCATGAATATGTATGTGGTACATTTATATATATATTTCCATTATATAAATTTTTTTTATCACCCTCATTGTAATTACTTATCCTTATATTATAATGAAATATATCAAAAAAGATATATCTAACATTATAACCATAATGGATATTTTATAGATATATTAAAAAATAATAAAAAACTAAAAGTTTCTTAAATTATTAAAAAATATATATCAACAAAGAAAAGGAGTAGGTTCTGTAAAATTTTATTTTTGTCCTAGTTCTATAATAATATTAAAATTTAATTTCATAAAAATATAATTAATAAAATATATTCATTACAACATTTAATTATAGGATTTACATGTCAGTTAATCTGAATTTTATATAAATGAAATAATGTAATGTATATGTTAATGGAAACAAATCTGGTAATTTAGTTCTGGTGTGTCATAGTGAGTCTATAACAAATTCATCATCAGTGAACCCTTAAAATGATATTCCTCCAAAAAATGACAATCATGATTATATAATCCTTTGAAATATTAAATGGGTCCCTGTAAAACATCTCAATAATTCTTTAATATGATGAAAATTAATATATTTACAACTCCCATTAAAAACGATATATTATGTCATGTAAAAAAAATTCATCCATTATACAAATAACAATTGAGTCATAAAGCACAATCTCTATATACTGATTCTCTTCTTCTAATATAGGTTATCATGCATTTAATAGTTTAATGTGTCCAGTTATATGGGTATACATGGGTTTCTATTTATTCATACAATGAATTTAATTTAATTCTTGGATATAAACCATTTGATATAGAAGTAATGATTAGTTTCCTTATTTTTTTTATCCACATACCCAATGTCTACTTTACATTACAAAAATCATTTATCTATAAACAACGAGAAAAATTATTTTCTAAACAACATACTATCTGATAATTTCAATCAAACCAAAATATGTCATAAACATTAAAAAATAAAATCAAAAAATTATTTTCATATCATTCCATTTGATAAAAAAATGATCATAGTTACTTCTTCCAGAGCCTTCCTCTTACATAATATCTTTTGTTAAATTCTTATTTGATTGTCATAGTGACTTATCTAAAATATAAAATATTTTCTTAAATATGAAATTTATATTTAGGTTCTAAACATATGGTACACCTAGTATTTTCTTCATATATATTTCTTCCTCCAACTCATAAGTAAGATAATATGTCATACCATCCATAATATATAGATATGTATGTTTTTATGCCACCGTACATATCGGTATTCAGATAGTGAAATGATGTCATTTTTTTGGAGGATTTATTAAAATTTTATTCATAATTTTTATTAAAAAAAATTGACATAAAAATTATATTTTTATACTTTCATTTCATAATCCTCTTCTTTATGATAATAAAATTATTTTTTCACATACACCATTTACCATGTAGTTGTTTAACCACATCCTATATTCTATTAAACACTAATAAATATATATATTATGTCATAGATAACTCAATATAAATTAAATACATATGTGAAGATTAATCCTATGTAATTTTTTGTCTTCTTATATTTATTTGGGTGTCAAATATAAATCATTCAAAAAACATTTCACTGGTGTCCATTATTTGTTGGAACTCCTCAACTGGATATGCTATTATGATCTATATGGATATTTTCATTATTCTAGTACATGATATTCTAGTACTCATACATTAAATACACATATTTTAGGTTCTCCCAATAGATCTTCTACTACTCTTAAATTTATTATTTTTTCATATGGTTGAAATTATATAAATTTGGGGCCTTAATCTACTGCATCTGAGTTCCCCAATTTTTCTATGTAGTTGGTACATTAATCAAACTAGACTTTAGAAGTTTAGTATCCTTCAACTTTTCTACTTCACGAGTAGAAACATAAAAACATAACTATAAAAATTATATTACATAAAGAAAATATTTAATTTAAATAAAGTGTTGTTTCTATATAAGTTTATAGTATCAGAAAAATTGGATAAAATGATAAATATAAAACACAATACTTTTTTCCACTAATATTAAATTTTCAATATTTATATGAAACTATTTAATCTATAACGTGTCTTGAATATAACAATCTAAATATAAAAATAATATATTCTTCTAGATATTATATAATTTTTATAACATCACATTATTGGGAAATGTAAATATAATAATGGATTATGGTAAACATCTAAATATGTTTTAAAATAAGAGATAAAAATGAAAAATAAAACTTCATCAAATCCAATTCAAATGGTTTTTATGACGATACAAAATAAATTTATAACCTATAATTCATCTATTAGAAATCATTGAAGAAAATAATAAAACATCATGAAAATTTTTCATATCCGTGAAACACTAAATATATGTGAATCTTTTTCAAAATTTTATATAAAAATCATAACATTATGGATATAGCATCCCAAACTATTTCTGTTTCTGTATTATTCTTAAATAACCTATTTAAATTTATCGATTGGGATTTATTACCCAATTTACATTTGGTAATCATCCATATATACTTGATTCAACATTTTCTCATTAGATATAATCCATTATCTAATGCATTATTGTGCTATATGAGGCCCAAATATCAATTAAAATTATACCTACACATGTGTTCTATAAGAAATTAAATTCACACCCATGAGTAATAATTATATTTAAAGAAATTTTGAATTTAAATCTATCCAATTATATACAATAATAGACCCATGTGTATAATATGATTTTAATTATACACATCACAATGAACCATCATAGTCCTATGTGGATCCGTATATATTATGTATCATTTTAGGTAAATAATATTCAATAATATTAATAAATAAGAAATTGTTTACAACATATAGATAAATTATATTTTTTTATGATAATAATTTAAACATTAAATTGATTAACGGATTCTTGGTAAACATAAATAAATAAAATGAATGAAATATTTACTCTTCACTTTAGAAATGTTTTAGAATAAATTTTATTCTTATTCTAATTAGAGGGTTCAAAATAAAATGATTGTGGTGGATAAAATCATCGATATATATTTTTATTACATGATCCATATAGAAAATGTAAGTTGATGGTAATTTTTCTTAATTTCAGTGAAAAATAATAAAATTACTGAAAGGAAAAAAACTTATATAAAAAACCATTTTTCATTTTTTATGACAAATATATTTTGATATAAAAAATATTTTATATATTGTTAAATAAAAAAATAAATATTTTTAGATATAGGAAAAAATAAATTCCTTGTGGAAACCATAAATATACTGGGAAAATATACTCATAAAATGAAAAATTAATCAGAACTATTTTTTCCCAAAAATAAATACAAAAAAATATTTTATGAAACATTTTTAACTCTATCGACTAAAGATGGAGTTATGATCCTGTTAAAAAGTTATTCTATAAATTTTGAGGAAAATAATTTTGTAAAATATAATGTTGGATCTATGAAAATGATATAATTTACCCAATAGATAATGTTGATCCAATGGTACAATAATTGATAATAAAATGAAATCCCCCATTTTAATTCATTGAAAATATAATGTTTTAGAATCCACATAGTAAGATAGTCAATAATATATAAAAACTATTATAAAATACATAAATAAATAATAAAATACATTATAATATGTATTTAATAACCTAAACAATTTTAATTTTAAACATTTGACCATAATTAAGAAAATATTATTTAAGGCAATTCCTTGAAACAATTGTAAAAATTTGGGGGAAATTATTTTTAAGGATTAGGAACCCATATATAATTTAACAACATAAAAAAATATAATTATGAAAATTTTTGGTGTATTAAATATATCAAATGATTAAAACATGTTACATACCATAAACAAGTCATAATTGAATGAAATTTAGAATAAAACACCTCAAAATGTTCCCCATATAAATGAATTACCTCTAAGCTCCTATATAAAAAATAAATACATCAATCAAATATTCCATAAAAAATTTCACATAAAATTTCTATTAATTTTTTTTGATTATAATTATTTTATACATGTAAATTAGTTTGTTACTATATATTTATGATATAGAGTATCCTAAATCGTTACAGTTATGAAATAGTTTTGTAATCGAAATGTTCTAATTCAGTCTTCCAAAAAACATCATTAAAAGATCATAATAATTATTTTAATTTATTATTTTTAATTATTTATATTTTTATAATTTATTTTAATATATATATTCATTATTATATTTTATTACAGAGCTTGTGTCCTGCTTGTTTCAGTAAATTATAACTAAAAGACGGTGTTGTATAAATTAATGTGTTAAATGATTATTTTACCTTAACATGAAAAAAATAATTATCTACTCATTAATATTTAATATTATGTTTCCAAATCCCTCAAGCATATATGTTTTTAGAAGCCATTATATCGGTGGATAAATCGACCAAATATGAACATGTGATGATCCATTTGTGATGATGGATATAAAGGGATATAGTTCTATTATAATACCATTTTCATAATTTTTAAATGAAATAATTAGTTATTTTTATGTGGAATAATTATAATTGATAAGAAATATAAGATGAAGATGAAATCAAATAAAATTTTCACTTTGAAGTAAATCACATTTACCCTTGGTTGGTTTGTTTGAGGCTGTTACACTTACACTGGATGAAGATTTTCAATATTAATGATATAATACCTAATAAATATTTTAATAATATAAATCATGGAATATATATAATATATATTTAATAATAAAATTTCTATAACTTACCATGAATGTGGAAGAAAAAAAATAAAAATTTCTTTCATACCGGTGGTAGTTCGCACACAAATATGTGAATTTTTTCATTTTTTGGATTAGCTTTTAGAAGAATAGGTAATTGTTTACAAATCGATATAAATAAATTTTATTATATTAATTACAATAATTTAATTATATAAATACGATTATAATGGTTTGATGTTTGTTGGATGATAATGAAAAAAAGGATTTAAAAGTGTAAATTATAAATTCATTGTGAATTCATATATTCTCATGAAGTATCCACTAGAATTGATGGAATTGAAGAAATTTTATGATTATAGATAATTTGATATGTGTATATGGGAACTAAAAAGAGTAAATTTTACATATTTTCATTGGATATTGGAATTAGGTGTGTGGCTTAAAAAGGAAGAAGTTGTCTCTACATATAGGTGAAAAAGAGGGATGAAACATTAGAAAAGAATGTTAGGTAAGGAGTATTAATTGAATTATAAGAGAGTTAGGTGAGATTTGTAGGAAGTGTTTTTAATTTATATAGTTTTGAAATTAAACCCTAAAATTTTATTATTTACTGTCTTGGTAACAAAATAATTTTAAAATATTACATCCAAATTAGATTAAAAATTTTACTACCTATAAATCTTGATTTAATTATAATCATGGTAATTAATTTATCCATTAAAATTTATGAGGAATAATCATAAAAACTTTAGAGCTTTTAAATCTCAATATATAAGTAATTCAATCTACCATGTATTCTAAATTTTGGAATTATAAATAATTTTCTTAAAACAATTTATGAAAAACATTATTTTTTAATAAAATATTTTTAATCCAAGTGTTATGAATATTATTAAAAATTAATTATAAATTAAATTAGTTTCAATTTTTATGAATATTATATGTACCATGGTTTATTATGAGAACAAATTTTATCATATTTAAAAAAAATCATTCATTGATTTTTTTTACAATGGTAACAAGTATTTTCCCTAAGTAAAGGAATTTTTTGTGATTAAATATAACATATAAAACACTAAAAAATAGAAAATTATGATTACAAATATTAAAAACAAATAATATTATTCTATTTATATATAGGATATAAACATATTTTAATATATGTTCCTATATAACATTGAAATATGTTTACAAAACAAGTATATTTTATGAAGTTACTAATTTTATTTGTTTCGTTTTGATAACTATTAGATGGTTTTTAAATAATATTATTTTATAGATAATAAATACTTTCCACCTCAAAAAATTAAACATCATATTATAGAGCTGATTTTACATGAAAGTTAGTTTTTTTAGAAAATATATTCTTACATGTATGATTTTTTATATTTTAATATACTATTTATAGAATAAATTTAATTCTATGTTGTGTTTGAACAATTCTATTTTACCCATAATATTTTTAAGAAAAAATTTAATAATTTAAATTCTATGGGATTTTCATCCCACCAACTAACCTTAAATATATTTCTTCCTAAAAATTTAATTTCACCCTCAAAAAAAAAATATTTTACATTATAAAAATTAAATTCATGATCAAAATATTTTTTCATATAAGTTTTCTAAATTTATATTTTTTGTATAATTTAAGAGCACATATTTTACATCCATAATGTTTTCTGAACTCTTCCTTTTTCATCCATATTCAGTTTACCTATTTCATTTTTTTCTACACAGAAAACATTTTCTTATTTGTGGAATACATTTCCATTGTATTTTCATCCCACATGTTTGAAATTTATAAAAATGGATCTTCTTTCCAACAAAATAATTATCTCATTTAATTACATTATACTAAACCATCCACTTTTTTATACATTCAAAAATTCAACTTTATTTTTTTGTTAATCGATATTTCTGACAACCACTTTTACATAATCATATAGTTTGTGACGTTATATCCTATCCAAATATGTTTATATTGGGAAAATAATTGAGTTTTATATGGAATTCAATATTAACATGGTTTATTTAGGAAATATAAAATTTTAAAGTAAAAACTAATTCACCATGAGTGATGAATAATTTAAAACATTAAATAATTGTTTTATCATAATAACATTAAAATTTCAACATCCCCAAAAGTTCATCATTTGAAAATAATAAAAGTTATTATAATTGAGAATTTTTTATAATATGTAATGTTATAATTTCATTAATTTTTTATATACATTATTATTTACTCTCAAGAACTCAATGACTCTAATTTTATATAATTCATTTCAAAATTGGGGTTTTATCTTAATTAATGTGTTCATTTTTTATATTACCATTACAAAAATTCAATATTATAAAACCAATATTTAATATTCATTTTAAAAATATGTACTTGTTATATATTTATAAAATATTCCATTTTTAGGTAAAATTGACCTAATATCAACATGATACAAGTTATGTCTGAATATATCTATGGATACGATAGATTTATTATAAAATATTTATGAAATCATTGAATGAAATTAGTTAGATTATATTAAGTTGATTAATGAGAATTTGAATTAATTTTTTTTTTGATAAAGAAACAATTAATTGATGTTTTGAGTTATTAATTAATCAATTTTTCTCTAAGAATTTTCATTTTAAAATTTTTATCTTTTTAAAGAATCACGTTACTAATATTTTTTATAGAATTTTGAATGTATTTTTTAATTATTTATAATGAAATTTGTAACATATATATTCACTAAACTCATTTATTGAGGCTTCCTTATATGTTGTCGATGGGAAACAAAACTTGTCACTCACCGAGGAGTTAGTCTACAACAAGAAAGATCAATATTTTCATTTATTCAATAGAATGAGATGAAAATATATAATGTTAATAAAAAAATATAATAAAATATAAATATATTATGTATATTAATTTAATTGTATAAAAAAAGTATAATGTTTGGCATGAGTTTGGATGAGAAGGATAAAGAATGGATGTTAATTTGTAAATAATACTAACTTGGGTTATTCAGATATTATCTTGAAGTATACCATATAAATTATGGAATATTAGAAACTTGTTGATACTATGATACAAGAAACGTGTGATGATTATATACAAGAAGTACATTGGGTAGTTATTCAACGCAATTTCATACAAGGTTGGTGGTCTATAATGTGTGCGAGTGAGTTATATTTATAAATAAAGTAGAAGGACAACTCTTTAGAAAAAAAGTTATGAAAGGTATAAAAATGAAATTGAATGTGGTCTAAGTGAGTTTTGTTTGGAAATATGGTTGAGTGTTGTATGTATGAAATTACAGAATAAAAAAGTACATTTTAATATCTATGTATCATAATTTTTTTTAATAATGTTATTGCCACATCAAATTTCCAATTTTTATCGTCATTTTCCGATATTAAATTTCAACCCTATTAATTAGTTTATAGAAAAATATTTATGATTACCTTTCATACCAATTATAATTAATACTAAATCCTATTTTGGAATCCCTTATTTCGATTTTAATTTTTAAATATTTGAAAATTAAATTTTTATATTATTAAATAAAATTTGTTGAAAACTGTGTTTGATGAAAAATATTTTTAAATTAGTAAGATCATGTAATTTTATATAATATTAAAAACCAATTAAAATAGTGTTAATATATTTTTATATATTTTTCAACATCAATTTATAATATTTTTTTAAATAGAAAATCTTAGTTTAGACATATAAACCAGATTTAATAATGAGTTTATTAAAAAATATCGATTTGGTTTTTATAAGGAGTATTTAACATATGTCTATCATTAGTTATGCCTAAAAATAACATTCAACCAAATAAATTTATTGAAAATTATGATAAAAAGCATTCCCAAAAATTATATGTCCTATTTAATATAATATAAGAAACATATTTTAAAATAATTTTTCATAATATTAAAAATTATTTTCGAGAAATGTATTTTATATAAACAAAATATTTTTTTACATGCTTAGTAATTATGATTTCATGTATTTGGAAATAATTTATTGAATATATAATATATAATTTCAATTTTAACCACTTTTTTGGATTATATATTAAAAATTATTGTGTATAAAAAGAATATTAAAAGAAATATTTTTAAGGTATAAAATTTTTCAATTAATTATTTAGCTATTTTAATTGAATTTTATCCATTAATTAAAATTAAATGAAATTTTTATTTATTTATACTTATATTTTATATTTATTTTATATTTATTTTTATGCTTAAATTCTATAGGTACATTTTAATGGGTATATACTATTTAATGATTCATTATGGTTTGGTGCTAAGTGTGAATAATGTTAGTAACCATATAAGGTTTATATATATATATATATATATATATATATATTAAAATTCATGTTGTGTTACACAACAATGATCCAATATTTCCACAAAATAATCTCCATAAATAAAATATCCATTCTTCTGATGACCCATTCCCTATAAATATCCCATAATGGGATATAAAATAGTATCATTTAAATATCTATGAAAATATCATATTTTATATTTTCAATGATGTTTATCAAAAACCGTAGTGATTACAAGTCAATTTAATCAATTACCCGACACATTAATATGTCGAAAATTTCGTTGTTTTCAAGATCATGTACCATCTAGATGGAACATCCAAATTACTATTGATAGATTTATTCCTATGAGGTATTTCACTGTGTTGACTACTTCATTAATATTTACATCATGAATTCTTGAGTACTATATCATACAATGACCTATCCTATTAGAGCCTGATTCATTATCTCACTTAAACTATTATTCTATTTTGTTCTATGTATCATATTCCCAATACATATTACTTAGTTATTGTAGAAATCATGGATATTATGTTCACTGTACATGTTGTCATAGTTTATCTCCATTAGTAGCATATTTCTAGAACACTCCCTATGAATATATGTGATACTATATGTAAAAATATGAGATAAATTAGAATTACCATTAAATAGTTAAATATCTACATTCCACATATAATTATCATGCAATGTGTTAAAGGGGAGGAAATCGACATATGACATTATAGGGAACGGTCCGCAAAAAACATACACTATAAGATCTAACTTATTATTCATGTTATTAGTCTCATATATATATTAATAAATTATTTTCTTAATTACAATAGTTGATTGTTCAAAAATTGAAATTTATATGAGATCAATATTTATAATTCCCATAGTCCATAGAAAATTAATTTTCCTTTAATGGATATGACCAAACCAATAGTTCCATACTTCCACATCAACAAAATAAGTACATTCATAAACTATTATTCCATATAAAATTCATTTGATGTAATGATTACCACAATTTACTTGCCATGAAACAATCATTTATCTCAAACATAACAATCTAGATGCCAAAAACAAAGCTATTGACATTGCCTACATCAACATGTCTTCCAAGATAAAAAATAAATTATTTTAATGGAATATGTCTTATGAACATATGTATACATCATGATTCAAAAATATTTATTTTTATGACAAGGGAAACGTTTCTAATTATATATCAGGATTCACCATCCAATAGTTGATGTTTCCCAATCTTCACAAATACAAAATTGATAATTCCCATATGGAAACAAATTAATGATTTGATGATCCCATTTAAATTCCAAAATTCAATCATAGTTTTATAAATGAAAAGATGACCATTTATTTAATTTTTTGTGTCATTTAAAATGAAATATTTAATAATGACCCCATTCCTATGTTATCCTTTTTACTCATATTTCCTCTTTAATATGACATCTCATCCCATATTTTATACAAGTTGTACCCAGTCCAATATACTTACACTAACACCTTTTATGAAACATTTCATAACATAGTGACATCATGTACATATGGTGGGTTCCCCTTTACCTAACATTTTTATTTATGGAACAATCTTTTGATACCCAAACTACTCTAAACAATAATTATTTATTCAAAACTACATGAATTATATCATAAAATACCTAATTTTTTTCTCGTCTAGTGTTACTAAATGTAGAGACCGTAACTTTCCATCTCTCAAAAAATGAAGATAACATTAGAAAAATCCATAAATCATATGTAATAGTTATATTTAATGATTAGATAAACATGTGAAACTTTTTAAACATATTAATTTGATCTATTACTATTATTCATTTTTATAAGATTGATTTGATTAATAAATGAAACATAAAAACCATATTGGGGTTCGTCATTTTTATACCCATATTTACTAATTCCATATGATGATTAATTTTTAGTTTTAATACTTTTAATTTGGACTGAAATATTTATTGCTTGAGCAATTATTACTAACACCAACACATTCATTTAAAATAATTACAATTCATTACTCTATATTGGAATCAAATTTACCCTAGATAATTAGACTTCTATGTCCTTAAAAAGAATATGATATTATTTCTAAAAATACCTTCATTCTAATAAGTTAAATCGAATTTCACAAGATTTATTATACCTTGATCCGATAAAATCCTTATGAAGAATCATATTAATATAACATTGATTCCAAAAACTTTATCTAATTCCACGAGTTCACTAAGGACTTATAAAAAATTGATCACTTGTACCAGTGTTAAAACCTAATAAATACAATGGATATACAACCAAAAATAAATACATTGATCAACACAGTAGAAAATAAACCTTTAGGACTTTTCATTCCCTCGACTAAGTATACCTGTTGTTTGATTCACTAAACTATACCAATTTCACTATGTTATCCCCAAACACATATCAATAGTAACATAAATTTACATTGAAATTCAAGAAATAAAGATCAATGAAATAAGATTATATACAGTATAAAATGAACACATAATAGTTAAATTACTTCTTTATTTAAACTACATGAATGTTTGGAACAAATAAAACTTATAATATTTTACTGGAATTTGATCATATCACATGAAACTAACACAACCATCAGTTATATATATTAAAAAAATAATAAAACTCTATAAATCACTAATTCACACTATATTTACCTGATACCATATGAAATCATTATATTTAGTGTTTCATGATTTCATATACTATTGATTTTTGGTCCATGATTCGGTTTTTTTAAAAGATTTGATGATATCTAAGTCACACTACCTTCCCAATTCATAGAGAACACTACAAATGGAATTCCAAAATTGATCACCCATAATTCGGTTGAACATAATAAAATTACATACGAACCACATATATGCTATAATTTCTTGATTATTTATGATAAAGAGTTTCCCAAAATTATGGATCACCCATGATTTCATCTAAATATGAAATATTTGGATTTTTATACCACTTATGAAGATTGGAACTACTTATGCCTTCACATAAAGCCCAACCACTTACTATTGATTTAATATCTTGAGAAAATATATTAAATTCTCAATCATTTGGTGATCTAATATTCTGATGGTCTAAACAAGGATTTACATCCCATAAAATATTCTCTCATCATCTTCATGTTGTTCATACATATTGAAAAATATGATAATTCCCCTTTATGTCATCATGATATAAATCATGTAACTGATATTTAATTTATCATTATAATTTAATCTAATTATTTCCTTTATAAACATCAGAGATCAAACCATTCCTCATATATCCCATATGATATCCTATAAAATTATAGATAATCGTTAGTATCAAATGTTACATAATAGATATCAATGTAATTGATAATTTTATTATATGTAATTTGGTGTATTTTATATCTAAACAATGAGATACACTAATCTACTTTTATTTTAGTGTGTCATTTTTATGTATCATTCTTATAAAAAATAAATTAAATTTAATATGAATCACAAGTTTTTATAAATAGAATTGGTGAGATGTTTTATTAATTTTGAAGATTATTAATTGAAATAATTAGCTAAAACTATGGGATTAAGTATATGGAAACATCATTAAACTTTGTTAATTATTAATGAATTTCGATTTCCAAAAATATCCTTCCTTTATATAAGATAAAAAGATGATAAAAGTTTTGATGAAGATGAAATGTTTGATTGCAACATTAAAAAATATGGCGGGATATTATCTAGAGAATTATTAAGTCTATATAAAGTGGGCCTAATTTCACACAATGTTGACACTTTTAGGGGATGTTAATTTGTTGACTCGTGTCACATTAAATTTTATTATGGTTGAATTAATTTGTTTTTTGAAATTTTATGTTTTTTTATAAAAAAATAGATTAGGTAACTTAAAAATAAAATGTTATTGCAAAACCAACCCAAAATCATAGAAATTCATATATTTAGGTATATATTTAATTAAAGTGTTATTATTCCACTATCAATATTTTTTTATTATATATTATGGATTCATTTATTATTTTCATAAATAATATTTCATAATATTTAATAATTGATTAGAATATTAGGGAATATTCAAACCAAAAATGTGATGGGAAATTTGATTACTGGTTAAATGAGAAAAATAATTAGATAGGTGCGTGAGTAGAGAAAAAAAAAATTCTTCCTTATCAAATTAATATTTTTAGTAATTACATGAATTATATTCAATTCCCCCATTATTATAAAAAATGCATATTTTTGTTTCATAATTTATAAAAAAATGGCTTCTAACTTTCAATGGATCTATTGTTCACTAGTTTTCATAACAAATGATTAATTAAATTGACATGATATTCACTATCCACTATTTCATTAATCATGGAAAATTCACATTGGTCATTTATTACATATAGATAGAAGCCAATCAGTGGTAGATGTCAATAATGAAATTAATACTAAATAATTAATCAATCAATGATGCAGGAAGGATTCAAGAAATAGATTTCAATAAATATTTTCTTCACATTTCCATCATAAAATGTAGTGGTAGTACTTGGTATCTGGGAAATAAAGGATCAATCAATTGGTATATATAAGGAAATGTTCATGAACCTTTCCCAGTACATCAAAAAAATTAAATACCCCTAAAAAAATATTTTAAAAAACATTTATTAGAATAAATTTGTGAATTCTAAAAGAATTATAAATTCAAAACTTTGATATATTAGAATAAATTTTCTAATTTTCAATTAATGTAAAGATATATATTATTTATTCTAAATGTTTTCATGATTATTATGATAAAAAAGGGTGAATGAATCATAATTTTGGGGTTCAAAATGAAAAATAAATAGAGGTATGAAAATCTAACTGAACATTCGTCATATGTGTGTAAATAAGGGGACCAAATAGTGAGTAAAAGGAATAAGGTGATTTATAATTTTTAATTATTAAAGACATAAATATAATGAATACAGAAGATGAGTAAATAAGACCACTAATATAATGGAGGAAAATAAGCTTCTGATCAATCCTAAAACTATATTCAAAAGCTTTAAATGGAAGGAACCTAGACAATGCGAAAGTTAATGTCCTAATCAAGAGGATGTATAATATAACTAATTACAATAATCACCATGTATGGGATATAATGTATGATATTAATCTATCATTACTACTAATTTGGATCTTAACAACATATTATAGATTGGTGTGTTGGTTATTCATTAAACCATAGTAATGTAACATTTAACTATGTTTATATGCGTTTTTCATTTCATAAATGGTTAGTAGAACTATATAATCAACAGCTCAAATCCAAGAGTTTTATTTATCAATGAATGTAAAAAATGGTTAAATTAAAATATATTATATATATAGTCCTCATCACTCAATTTTTTTTTGTTTTTAATCTTCTAGAAAAAATTTCAAGACCCCTTTATTAGAATTATTGACATTTTATGCATGGATTATTTTTCCTTATATTGAAAAAACATGAACCTATAATTTGATGAATTCAATTTCCATATAACAAATCATCCCTCCTTCAATTATATTTTTTTTAGTAAGATGAATATCCTTTATAAATGTATTATATTCAATAGATATTACTTATTTATGAGAAATCTATTCTAACTCAAATTATTGTGATAATGGGTTGTATAATCTCTAAGAAATCCCAATTATGGTATAATATATTTACTAACTCCATTAATTTTTTTAGGTCTTCCTTCTATTAGAGATGAGGTATTATAAGTTGAACCAATATTATGATAACTACTTGTGTCCAATATTCTCTATAGAATGACCCCATTGAATTGGAATAACTAATGATGAGACATGAAAAGAATAAATATAAGGGTTTCATATACCTAGTATAATCACCATTGGTTTCACCAATTATCTTAGACATGAAAAATATATAGTTCATTTCAATTATATAATTATTATATTGAACAAAAAAAATTCATAGAATTTTACAATAATCCCCTTACACAAATTAATGATCATTTTGGACAATTTTCCATTTTATTAAGATTCTTTCATTGAACCTGTACTCACACAATCCCATAATGGTGACATTTTTTATTGATCTTTATTATCTAAATATGGACATAGGGTCCCCAGACATTTATAATGCTATTTTGATATCATATTCCTTACATTAACTACATATCCAATTGTAAAACTATCTAACACATGATCATGAGTTTGTAATAAAAATACATTCATTGTGTTTTTATGGAAATATATTTATTTATAGAAGCGTGAAATATATATTTATAAGTCATAATAGAATCAAGTATATATTCACACCGATGACAATCTGCATTCACTAATGAAGGGAGTTCGCATTGATGATGGACTAAGACTACTGACCACATTATCAAATAAGTAAAGAAAATAATATGTCATATTTTTAAAATATAATTGTTCTTACATGCTGCTACAAGAAGAGGATTTTGATGGATACAATATTTAATGATAAAAATGGGATAGAAACAGAAGTAATAAAGGATGTAATGTCATCTAACCTTCCTCAAATTATTTATCATCTCTCATTTTTTCTTCAAATTATAAAATATGAATGGGTAGATGTAGAGAAGGAAAATAACATGGTATCTAAGAGTAAGGTGAATTACACAGAATTTAATATTGACAAATATGGATTTTTGATAAATTTCACATTTATATTTAGAATATATGAGCCCACATGGGGAAAATAATATAATTAATAATTACCATAGATCAACATTATCTATAAAACAAGGGAGAGAAAAAATGAAACATTAATATAGAAGAGAAATATTATTAGGAAAATATTAAGAATGATTTTTCTTAATAATCATTAATGTTCTCGATGTTTAACCACAAGTAGAAAATAGAAGAAATCTAAAATGATGACACATGAATTACATATAACTTTTGGGAAATAAGATAACATCATTACAGATTTTTTCTCTAGATTTCTATGGGATACAATTGAAATGAATAAATGTGGGATTTATTGAACCATATGAAGTAATATCTCAAATTACAATTATTCCATAGGACCACTCACTTGGTCATATTTTAATGACATTAATAAAAAATTTTGTGAGGAAAAATAGAACACCGCTATTTATTTTTGAATAAATGAGATATGAGAATTTAAAAAATGTTTTTATCATTCCATGAAATCATATTTTTACATTAGAATAGAATATCCACCCCTATGTGGTGGACAATATGAATAAATTATTCTATCACCCAAGGATATGTTTTCATATATCTTAATATTATTATGATACATTGGGATTAATATTTTACATTTGGTATCTTCTCATAAAATAATATCATACATTCAAGGATAGTGAATGATATTTATAAAAACCACTATTGAAATAATTTTAAAACTCTATCATATTAGAAATATATTGTTGGGAATAAGAAATTAATACAATTTTGATTTAATAAATTGAAAATAAAGTTAAATTCAGTTAATAAATTTATAGGTATGAACATGATCAATAGAAGAGTTATGCCAATAATTAATAATATGATCTAGATATTGAGTTTAAATATAATGTTTTTCATTATATCTGGACCTATATTATTGTCATAAGGTTTTGGTTAAACAAATTTTAAGTCTTATATAAATTGGAATCATTAAAATATATGGAAACAATTTATGAAGGTTCATATCAACCCACACTCCCAAAAAGGGATTCTTATGTGCATTACATGATTTTTGTATCCCTCTTGAGTATGTAAATAGTATATAACATTAATTTACAACTTATATATGGTGTATAACTAATTCAGGGTCCCTCTTTCTAAGAGAATATGGAAAAGAACATATACTATGAAGGATGTGTTATAGACTACTAGATATCTAACATTTTTAATATATATTAGAGGAACCATTAATATAAAGAAGAAAAATTGAAACATGATGGATCAATGAAATATAAATACCATCACATTTTTTCATCAAAGTCTAAATACTGAAATTTAGCGGGTGAAATTTCATATTTATATAAATTGTAACAATGTAGTACTTGATATTTGGAAATTGTAATATAATTAAACTATTTGTTTTGAATCTATCAATATAGTATAGTTTAACACATATGAATCATAAAAATATTTATTTCATTTATTAAGTTAGTATACCTATAAAATTTAATGTGCAACAGTATGAAAGTTTTAACACCACGAGATTTTATGAGATATATTATTTTTAATTTCATTGATGTCTTCTATTATACACTACACCAAGATCAGATTGTACTATACGCAACAATGTATTATCTTGTACTATACGCTACACTATTCTAGGCTCGTGTTACACACAATTTAATGTTCATTTTGTGGAAATTATTCTATGCAACATTAAGTATAGATTTTGTTTAATGTATAAATTAAATAATTTTTTATTATTTTATATGCAACACCAAACAAAGCTTTCACTACACGCAGCCCTGACTTGGTTTTCATTACATGTAATCAAGTCGTTCTTCGATAGCGTGTGTAGTACGCAATACCAAGTTTCACTAAACACGATATTATTATAATATTATTATGAACTAGCCGTTATGAAATGTAATACAAACTTTTTGAAATTTTATAAATTTTATCCTTCAAAATGGACTTCATTTTTTGATTCAGAATATCGAAATTAGCCTAGGGCGAATTTTTGGTATTTTTCTGAAAACTTTCAATTTTTTGTGAATAGTGAAAGCACTTGGTTACTATTTAAAAAAAATGAATTTTTATTTAAATATTTATTTATTTTATTTAAATTTATTTTAGGTAAAAATTGATACATAATACCTATATAAGTTCAATGTAATTCATTTGAGACATTTATAATAATTTTAGATATATAAAAATTTTATTGAACTTTTCATCGTCTTTTACCTACCTCCTAAGAGCTTTTTGCAAACTTACATAAAACGTAATTTTACCGCTTATGTGAGTGGAATTTAAAAAACCCAAGAAACACGGTTAATATCAATGAGTAAAATGTGGTTCAATAAGATAAAAATAATTTTTCGTGAATGATAACTTTTTACTTTTATTTACCACGATTAAAAGTAAATAGGATAATTGAGGGTAAAAATCATATTATTATTACCCTAACACATGTCATAATTCTATTGGAGAAGTATAATTAGAACAAAAACAACCTTAGGAATATAATATTATCATTTAGGTCAACTTGGATTAGAGACATTTATTATTATTTTATTTAAAAAAGTGTTAAAATAGTTAAAATCAATGATTAATAACTAAAACATTTGTAATATAGGGTTATACATAACATAAATTATACTATAATTATTCATTAGAAAAATAAAAATATTTCCTACCTAATTGAATTTAATTAATAATTTTTAGACATTAAATAATTTAACTTATTTATGACACAATGGGGACACAATAATTACCTTAATAATGAAATATTAAAACAATTGATATTATAAATACCCAAATAAATGTAATTTGAGACTTTTAATGAATTAAAATAATTTTATATATTAATATGACATTTTATTATTTATTTAATTAACCTTTTTGGAACTAATCATGCGGTTATGATTTTCACAAAAATCAATTACCAAATAGTGTCAAAATTGACATAAAATTGTTTTTAAAAACAATATTATATTATTAATTGTTATAATATTCCTAAAAATATAATTCTCATCCAAATGACTTATATATGGTTATATATATTAATAATGAACCACTAGGGGTTAATTTGTTTTGTTATAGTATGTTTATTAACCATATAGTGTATGAAAACAAGAAGACACAGTAAAAGATAAATTATTTAACTTAGAGTTAAATAAAAAAGATAAGGATAAAATAGTAACCTACATATGTCTAAAACCTACTGTTTGAGGGTATTTCTACCAATATCAACTTAATATAAGAAATAAATCAATTTTGAGATATTATAAACCGAATATGAATTTATTATAAAATAATATTTTAAGTTTTTCCAAAGGTGCCCCTCTCCTCCCTTATAAAAAGGGCACCCCTTCCCTATTCTCTTCACACCCTTTTGAGCCTTGAATCGAGTAAAAACCTTTTCTATTTATCTTCTAAACTTCCCTAGAAACATTTTGGAGTTTCCATTCTTCTCAAAAGACCAACTCTCCTTCCTTAAGAAGATGTTTAAATGAGGTGCGTTGAGGAAGAGGTAATCTCTTCTACCGACTCTTTCAAGTTTATTTCTTCTTCTACTTCATCTTCTTTAGTTGTTTCATTATAAATTAATAACATTAGTATGAATTATATAATGAAATGTTATTATAAATATGAAACAACCCTATTTCACCTTCTATTCATCCTAAAGAAAACGAAATCACCGCGCATGCGTATGTACAGAATACCGTCTCCACGTCGTGGTGTAATCTGTTTTCGACCACCACCTTACATGGATGGGTATAATGGTGTAAATAAATAACTATATATGATTATTTTAAAGTGATATTTGTTATGAAATATTATACATACACTTAAACAAAATTCCACGATCATGGGAATGATATCATCGCTCGTGCGTACGTAAGGACTACCATCTCCACAACGGGATGGGATTCATTCTCCATGTTAACCATTCATGAGTGATTATAAAGTATATATAATGAATAATAATGAAATATATGACATAATAATGATACTAAATTAATGTATAGATATATATATGTGTGTGTGTGTGTATGTCATCTACTAAATTCCATTCAATTCAATAAGGAAACTAAAACAGCATTCATGCGTACGTACGGCCAACCGTCCCCATGAACTATGTTTTTCATTCCATTTACTGATATATCATATATATATATGTATATTCTGAATATATATTATATATATAAATCCTGTTTTAAATTATGGAATTATGTAAATCCGGATATAAGTAATAATATCAAGAACAACAAGTCGAAACACGTATGATAAATGAAACGATGTTACCCAAAACGCTATTTTCACATGGAATTTACAGAAGAACGTGTAATATAAAGTCATAAGTGAACCATATATGATATCATAACAATTAATATGATTCTGTAATAAGTCAATTACATTATTTAAATCATTATACCGGAGGTTCGGAAACATATGAAGCATATAAGGCATAAGGTAAGGAATAATTTTTCAATCTCATTTTTATTCGAGATTTCTAATATGTAAGTATTTAATGGGGTTATATTTTCATCCATGTCCTTAAAAATGTTTTTCATAAAGTGTTTTATATTCTTCCATGTATTTTTAAAGTAATTTGTACCCCTATTTTACTTTTACTTTTTTGTTATGCAAGGAATCTTTCTTTTGTTTACCATACAAGGTACTTTTTAACTTTTCCGTTAAAAGTACAAGGAGAAAGTTTTTTTTAACTTATACTGCATGAATGGATTTTTACGGTTTCATAATGCCTAATTTTCATGAGTATTACTCTAAAATATTTCATTATTATTTTCAAAAAAATCCTTTTATTTTAAAATTTCATGGCATTTTGTGAAAAGAAAATGATTTTGAAGAAGAAAGGGTATTTTCATCAAGAAATCATTTCAAGTGTTTTGTCAAAACCATTTTCCATCTAAGATGACATTATATCATATGTGTATCTTTCAAGTATAATATATCTATCATTTATATGGTTTCACTTTTCTTATGATGAAATGATATCCATTTGTTTTATATGGATTATGTTATGAGGGGATGATGTTTATGAAACCCATTATTATTCTTTGGGTTATGATGAATGATTTATGTTTATGTTGTGGAACAAGTAAAAATGATCTTATTATTAGATTGGTGGGACCTATATCTCCCAACAATGCATTGGGTAAAGATTTATTTCTCATGAGATGGGCATGGCTGGAACGACAAGTTAATCAGGTTCAGTGTTACAGGACTGGAAGGAGGAGTGAACTCGATTCAAAAAGGGACTTTGTCCACTAAGATGGTCTTGGCAGCAATGCCTTGGATACTATGGAAATCATAACATGTGATTAATGGATGCCACAATTACATGTTTCATTCCCATGCTATTTTATCATGAATGATGTTCCTTTATGATCTATGCCTTACGTACTGCCATGTTTTATGTCATTGCTCACGATTTTGATGTTTAATCATTATGATCATGTTTTTTTTATTTCAAATTTATATGGTTTGTTTTATATTCTCCATGCATAACCTTATTGAGCATTTGATCTCACCCTTTTATTTGTTTTCTTTTCCCCAGGATATAAAAAAAGGTTTTAGGTAGGAAAACAAAATGGTAATATCATTATGGGGGATGTTGAAGATCATTCACCATGATTAGAAGATTATGTTCCGAGTTTCCAAAGACACTAAACTATTACGATCCTTGAGTGTTGGTTTTTGTTATGTATTAAGTATTCCAAAAAAGTAATGTAATGCCTATGTACGTCAATATATGGGTCTCTACAAGATTAAATGGTTAAATATAAAATAATATGAATTGGGGCATTTGGATCATTATTTCCCACATAATAAAAAAATATATTAAAATACACTAATAATTTAATAACATTAGTTTTAAAGTATAAATAGTTGAAAATAATGAATATAACATCTTATCATATATTATAGTGAATGGTGAAGGTTGTAAATTTATTGTATTTTAAGAATGTATAAAACCATTTTGGTTGTTAGAATATTAATGTGACAAATATGAAATCTTAAACGACCATTAGAATATTAATTGAAACGATGGAAGATAATATATATATATATGTATATATATATATTATCCAAATAAATAAAATAAAATAAAAAATATTAAATAAATGTGTTTCCACTGAAAAAATTAATGATTAACAAAATGATTTCCATGTAATATTTTCTGAAAAAATTATATGAATTGTTTAATTAAAATAAAATTTAATAAAAAACCAATTTTTTTAAACAAAATTAAATTTTCATATAATGGATTCGGGGACATATATATATTTTCAGATAAATTATACTATTATTTTATATTAAAATATAAATTCTTTAATGCATTAGATTATTGAACATGTATCATAAATTATTTTTTCATTAAATAAGGTATTCATATAAATTTGAAATTATCTAAAACATGATGCTTTTTTAATAAAATGGAATCCATTTATTTATCATCACTTCATTAAATGTATATGGTGAGGATTTGTTTCATAAAAAATATTTATAAAGGTGAAATAATAAAATATTGTATTGATACTATGATAAATAGTATAATATATGAATTAATATTTGAGAATTAAATATTTTTAGGATTATTTTATTATCCCATTTTATATTTTATTAAAATAACATACTATTGGGTGAATAGATTAGTATCATTTTAATGAAATAATTTTTTTCTCCAAATTTTTAATTTTTAAAAACCCACTTAAACCATTTATAAATACCACCCAATATCTAAACACATTTAAATCCCCTAATCTAAAATTAATTTTTCCATAATCAACCTACAAATATATAGATGTGTATTATATAAAGATTTATTCAGTCTACATAAATTGGGCCTAATTTCAATCTTGGATAACAATTATATGGGATGTCAATTTGTTTACTCTCATCATATTACAATCTAGTATGGGTGACTGAATTTATTTTTGTAAAATTTTATGTCTTTATATATAATGAATAAGTTTTGAAAACCTAAAAAATAAAATCATGATCCATAACCAATACAAGATCCATGAAATTCATATGTTTTGGTATACATTTCATTTATAAGTTATTCCTCTTATATTCATATTGTTTCTTTTATATTCTTATTAGTTTTAGTATTTTAATCACAAAAAATTCATAACATTTAATACATGTTAAGAATAGTAATGAATATTTATACAAAGAATGTGATAACAAATTTGATGTTTGATTGAATGATATAAATCACAAAATAGACACAAGAGTTGGGAACATCAATAAATTTCTTCCTCTACTATTTTATTTTATGTATAATTACAAAAATTCTATGGAATTCAATTTTTATAATAAAAATTTTTATTTTTAGTTCAGTAAATTATAAAAAATGTCCTCTAACATTCAATAAATATTTTCTCTCCTAATTCTATAAACAAAGGATGAATTCCATTGACATGACATTCTTTTTTCAGTATTTCACCATTCATGATATATTCTCATTGGTAATTTTTACATATAGTTAGAAATAGATTTTTGGTGCACACTGATAAATAAATGAATCTTATTGAATAAATTAAATCAATGAAGTGGGAAAGAATCAAGAAATTAATTTCAATAAAAAAATTCATCACATTTTCCTACATTAAATGGATAGGGCTTTTATTAACATGGTTAAAATGATGATGAATCAATTAGTTTATATAATATAATTCTCACTAGGATTTCCCATCACATCACTATATTTTATATTAAACCCAAAAAATTAATTAAATAATTATTTACTATAATAGATTTGTGAAATATGAAAGACTTATAAATTCAATACATTCATATCTATGTATAAATTTTCTAATGGAACATTAATGTATATGTATATAATATTTATTCTAATGATTTAATGATGGTAGAGATAAAAATATGATAATTGATCTTAATTTTGGGGGGTAAAAGGGAATACACAATAAAGATATTACAATATAACGACAAATTTTTCATAAGTATGGTAAGAAGGAGAAAAAAAGTGACACAATGTAGTAAGGTGACGTTTCATGTGTAAGAATTAGAGAAATAAATATAATTAATATGAAATATAGATAAAAAATAGCACTAATATAATATATGAAAATAAGCTTGTGATCAATTTTAACCTATAGGATAATGATTCAAATGGAAAGAACAAAGAAAATGATAAACTTAATATCTTGATCTAGAGGAAGTATATTATAACTAATGATAATAAACACCAGGGAAAAGATATATCATATGGTAGTAAACAATCATTATTTATGAGGTTGATCCTAACAACGAACTATTGATATATGTGTTGGTTATTCACTAAATAATAGTAATGTATCTTTTGACTATGCTTGTATGCATTATTCATTTTATAAAAGGTTAGTTGAACTATAAAAACACCTCATCAAATCCTAGAGGATGATTTTTCATTGAATGTAAAAAATGGAAAAATTATTATATATCATATATATAATCCTCCTCAGTTAATATTTTTTGATTTAATCTCTTATAAATAATTTTCAACCTCTTTATTCTAATTAATTATATTTTATTCATGGATTGTTTGTCCATTTGTTGAACAAACATCAACTTACAATTTGAAGAATTCAATTTTCATATAAAAAATTAGACCCTAATCGATTCAACTGGTTTGAGTAAGATATAAATGTATTATATGGAATTTATATTATTTATTTCTGATAAAACAAATCTAACTAAAATTATTGAGATAATGGACTCCATAATCTATTAAAATTTCCATTCTGAGGGAATATATGGAATTATTTCATAAAATTGCTTATATCTTCGTCCTAACAATGATGAGGATTTCTAAATTGAATAAATATATTGATCACTACATGTATCCAATATCCTTTAGAAATTGACACCCATTAAATTCGAATATGTAATGATGTTACATTAAAAGAATCAATATAAGTGTTTCATGGGCCAATGATCATCACCATTGGATGCACCAGTTCTCATAATAACAATACTTTCATATTATTTTATTGAAATATATTCATTTATATATTTGTGACATATATTATATATCATAATAGAATAGATAATATATTCACATCTTTGTGGATCGACATTCACAAATGAAGTTAGTTAGAGTGTCTGTTAAACTATTACTACTTAATACATTATCATCTAAGTAAGGAAAATGTTGTTTCATATTCATAAAATAGAAAATATCATTCAACATTATACATGAAGAAAGATCAGAAGGATCCGATGTATATTGATGAAAAATGTTTATAAATGATAATATTAAAGAATTTAATGTCCTCCAAACTTCCACAAATTATTTATTATCTCTTATTTGTTGTTCAAATTATGAAATTGTAAATGGTTGATGTTGAGTTGGAAAATAATGTTGTTACTAATGGGATAATTAATTACACCATTTATAAAAGTCACATAGAATTAATTTTGATATGTTTCACATGAATATGTGGAGTACATGAGCCTATGTTGGGAAAAGGATCGAATTAATAATTACCATAGATCAATTTTATCTATAAAAAAGAGGGAGGAGAATATAATTTAGATATGGAAGGGAACTATTATTGGGACATTATTAAGAAGTATGGTATAAAAGATAAGTAAATTATCACGTTGTGTAAACCTTCAATGAAAAATGAAAAATGTATAAAATATGACCAAAGAATTACCTTTAACTTCGGAAAAAATAGGATAACATCACTATAGATTTTGTCATGATTATTCCAAGGGATCCACTAAAGATAATTAAATGTGGGATTTATTGATCAATATAAAATATATTCACACATTATTATTATTCAAGAGGACTTCTAACATGGTCAAATGTTGATGATATTCATAAAATAAGTTGCGAGAACACATAGAACACAAATATTTATTGTTTATAATTCAGGTATGAGGTTTAATAAAATTTTCTGGAAATGTTTTTAACATTACATAAAAACATTTTTGAACATCCTAATTTCATATATACACATATGTGATAGATAATAATAATTCATTATTCCACCACAAAAGGATATGGTATGATTTTTTCTCAATATTATCAAAGTATTATGGGATTAATATTTTCCATTGGGCACGTTCTTATAAAATAATATCATCTGTTCATGAATAGATATATCTATTTACAAAATACTCTATAAAAATAATTTAGAATAACCCTCATTTCCAAAATATATTTGTGGGAATAATCAATTATGACAATGATGCTTTATGAAATGGAAAGGAAAGTCAAATTTATTTAATAACAAAATAGGTTAGAACATGATCGATTTAAGGGCGATAAAAATAATTATCAATATGGTCTATAGTTTGAGTTTTTATAAAATATTTTTAATTACATTTCTACATAGAATAGTGTCATAAGATTTTAGATAAAATTAATGTTAAGTCTTAGATACATTGGATTCTTAAAAATTATAGATCAAATTTACCAATTTTCATATCAAATCGCCCTCCAAAAAATCTTGTATTATATACATTTCATGTTATGTGTATCCCTCTTGATTAATTAAATTATAGATATCATTAATTTAAAAACCAAATTTGTTTTATAGCTAAATCCCAATCCACATTATGTAGATCATTTAGGAAAGATCACAAACTATAACAAAAGTATTCTATAAGGGAACATATATCACCTTGTCAATATATATTAGAAGAACCATTAATATAATGAAGATGCATTGAAGCATTAGGAAGAAATGAAATATTAATGTGCTCATATTTTTCCAAAATACTATACTTAATGATATTGAATCAGGGAAATTTCTTAATTACCAAAGAATGTAACCCTGAAGTCATTGATATTTTGAAATTTCATTCAAAATAAAATGGTTGTTTGATACCTACTATAATAATAATGTTTAAAACATATGAATCAGAGAAAAATATTTATTTCATTTAATTGTTAAATATAGTTAAAAAATATAATGTTTCACAATTGGAGATTGAATACTAAAATATAAAATAACAATAATAGGGAAATTTGGATCACTATTTCCCTCAACAATAAACACATATCTAAATAATAATGTATATATTAAATGAAATTAGTAACCAAGTAGAAATCTTTGAAAATAATGAATATCAAATCTTATCATATATTATAGTGAATTATGTAAGATGTAAATTGATGATATTTAGAGGATGTAAGAAACCATTTTGGTTGTTAGAATAGTAAGGTGACCATTAAGAATAATAACATTACCTTTAGAATATTAATTGAAACGATAGATGATAATATATATATATATAATACTAATAAATAGAATAAAATGAATTAATATTAAATAAATGTGTAAACTTTGAAAATATTAATGATTGAAAAAAATATCTCAGAATAACATTTTCTAAAAAATAGATATGATTTATTTCCATTTAAATAAAATTTAATAACGAATTTAATGATTAAAAAAAATTAATTTTCATAAAAAAAATTCAGGGATAAATATATATATTTTAGATATACTATATTATAATTTAATGGTAAATTCAATAATTCAAAATTCTGTTTATTATTTATCATGTATCTAAAATTCATTTTTCAGTAAATAATTTTTTATAAAAATGTTAAATTTTCTAAATCATTTTTTAAATGTCATTCATTTTTAAATCATAATTTCTATAAATTTATATGGTGATGATTGTTTTCTTACAATTTATTTATAGAGGTGATAGAGAAATATATCGTATAAATACTATCTTACATAATAAAATATATGAATTATTTTATTAAGGATTATATTTGTTTTAAGGTTATTTTATTTTCCCCTTTACTATTTTATTGCAATAATATTCTATTTGGTGATGATATAAGTATAATTTTGAAGAAATATTTTTTTATAAATATTTAATTCACAAAAACCATCTTCCTATATTAATAAAAACCATTTCATATCTAAACACATACAAATACACTTAACTCATATAAATTCTTCCAAAATCACCTTAAATACATATTCACACATCCTAGAAGCCTTAGTAAAATAAATACTCCATGCAAGAGAGCCTTATTGTTTAGGGAATGGGTGAACATTTAATGTAAGATGTCATATTATCAACAGAATTCTATTATATTATTGTCATCTTATAACATATCAAATATATTATACCCAAGATATAATAAAAACACCATAATTATTAATATTCTAAAAATACATTATATTAGTGTAATATAAATTATATAACCTCAACACATTCTATTCTATAATGATTTTTTCACAATAAGGTCATTTCATCACCACTATAATTATTTTATTCCTTTTTTATCACTACATTCATGGATAATAAAAAAAATTATGGTTATAATTATCTAAATAAGTAAATTATATATTTTTCATATTATAAAATTGTTTAATATCCATATGTTTAATTAAAATTATATAATTCCATCTTGTCCATAAAGCACACTTAAAAGATCTAACCACAAAACAAAACCATTTTACCTAAATGAATAATCCCTATGTCAGAACAAATATAGATATTTAGGACTGTAATATCCTTTGCCATTACATTAAAATCATTCTATTACACATTTATTTAATGGTCTCATTATACATGAACATTTATAATTAATGATTAGAAAATGCTCGAAATGAAATGTGTAATAATTAATAGTTGGAGTAAAAATGAAATAAATATATGATGACATGTCTGTGAAAAAAATAAAAGAATATTATATAAATAAATTAAAATTTAAACATATTCTCAATAATCCATTTAATAAATTCCGTTAATTCGTTAACATGTTATATGAATTTAGATAACTTATCAAGAAAAATATTAATGGTATAATTCAAAACACCCAAATTACTATTGGGTTACACATTATATTTTTTATGCCACTACATATACCTAATTTTATTTTAGTTATTACATATTTTTTATATATTTTTTTAAAATATATATGTATTTTCATTTTTCATTCCATTTTAGGGATAATATATATTCATCTTATTCACTTGTAAATATTTTCAGTTATGAAAACATGTTTTAAGGAAATTTGTTAATTTCTTATCTATTCCCATGTACAACTCTATCTATGTCATTTAACATAATTTCATTTAAAAACATTATTTTTTATGTAAAACCATTTGGGATCATTTCAATATTTACAAGAATTTTTATAATCATTCCATATTTAATTTATCATTACACATTTCATAAAACACTACTGAAGAGGTTCATTTACAAAATAACATATTAAATTATTTAATATATTTATTTCAAATAAACTTCATTTTCATGATGTATTATTATATATTAATTTATAAATATTGATGAATACATTAATCCTGTATTTCATATTTATCATTATAATATATAGTTTAATTATACATTAATATAATATTATGAATCCCATTTTCATTTCAAGGGGTTTTTATTTTTACTCCCTATATATAATTTCATTATGTGGTAGGAATATTCATCAACATGTTATGGCTATGACATCTGGTAGTAGAATAATAGAGACCCACAATGTGTTAGGTAATTTTTTCATCACATGAGATACTATATGGTGCATGGGTAGTGATCATAGTAAACTATGTTATACTCTCTTTGATGTGAGATGTTAATTATTATTTTGAAGTCATGTTATCTTTTTTTATAGTTTCTTATGATTAAATTATCCTATGACATAATATTCTTTATTGAATTATTTCATATAAACTTATATGACCCCCTTTAGTAATGTAAACATTATATTTCACATGAATAATATGTAATACAATATAGTATTTCATTAAATTAAATATTCTGAAACTATGTATTATATCTCACAAACATTATTTAAATGTTAATTAGGATATACTATGTTGTAAATTCATTTTAGTCTGATCTAATAATAATTTATAGAGACTGAAATTATGACGATGATACTTATATTTATATTTTATTATTAAATTTCTAACAAAATAAATATCATAAACCATATGATGTTTATGTGATCAGTTTCATAACATTATGGTAAAATTCATTAAATACACTTTCATTTGGGATCATGATTCTTTAATTTTTTCTATATTTCTCATGGTTAATTACCTAAAGATATTAAATCATGTCTCTATAGTTTTATAGATTCCACTAACATAGAATAACATCATAACTCATATTTTATGATTTATCTTATTTTGGTACACATTATCTTCCATGATAAAGGTATATCATTGTCATTAGTAAAATTGAATTCCACTGAATCATGTTCATGGAGTGGAATTATCAGCATGTAATAAAAAACACCAAAAGTTTAAAATAATATGCACACAGAACAATTTAGTGAAAAAACATGTGTTTTTTTATTTACTATTATATTTCAATTGTTTCATTTATAAATGTCGCACAATAACTCATCCATTTAAGGTCATGGATCTAACCACCATTTTATAACCTAATCCTTGTGAATTTTAAAATATAATAAAACATTTTAAACATATTTACAACTATTTGGAATTAAGAATAAAATATTCACATTATAAAAAACATTAAAATTTATTCAAATATAAAATTCATTCAGGAAATAGCTCTTCTAATCTTGGTGTGACTTAAAGAAACTGGTCTCTTCATAAGGTATATCTAAACCAACATCCAGACATCAAGGATTATTTATTTTTAGAATAAATATATAATAGGAAATTAATTCAACCAATGCTACATATGAGTACACCATTGGATTTTTCTTCCAATCCATCTAATCAATATTTTATGAAATCATACAATAGCTTAAATTTATTCCATTCTACATGATACATTGTTTTATATTCACCACATAAACCATTATAACCATTTAATTATAAAACAAAAGGAATTATTAATTTGAATATATGATCATTTAATTTTTTAGTAATCATTACTTGTAAAATAATCAGTATCAAATTATGTAAGCCTATGCGAGTAAATGATCAATTTTGGAAATATAACAACATTAATATTTAAACATTGTTATAAAAACTCAAGACATTACAATAGTTTTTATAATAAATATAACTTTGTTGTTAGAATACATTATGAGAAACACCATTCTCTACTTATGAAACATGAAAGTTGAGATTATCTTATTTTATATGAAAAAATATTCTGAAATATAATAACTCAGTTATTCCTCTTGAGGTACGAGATTCCCCTTTTCCTTTTTGCATAAGTGTTTTTTAGAAAATAATAAAAATGGGGAAAATCCCACAATTTTGTGACTACAAGCAGTGTACTTTGGCCGTGTGGGATGGGTACATAGGGCGTGTAGGCCTGTCGGCAATGAAATGTGTAAAAACTTACTACACGCCATGTAAAGGGTATTTACACGCTGTGTATTCAGTCGGAAGGTGAATAGTAAGGCGATGGAGGTAGCCACCAACAGAGTGACAATACACACCGTGTAATCGGGAATACACGATGTGTACTCATGTCGATAAGTAAAATGTTCGGCGGTGAAAAAGAAGCCTCCAAAGGAACAATTTAATGAGAAAATTATACACTGTGTACCTGAGAGTAAGTGCCCTGTAGTTTGTTTTTTTCTCTTGAAATGTGTAGTAGCCTCCTCTATTTACAGAGGATTCTTAGAATGCCGGAGGAGAGCGGGAGAGATGGCCGGAGCAAGGAGGATCTCTTGACCGCACACCGGGAAGCTGATTCCTACGCTGTCGATCTCCTTGGAACTGCACAAGTGAGTTCTTCCATTTCCTTGTGTGTTTCATACCAAGTATTTCCTGAGGGAAAGTTATTTGAGTTCGAACGAGTTTATGATCAACTCAGATCTATTCTTTTATCATTTGTTTCAGGGGGCTTCATTCATGAATACCTATCAGAGTTGATCGAGGTAGGTGGTCTGGTGTTTAAATTCCAACTGTTGTTTGTTTTTCTATACCGTTGTGGTATGAGCCCATGTTTGGGGTGTCGTAAGGCTGAGGCCTTTGCTATAAATATATCTTGAATTGTGTACATGATCTAATGATAAGTATAATAAGCTGTGTGGGATCACTGCTTGGATCCAAGACCACCCCCAGGGTGTGTTCCTGTATTTATTTATTTGGCCAGAATACCCTAGGGTATTCCATGATTGTATTGTGCATCGATTTTTCCACAAGAGAAATTGTATATAAATTACTTTCTTTTGTGTTAATCTCGGCCTGGTTTCTTGCATATCCTGAGGGTGGTGTTTCTTTTAGCCTGAGGGAAGTGTTTATTTTACCATGAGGGTAGTGGATCCTTAAGCTAGAGGGCAATATTTGTTATGCATGTGTGCAATAGATTCTGTTCCTATGGGCAACAATTCATACGGCTGAGAGAAATATTTGTTTTTCCTATAGGCAATCACCTAGGGGTTTCGATTCTGATTACCTAAGGGTAGGGATTGTATGTCTGAGGACAATGTTATCATGAATATTCACCGCGGTGTTTTCATATGTTATACCTTCCAAGTTAAATAACTGGCTTGGAATGGTTAAATGAATATTAAAATGGAAATGTAACTAGTAAAGTTAGTTAATATTTAGTACTTATTAGTTTATTGCATTTACTAATGCACACTTTTGTTGCACATTTTCAGTGACAGTTGGGAATGGGC
This sequence comes from Viscum album, assembly GCA_963277665.1. NCBI lineage: Eukaryota > Viridiplantae > Streptophyta > Magnoliopsida > Santalales > Viscaceae > Viscum > Viscum album. The sequence continues at coordinate 1,439,549,129 of OY728162.1, forward strand.
CTTTGGTGGGTTCCTACTAGGATTTATTTCTCACACCCTGTTTGGTTCAAGTCTCTGGCCCAAAAAGACTATATTGATACATGTCTCAACCAGGGAAAGGGTCCCTATACAGGTACATGATTGAATTAGAGGAGTTGGAGAGCATGGGACTGAGCTTAGGATTGCGATGCTGCTACGTTCTGTTTACTCTACTTTGTTCTGTTTTGTTGTACCTCATACATTGAGTGGTATTTTATACTATTACAGTGTATCCTATTCTAGATTCTTTCATAGAATTAGTGAAATGTTGCATCCTTATACATATATATGACTACTGGTTCTCTTTTACTTCAGTTTTTCATTTCAGTTACATATTTTTAACTTCTACCATTGTTGTATGTTATTTATCTTTTCTAATGCGCTACACATTGACAAATGAGGGAATAGTTTCCCCACTATCAGACCTAGGCCCTCACTGCTAGTTGACAGCCTCTGGCGTTTGGGTAAATGTTCTTGATGTCATGTGACCAACTGGGTCCAGGGAACCCGTTGAGTGGATTCCAGATCCGCGATGTTACAAAGTCATATCTCAGGGGTTATCTTCATTGAATTACTGTTTGGATCCTTATTCAATGATATAATGGAAATGGTGGTTGGTAATAATCTATGCATGGGAGTAGCTAACACGTGTATAGGGAAAATCCAATTTACCTCGTGTTTTGATTTTTCTGATTTTTTTCTTTTACAGTTGATTTGATTTTCAGCATTGGGTGGTGCACTTGAGGTTTGTTATTTATATATTATACTTGGGTTTTATTTATTTTGAACCCGATGAGATATGGTTATTATGTCTCATCCATTATTTAGGCACATGATAGAAATCACATTCCATGCATTTTTCCCATGCCATGTAGGTGTTTTAGAAATTGAATGTTGTTGTGATAGTTGTTGTGCTAGAAAATCATGTTGTTTTGATAGCTGATTTGATAAATACCTGCTATTTATTATGGAATTTTTGTGTGAGGACTTGATAGAACGAATTCCAAACTTTAGGTTTTGGGGAGTATGGGACCTCAATAACCGGAATTTTATGGATCATTGACGATTTTATTTTGTAATAACATGTGTAAGATTCCATACTCTGATTCGCGGGGTGTATGGGCCCTCATGGATCAGAATTTGGCACATAGATGTTTGTTTCAGAGTTTTTCATGGTTCTGGAGTAGTTTATGGGGCATAATATTCGGAAAACCCAATATACGCGATGTGTAGTTTTATGGACACATGTCGTGTGTTTTTCAGTTTGCGAAGAAATGAAACCATTTTAAGTATGTGCCAATTACCCTCAGTACACGCCATGTAGTCTCTTACCATGTCATAGACCGTGTGGGTGGGGACATGGGGTAAGGAATGGCTTGGGGAAACACGGTGTGTACCTATTGTACATGCCATGTAGTGTTGACCCAGTTTCCACCCGTGTAACTAATAAAATAGATGAAGGAAACCTTAAGACATTTACACCGTTTCTACATTGAACACGCCGCGTAGTTTGGACCAGGTACCCATCTGTGTCATGAACAACACGGGTCAGTGTTATCTTTCCTAGTACATGTTGTGTCTGCCTGGAACATGCCATGTAGGGTCAGCTGTGTAGCCGACCATGTAGCAAGTAACACCGGTTGGTCTGGGGCTTCTATGAACACGCCATGTCTCTGTGAAACACGCTGTGTAGTGTGACCTAAGTATACATGTCGTGTCACGAACAACACATGCCAGTGAAAGCATGTAGAGTAGGAGCCATGTACCTATGGGACAAGCTGTGTAGTTTTAATTTAGGGGAGCCATGTGGCTTGTCCGTGTCGAAGAACTCGGGCAAGGAAGGGGGATTAAAGTACACGCTGTGTATCCCGAATATACGCCCTATGATTAGAGTGTTACATGACTAGTTTTATATAGAGTACCTGCCCATGTGATTGGCCTGCGAGAACATGCCGTGTAGTATTTATACACGTCATGTAGTCAAGTTTTTTGAATCTTGAATCCTTTATTTCTCTTATTCCCTTCGTGGTATTCTTGTTTTAGGTATTTGATAATATTGATCTAAGGTGTGCATTTGACCGTGTATAGTCATGCCGCCGAGGTGAACACAGGTTTTTCACCAGGAGAGAGGCGATGATTATAATCCTGAGATGGTGGGCCATGGGATACTGGTGGAACCTCTAGCAGAGCCAGATGTGGCGACGACCATTATACCAGACACAAGACCAGATGTGTTGTTCCTTGAATTCTTCATGCGATTCATGAAGACCTTTCAAGGATCATCGTCGGCTACCACATCTATGGAAGAGCTGACGCTTAACATAAAGAATCAGCATCCACTGACGTTTTCAGGGGATGGAGGACCGAAGGCTGCGGAGTCTTGGCTGGGTTCTATGCAGACTATTTTTTATCATCTTGAGATGCCTCTAGGGAGGAGGGTCAAGCTCTCTACATTCATGCTGCATGATTCCGTCAAGAGATGGTAGGATGTTACCACCCAACTTGAGCATCACCGAGACATGGCGTGGGATTATTTCCAGCAATCCTTCAATGAATTATTCTTTCTGGAGATGTTGTGGGATGACTGAGCTTGAGAAATCGTGAATTTGCTACAGGGAGCCGTGTTAGTGATGCATAATTCTTCTCATTTCACCTAGAATTAGCGTTTTGGACTCGTTATGGTGGGTGATGAGGCATTGAGGGATCGACACTTTGAATATGGTCTTCGATATGACATCTGAGCGCAGGTGAATGTTTTTTTGTTTCCTTCCTTGCATGATATTGTGATCCAGACATTGATTTCTGAGCAGAACCTACGGGAAGCTAGTGGTGTGGGCCATGGGGTTCGACACTTGTTTCGGGTACTATTGCTACCAGCAAGAGTAAGAGATAGATGGACTTTTCTCAAGGCAGTAGTACTAGTTAGAAGAATACTTTAGCTGGACAGGTTATTTGTTACCAGTGTGGTAGAGAGGGGCACAAGCGACCTCAAGGTCCCTGAAGACCCAGTGGAGTGCCATGATTGTGGCAAGATGGGTCATCTACAACGCTTTTTCAGGGAGTTTATACCAGTGGCTAGTGAGAGGGGTTCTGTGCATCCTCCGCATGTGGGAGCTAGACCAACAACTTATTACCAGTCGGGCAATTTAGATACATTTGGACGTACAGACAGAGGTGGTGTTTGTGGCCATGGAAGCCAGACACCAGGATCTCAAAGATAGCAGGGTGGTTCAGCTCAGTGTAGCCAGGCTATGACACAGAGCTACAACACTGTCCAGGAATATGTTGTGCAACAAACCCAACAATAGTAGGATCCCATACCCTCTACTGTCATAGGTACTATTCTAGTAGCTTGGATGTTATCTTATGTACTTTTTATAAGGGTGCTAAACATAGATTTATATTTTTCCCGTTATGGATAGCCTTGGGATTTGTTTGTATTCTTCTTCTGATTTTTTGATGATAAACACTCCATTGGGAACTAGAACGGATGGTGTGCGTCAGTGAAAAGAGTTCCCCCTTGAGATTGGAGGCTGTCACATTCTATGGTACATCTATGTCTTATGGATGATGGGCTATGATTTCATTCTCGGAATGGACTAGTTGGTACCATTTCGATCATTTTAGTATTTCTATCATCTCAGGTTGAGTTTCAAGTCACCAGAGGGCGGAGAGTTCCTATACAAGGGAGAATGGGATGTTCAGGCGAGTCGAGATGGACCACAGCATAATGGGTGAGGTGGAGTCACATCCAAGATTTCTAGTTTATATCTAGATGACCAAGGGAGTTGTTAGAATTATTTTCCTCTTGTAGTTGATTGTTTTAGGGACGTCTTCTGAGATTACTTTTCAGGTCTTCCTACAGAGTGAGAGGTGGATTTCTCTATTGATATTGTGCCTGGAGAAGCACCGGTGTCCATTACTACTTATAGGATGGCTCCACCTGAGTTGAAAGAGATCAAGAAGAATTTAGTGGAGTTACAGGAAAATGGTTTCATCTGACCCAGTACTTTTCCTTAGGGTTCGGTAGACCTTTTTGTGAAGAAGGCGGAATGTACACTCAGACATTGTTTGGATGATCAGAAACTGAACTAGTTGATGTTTAAGAAACAATATCCCATACTGAGGATTGATAATCTTTTTTTCAACTTTAAGGAGAATGAGTGTTCTAAAAGATTGACTTGAGGTCCGGATATCATCAGTTACACATTAGAGCATAATATATACTGCTTACAACTTTTCAGGGAATATATGGTCTATATGAGTACTTGGTTATTCCATTCGGACTCACGAATGTGCCAACAGTTTTCATGGCTCTAATGAGTCTTGTGTTCCATACTTATCTATATTTGTTTTGTAGTCTTTGTGGACGATATCTTTTTGTACTCTCACACTCAAATCTACCATACCACCCATCTTGAGAACATTTTGAGTACACTGAGAGAGCATCAGTTATATTCTAAGCTCTCAAAGTGACACTTTTTGATAGACCAGATACACTTCCTAGGTAATATCATCTCAGAGGCAGGAGTTTCCATGGAACTAGAGAAAGTGAGAGCAATAGTTTCCTGGGAGCATCCTAAGAACATGTTTGAGATATAGAGATTCTTGGGGATAACAGATTACAACTGACGTTTTATATAATAATTCTCCCGCTTATCATCTTCGTTGATTGGTTTGACTAAGAAGGGTGTGATGCTCCTTTGGTCAGAAGCTTGTGAGACAACCATTAAATAGCTGAGGGGAAGGTTTACATCAATTCCAATACTGATACTTCAAGAGAAATGGATGAGATATACAGTTTAATGTGATGCATCAGGTATTTGGTTGGGAGCAGTGTTGATGCAGGGAGATCGAGTAGTTGCGTACGGGTCTCGGACGTTGAGGTCACATGAGAGTAATTACTTGACGCATGACCTCGAGTTGGATGCAGTTCTTCTTGTGTTGCGCTGTTGGAGACATTATTTATTTGGAGAGAATTTTGTGGTTTTCACCGACCAAAAAAAGTCTCAAGTACATCTTTAATCATCTTGAATTGAACCTAAGATAGTGAAGGTTGGTTAAATAACTTTATTCCATCTACTTTGAGCTTTCCTATACACATGGTAAGGGTATCGCAGTTGCTGATGCAATGAGTATGAAGACTCAGATACAGGCAGTTCATGAGGCCAGTGGTGAGTGGCAGCTTATGGATTTGTTCTCTGAGATGATTTTGTAGGTTCACGATAGTTAGGGGAAAACATATCTTTCAATGTTATCTATGTCTTATACCCTCTTGGATAGAGTGAGGATGAGACAACTATCAGATTCAGAAGGCCTAGTTCTATGAGAGTCAGTGGCAAGTGAAAACCATCCTACTGGATGGAAGATAGGCGATGATGGGGTACTGAGTTTCCATGGACGATTGTGGCTTCCAGGGGAAATATGTGAGGAACTTATTTGGGAGTTTAATTATTCATCTTGGGATGTACATCCTGGGGTTAGTAAAATGTATTGTGACTTGAGATGTTAGTACTGGTGGCTGGGTATGAAGAGGAAGATAGCTGGTTCTGTTACTAGATGTTCCACCTGTCAGTGGGTGATGGTGGATCATCAGATTCCAGACGGACTGTTACAGTAGTTACCCATCCCATATTGGAAATGGGATAATGTCGCGATGGATTTCTTGACTGGGTTACCGAGGTCACCTTAAGGAAATTATGTTGTCTGTGTTGTTGTGGAAAGACACACAACAGTAGATCACTTTTTTCCAATCAAGAGATCTTTGTTTTTGATAATCTCAGGAAGTTGTATATCTGAGAAGTCGTACGTCTTCATGGGAATCCTCGTTCTATCATTTCGGATATGGACTTTTGATTTATGTCTCATTTCTGGCATAGTTTTTAGAGGAAACTAGGTACACATTATCTTTTGAGCACAGCATACCACCCTCAGACCGATGTCTAGTCAGAGCGTATGATACAGGTGTTAGAGGACATTCTACATGCATGCGTCTTGGAATTTTGAGGCTCTTGGGAGAAGCATATACCTTTGGTTGAGTTTTCCTATAACATTAGTTTTCAAGAAACTATTAAGATGACACCTTATTAGTCTTTATATGGTAGACGATGTCGATCACCTTTGTGCTAGATGGAGGCAGGTGAGGAGGCTTTGTTAGGACCAAATCTCATACAGGAGACTTCTGAGTAGGTTCAGTTGATTCAGAAGTGGATGGATACTGCGCAGTCTCATTAGAAATCTTATGTTGATAGCTACAGATGATCCTTGGAGTTCGTGGTTGAGGATCAGGTTTTTTGCACATTTCTCTGAGGTTGGGACACATGCGGATCATGAGACAGGGTAAACATTCACCATGGTATGTGGGTCCATTTGAGATTCTGGAGAGAGCCAGACTAGTTTCCTATCGGTTTTAGTTACCACAGAGGTACCAGGACATGCATGACGTCTTTCATGTATCTCAGCAGCACCGCTATCCTCCAGACCTGTCTCACGTTATTTATCCCCAGGAGGTTGAGCTTCAAGTCAATGCGTCCTTTTAGGAGCATCTGATTAGTATTATTGATAGGATCACGAAGGTTCTCTGGGGTTGGTCAGTTCCCCTCGTACGGGTGCTATGGTAGCATGGCTGAGTGTAGTACAAAACCTGGTAGGGGGAGACTGATGTACATGCTCAGTGGCCAGAGTTGTTATGAGCTTTATCTTCACCACCATGGAAGCAAAATTTAGGGAAAAATTTCTTTAAGGGGGAAGTTTGTGAGAACCCAGTTCTACTTATTGTGGTATGGTATTCTTCTTTTCATTTTTTTCTTAATTGTTTTTGGGAAAATAATAAAAATGGGGAAAAATCCTGAAATTTTGTGACTGCACGTCGTGTACTTTTTCACATGCTATGTACTTTGGCCGTGTGGGATGGGTACATAGGGTGTGCAGGTCTTTCGGCAATGAAATGTGAAAAAACTGACTACACACCGTGTATAGGGTATTTACACACTGTGTATTCCGTCAGCAAGTGAATGGTAAGGTGGTGGAGGGACCTGCCAGTGGAGCAACAGTACACGTCGTGTAATCGGGAATATAGGTCGTGTACTCATGTCGGTAAGTGAACAGTTCTACGGTGAAAAACTAGCCGCCAGAGGAACAGTTAAATGAGAAAAGTACATTCTGTGTACTTGAGAGTACATGCCATGTAGTTTTTTCACTTAAAATGGGTAGTATCCTCCTTTATTCACAGAGGAAGCTTAGAACGCTAAAGTAGAGTAGGAGAGACGACAGAAGCTTGGAGGATCTCCCGACCGCACACCGGGAACCCAATTCCTTCGTCTTTGATCTCCATATAACCGTGCAGGTGAGTTCTTCCCCCTACTTGTGTTTTTCTTACAAATTCATTCTTGATGGAATGTTATTTGAGATTTAATGAGTTTATGTTTACCTCAGATATGCGCCATTCTCATTTATTTCGGGAGGCGTCGTTCACGAATACCAACCAGAGTCGATCGAGGTTGGTGGTCTGGTGTTTAAATTCCAACTATTGTGTGTTTTTGTGTACCGTTGTGCTACGATCCCATGTTTGGTGTGTCGTAAGGCTGAGGCCTTTGCTGTAAAGATATCTAGAATTGTGTAGATATTCTAATGATAAGTTTAATCTGCTATTTGGTATCATTTCTTGGATCTAGGACCACCCCGGGGGTGTGTTCCTCTGTTTAGCTATTTGACTTGGATACCTGAGGGTATGCCATGATTATATTGTGCATTTCATTTTCCTTAAAAGGAATTATATATAAATTTCTTACTTATGTGTTGGGCTCATCCCAATTACTTGATTATCCTGAGGGGGTGTTTTTTTGAGCCTGAGGGCAGTGTTTCTTTTAGCCTTAGGGTAGTGGTTCTTTAAGCCTGAGGGAAATATTCGTTTTTCTTGTGGAGAATAGATTATGTGCCTATGGACAACACTTCGTACGCCTGGGGGAAATATTCTTTTTTCTTGTGGGCAATCACCTACGAGATTAGATTCTGAATACCTGAGGGTAAGGATTGAATGTCTAAGGACAGTGTTATCATGAATATTTATGATAGTGTTTTCATATGTTATACCTGCCAAGTTAAAGAATGGTCTTGGCCCAGTTAAATGAATATTAAGATGAAAATGTAACTGGTAAAGTTAGTTACTTTTGAGTATTGCTTAGTTTATTGAATTTACTACTGCACACTTCTGTTTTATATTTTCACTGATAGTTGGGCACGGGCCATTGGTGGATGACTACTAGGATTTATTTCTCACACCATGTTTGGGTCATGTCTTCTACCCAAACAGACTATATTGCTACAGGTGTCAACTGGGGAAAGGGTCCCTATACAGGTACATGATTGAACCAGAGGAGTAAGAGAGCATGGGACTAAGCATAGGCTTGCGATGCTGTTGCATTCTGTTTAATCTGCTTTGTTTTGTTTTGTTTTACCTTATACTTTTTTTTGTATTGTGTTGTATTGCAGTGTATCATGTTCGAGCTGTTTTCATATAATTAGTGACATGCTGCATCTTTATATATATATGACTGATGGTTCTCTTTTACTTTAGTTGTATATTTCAGTTACATATTGTTTACTGATTCGGCTGTTTTATGTTATTTATCTTTTCCACTGCACTACACATTGAGAAATGATGGCATCGTTTCCCCGCTATCAGACCTGGACCCTTGCTGCTAGTCGGCAGCCTCTGGCGTTTGGGGAAATGCGTTTGACTTCATGTGACCAACCGGGTCCGGGGCACCTGTTGAGTGGCTTCAGGATCCAGGACTTATACATGAACATTGTCTATATAGAACACATAATTTTGATTATATTTCATGTATCTGTAACTATCATTGATGGCTTGATTTACTCATAAGACGGTATTTTTCTAAATACTATTAATATTATTATTTAAAATGAAATTAACCTCCTAGATGTTAAAATTAAAGTTATGAATAAGACAAACTAACATATGAAAATATAAGGATTAAAAATATAAAATTAATTCATTTGTTATTAATTATTTAGGAATGAAAAAAACCAAATAAATGAAATCAATATAGTTTTATAAAAAAATGTTTTATGCACCTATTAAAATTTTTTCTTACTAATTTATATAAATTTATATAATTTAATGATATTAATGATGTCTATATATTATATTTTAAAGGAAATATTTTTTAAATAAATCCAATAGGTTTTATTGGCATATAATAAGGCTAGACACAAATTTAGGCATTAAAATATATCTTTTTCTTAATGATTTTTGATAGTTTTTTATGTCAAACTTATTTTAAAACAAAATTTTTTAATTTTAAAATGTAAAAATAATCATCATTTTGGGAAATCATATTTTTATAAGTAACATAGGGGGAACTTTTAATCTTTTCGTTGAAGTTTATTTTTAAAAAAAACTAGTGAAAAATGTTGAATTTTAATTAAAATCTAACATTAATTCTATGTAATTTATAGTGTTAAATCTTATTGAAAATTGGGTTTAAAGTATATTAGGTTATATTATACATGAATTACAACAATTGATGTTATTTTAATCAATTAAATATTGAAATTGGGTAGAAATATTTAATTTTTTTGAACAGTTTCACATTAAACGATTACTTTCTCATTCCATGTTTGGGGTTAATTTTAAATTATTTTTTACCCCTTATATGATTTGAATATTGGTAAAAAATTCGACATTGGGAATTAGAATAATTTATTATTTCTAGTATGTTCATATTATTATTTGAAATAAATTATTAGTCAAATCCATTACTATTAAATATAGTGAATAAAGTAAAAATTAGTTTAATTAACGGTTAAACTTCACTCAAAAGTATCTAAATAACCTAGAGAATTGTCTAAGTCCCATTTTAATCCCATATTTCTAAAATATACCGTGTTTTATTTAATTGTTTTCATTATTATTTAATATTATATAAGGGAGACCATTTAAATTGAGTATACCTTTTTATATTTATAAAATGTCACTCCTCCACTATAAAGGTGAACTCACTACCCTCCGAGTTCTCTTATTCGTACCTCTAAAAAAAATTTAAAAATATAAACAAAGACCAAATATCTCCCAAAAACATAAATATCTTAATATTAGAAGCCTCACTTTGGTAATTTATAAAACATAGCCTTTTGAATAAAACAAAATGAGTTACTTGTATAACTGTAATATTCATCAACAAGACATTTGTTTTATTTATTCCTTAAACCCTCTCATTTTTTATAAAATTATTATATAATAATCTTAGTATCATTAATATAATAATATGTATTTATGTTAATTTTACAACCTACAGTCAAATAAACATCCATCAAATGGGAATTGAAATTACCAATCATGTGCACTACATGATGTCGCCTTGGTACCCAATGTTGTTTTTTCTTCCATTACCACTTTTATGGTTGGGAATAATGATGTATATATATTTTAAATGTTATATATATTTTATACATATTTTATTTATGATAATTTAACTAATATGTTATAAATATATTCATTATTTCCATTTTTTGGAATATGATAACATAATTTATAGACATGTGGACTACCAGCTCCTCTAAGGATTGTGAATCGTTCATGATTTATATAAAAATTATTAAGTATGTTTTAATAAAAATATGTGATATATATGAAAAAAAATGTTTCTAGAATTATAATAAACCTATATATCAATTACATTTTTTTGTTTTAATATGACATTAAAATGGAATTATCATTAATCTGTACGTATGACCAACCATTTCCATGAACGATGCATTCCCTCTCATATCACCTAATATTATAAATTAGTATATCTAAATTTATAATTAATATATATGTGATATTTAAATAATTAAATAAATTATTTATATGACTAAATCAGGAGTGATGTAATAGGAACTAAGAAAAGTCAAAACATACCAGAAAAACATGGCAATTATCGCATGAAATAGTTACAATAATGAAAAATTATTAAAAATTGAGTAATAAAAAGTTATAATTATCCAATATATGATACTATAAATAATAATATGGTAATATAATAAGATAATATATTTATAAAAATCATTATAAAGGTGTTTAAAGGGTGTTCAACAAAAAGAGAGTTTAAGGTAAGTGATTTTGTCTTAATTTACATTCCATTGAAATTATTTATTATTATGAACCAATTCCCTTTTATGTGATATATATAATTCCCTAATTAATGGTAATATCATTAATTTTTGAATTTAATGTTATTTTATGTTTACTTTTATATAAACTTTTATTCTCATTTTCTTTTTTGATATTTAAATTTCTCTAGTAACAATCAATTTGTTGTAATCATTTTTTATTAGAAATACAATTTCACATAAATATCCATATCATTTATCATGGATTTTCTTATTGACCAAAACATATATAATATCAAATAATGTATATATATTTAATTTTGTTTTATTAGATGGGATTTTATTGATTGATTTATATCCTTTACTCAATACAGATATTTTAGGGAGTACCTTATTTATGAATTGAATCAATTTGTTTGAGATATAAAGAATGATTTGGACATTGAAGAAATGGGTTGGGGATTTGTTAATGAAATCACATCGATGCATCTATAGTATCAAGAGAAAAATCAGTAGGCCCAATTATATGAGGTTTTACCAAGTATGTTTTAAACTAACTTGAGGATAAATATTGACTATAGAAGTATCTTGTGCCAAGGAAAACTGACATCCAATATTTAAGAATTTATGTCATTTAGTATTTTGTTATTTTTAATATCCATGGTATTTTCATTACAAATGTTTTTTTTGAATCATTTAATTATCATTTTATTGATTAAATGACAACTGATTTCAATTATTTACTTTCAATATACATTATTCATTATCAAGTTGTTTAAATGGTAATTTTTTTAAATTATATAAATATTTATTTTAATTTTTTTATTATTCATATGATAGCTTCTATTATACTTTACTCATAAAGGGAATCTATACTCTACATTATTTTATATCCTTTCCCTAAAGTGTGAACATGAATTCATGTATTGATTTTCGAGGATTATGACCATTTTTATGTTTATGATTTATTTTATATTTCTGAATGTAACATGGGAATCTTGTTTATAATTTGGTCTTCTGAAACATCTAAACCAATAAATATATTTGGACTATATTCTTGATAATTAGGAAAATGTAATGATATATGTAACTAGATCAATAATTTTGGGGACAAGGTGTTACAGTTTGTATTAGAGGAAGCTTAATAGAAACATTAGAAATTAAATGTAGGACAAAATAGATTACATTACATATCCTGATGATATATTTTCAAGATAAGTATATTTAAACATACTAAATAAACCATGTTTTTTATTATGTGATTATATACACATTTTTTCCAACTTCTGTTATGAAGTTCAATTTTTTGGGATCATACATTATGTTTCATAATTTTATTATCTAATATAGTTTACACCATTTAATGGAAATGTCACATTCAAAAATAAGGATATTAATAATCAGTGACAATATAGAGTGTTACCTACTAGTAAATGCACAATAAATTATGTTGGATCACATCTTGTTAAAAATATATTATAGTATCTTATTCTGGTTATGAATACTAACCTTTCCCGTGTAGAGTAACATCTTCCATAGTGAGATTATATCATGCTTGGGTACTTGATGTGATAAAGGACCCCACAATTTAGTGGCACACCTAATCTAATGGATGATTAGAAATGGATTATTTATTTATTTATTGTAATATGAAGCGATGAAAAGAAAAATGTTACACTTTAACTATATTATATCAATGGTCATGTGGATCAATCGTGGTTTTTGATCCTGAATAGAAGGTAGAAAGATGAAATAGATCCGATGGAATGGAAATCAATTAAGTAGACATTATTTGGAAAATATTTTCCACATGAGTAATTAATTTAGATGAAGAGAAACTTCATTAGCATAATGCAAGATGTGGAATAATTAGTTACCTAATATGAAAATACCATTACATTATTTGAATGGTTTGATTTGAATTTCATATGTATCACAAAAAGAAAGATTATCCTTATCTTTATTGTTCAGAAGTCTGGTCTCCAAATGGTGATAATGTCCCGAATATTTTCTCCGAATTATTAAATAGTTTTATGTTATAAAAATATATATAATTAATTACCCATGTATTATGACATCAAAGAGAAGTAAGATAAGAAGAGTAAATTAGATAAAATCATAGACAAATAAATTAAGGGAAAGAACTATTTCCCTACACATGACAATATTGGAAATAATAACACTAGTAAGTGAATAATTGAATTATGATATTTTTATATGTGAGGACATAAAGTTCATCAATAAAAAGAATTTGAAGTGAAAAAGAAAAGGTTATTATTTAGTGTTTACACTATATCGAAATGGGGATGTAGGAATATAAATTTCCTAATATTCATGTTCATATACCATAGAAGTAGACAATAGATCAAAGTAAATCTTATGTTATTGATACAACCAAAGTGGAATGAATGATTACGTTGTTTATTTTTATCTCTAAGAAATGTTTTAAAAGTATATTATAGATTTTATCCTTATTATTAATATTATGGAATATATTAGGATTGTACTGTTTCACTTCATCATTCTGAATCTGAAAGCATGTTTTGAATTGTACCACTTAATATGAAAATTGATTATTTGGAAAATTTATCTTATAGGAAAACATGTTATTGAGGAAATGAAAATCCTTAATTTATTATAGATGTTGATTTAAATTTTTTTTGCGATAATTAATTGATTTGACAATGAGAATTGGATACGTCTTGACTTCTAGGGAACAAAATAATGATTTGTTGATAATGTGTTTATGCTATTATTGATGGATTTTATATTAGTTTTTTAGAATAATGTAATATATACAATAATATATGTTATTTTTTCTGAATAAGTATACATGAATGTTTCAACAAGTATATTTGGTAACTAAATTTATATATAGGTTTCAAGAGAATACATGGTAAAGGTGTCACATGTTTGGTATTTTATAATTAAAGAGCTAATTCAGGTTAATTGAATGATAATTTTACATTCATTTTGGAAATTTTTGGAATTCTTTCAAAATTATCGGATAATAATGTTTTGGAACATATGACCATATATGAAATTATTTGTGATGGTTCTTGGAAAAATTTTAAATGATAATCTATCAATTCAGCATATAATGAAACATATGCTAAAAATGAAGTGGAAATCGTTCAAGGAGAAACCATATGATAATATTGTGTTTATAGAGACATATATTTATTTATACAATAAATAGTTGAATTAATTACTCAACTCTAGGAATAGGTTCTTGAAATAAAAGTTTTCTCACATAAATGGTTCCCATGTTTTCTATGTTCATGCATTCAATAATGTCCAACTATTTGAAGGCATAGTTTTATGGTGACCAACGAATTTTCATTTCCCTCTTGTTATAATAAAGTAATTTCAAACCTATTTATGATTTATGGTTTTCAACCACAATATTTTCAAATATCAATTCCTGAATTATTGGGATCATGTGTGAATTTCGAGAACACTATTTAATTATTATAGCGACAATGCAATGCCCCAAGACTGTACAATATTTTAATTTTATAAATATTTAATTTTCTTTTTAACATTATTTATAGATAAAAACAAATTTATGATTAATATAAACGTGACATTGATTTTGGATTTATTTACATTCTTATATAAGATTATATTTCTCTACGAGGAACCATGAATTTAGTTATTTTACACACAAGAACGAATTTTTTTGATTTATTATGTTACATGGAAGACATCAATTTACTGAATACTATTAATATTATTTTTCAAAGTCAATATTACCTCATATTAGATAAACTAGCATTTATGAATAGGATTCAAATATATATGAAACTATATGGTTCACCCAAATATTAAATTAATTAACTTTTTTTCAATTAATTAAAAATGTGAATAAAAATGTATTAAATGTAAAGGTAAGGTTTTTATAAAAACTATTTTTATACACCAAAAGGAATTTTTCCATAATAAAATTGACTAATTTATATTAGTGAATGAAATTAATTTGATAAAAATATTCTATACACAATAAATTTATTTTTACATTCATCCAATAGATATTATTGTAATAATATATGAACAAATCCAAATTTATGTATAAAAGATAAATATATATAATGGATATTTTGTCTTAATTTAATGGAAATCATATTTAAAAAATATATTATGTAATTTTAATAAATAATATATTATAAAATATTTCCTAAAATTTAAATTTCCAAGTTATCTTAGTGTGATCTTTTGGTATATTTCTATGAAGGTTCATTTTTTGATCAATAGTGAAAAATACTAAATTATAATTGAAAACTAAATTTTTTCCTAAGTAACATATAGTAAGAAAGTATAATTTCAATTATAAATGTATAATTATTTCTATAATATCATTATCAATATAGTTTAAGTCTTTGTAATAAAATTCACTTTGAAATTGGATATAAAAGCATTCCAATATTTCGATAATTTTTACCTTAAAAAGACACTTTCTAATCCCATCTTCTTGATTAAAATTAAATTATTTATTACAAATATCTAAATGGAATTCAGTTAAATGGATTCCATATTTGGTATATGAATAATTTATATTTACTATTATGATCACATTATTTTTACCCATTAAATATTTGTGAATTTATTTAAAAGTAATTACAATGATTAATGTGAAAATGAGTTTTCTTTGGGGTTCAACATTAATCATATCTGGAATAACAACCAAAACAATCCCAAAACCATTTGTATAGATATATGTTGAACATATACCTTCTTGAATCAACTTTTCTTCTTTATTGGTGGCAAATGATGTAAGGTAGATCTCATAATAGTGTTTACCTTTTTCTATTTATAGGAATATCATTCCTCCTCCACTATAAAAGAGCACTCAAACCCCCAAATATTCACACATATCCAGACCATTGTATCATATGAAACCTAAAAAAACAAGTACAATAATACCAGAATCCCCACATTGTGAGAAAAGAAATATATGGAAGTATTTTTGTATAAACTAAAATGAGTAACTCGAAGAAGATGTAACACTCATCAACGATCACTTTTATTTTCTTTATTGCTTTGAACCCTTAATTTTGTTTTATATAAGTCTTATATAAAAACTAAATTATCTTAAATATAATATTATTTTATTTATTATAATGGTAATATATACACTCACACACGCATCCATCAAATGGGATACACAATCATCATTTGTGTGTTTGACAGACTACTGCCTTACGAACCCATTTCATTTTATCATCCATTACCAACATTCATGGTTGGGAATAATGTTCTATACATATTTGAAATATGATATATAAGATATTTACACTTATGGAATTATTATATAATAAATACTTTAAGGTTTTATATTATTTGTTTTATTATGATAACATCATTTGGCAACGTGTGGGAAATGGCCTCCACAAATTGATGTGATTCGTCCAGGCTTTACATGGAATGCATTAAGTAATTGATCCTTCATTTTGACCATATATTTTTTTAGCTTCCCTATTGACATTATCTGATCGATTCTTCCTACTACTCAATGACATACCTCTATTCCTCTAAAATAATCCTCCACTATTCCACAAGAATATACCTTTAGGATACACTTATAAATTGGATCGGTATTATAAAATTTATGAAATGTGTTCCCCAAAAATATTTTTACATGGGATTTAATCTCACAATTAATCGTATAATAAAAAAATTTCTATAGTTTCATTATTACATTCTTATTTTATAACAAAGTGCAGAATATTAGGGAAGAGACTTGTATAATCCATCACATCTATACACCCTTGAGTTATCCATATATACAATGATACTTTCTCATTCCTAACCATATCTGGGTAATGGTGTTCCAATAAATTCTCAAGAAATACTTTCTATTTATTTTTCTCTAGCTCAAAATATTGAGTCTAAAAATCCCAACAGCACTTCACTAATCCTCAAAAAATATAAGCAACCAACATAACTCTCCTCAATGCAGGAGACTCTAAATGGTTAAAGATCATCATGATAGACTCAATCCAAAACATTACCGACTCTGGTCCATAGAATATAGTGAATGTTGGAGGTTAATTTGATTGTAACTCATATATCAATTCAAGTATGTCTTTTATAGCCCATTATTGGAATATTTTTATAATATTCAAACTGTGAGAATGGTTATCAAGAAAATTCTTGAATACTTCTTCAGTTTTAACTTTCAGAACCACTGCCAACGCTACATAGGAACATTTCTATCCATGTCCTATTGTAATCCTATGAACAAGCGTCCTCATGGTAGAAATTCCATATAATGAAGAGTATACATAATATGACACATAACACATAAATAATATATTTTTAATGGGAATGATTGATATAAATCTGTAACATGTAATACCCCTATACACCCCCCATACATTCCAGATAGAGGTAATATCCATGCCTTTATCCATCCATCTACTATGTGATGGATAACATACTATAAAAAACATTCTTATTTCATGGTTTCCTATTATATACCAATTCGTACATCCTAAATTACCAAATTTTTTATTTTTTAATATTTATCAATTCATTTTTTGAAAGTATTTATTTTATGTTATATTAATAAAGAAAGTCATTTTTATTCCCATAATTAACCAAAACACCAATTTCCCATTAACACCTAAAATTATTCATGCCTAATCAAGACTGATTACTTATTATGATATTTGTGTTTCGAACACTAATTCCATACTAAACTATAAATAAAAATATCCTAAAAAAAACAACATCACAAAACAATTGCATCACCCTAGGTGATATAACATTAAATTGTAACTGAAAACATCATGAAATATAATCGAACACTAAGAACAAGGGCTCCCCTCCGACACATGGGTTATCCACTCACATGAATGAGCTCATGACCAGGGGATGACTCTTCCTAGTCTCCTATAAAATTTTTCCAAATAGAAAGGCATCTCAAAAAACACCCTATGATTGTGATTTTTAATATCCCTAACATGGTTTCCACTCACCAACTCCCTTGAGGGTGTGTTAAGTTACATTAGCTACACCTAATAGTAATATAGAGGCTTCCAAATAACATTAAGGGACAAATATGTAATTTTGGGCCGCTATACCCTCATTATCAAAGCAGGACAATAGAGGAAATTAGCAAAAATTATCAAAATGATAATATACAATAACCAGTATAATACAATTATCAATAAGACCAACTTCACATGATAATACTTAAACATAGATTAATTCTCATAAACAATAGTAGTATATATTAGATTCCATTTAAGGGATAAGTATCCAATGAAACCCCAAAATAATGAAACACTAAAAACTCCCAATGTGGGTACTAGTATATATTTTGGTTCCCTCATCCCTAATCCACCTCACAACCCATATTAGAAATATATTATAGGTCTATTTCTCTTATTTTTTCAAAAACATGATGTATATTTAGTTTCCAATTAGGAACCCCGATTATAGTGTGAATAAAACACAATAGGACATTAAAAATGATGTCAAACTAAATATGTATTCTACAATAGTGTATGCATGAGAATAATGAATAAAATAAAATGTTAATGTAAAAAATATTTGTATTCAATTATTTATTTAATAACCACACTGTTTCCAAGTACATGGCATCACTTAATGCAATAATACCTTCTTTGTCCCATTCTCTATTATAATCCATCAACTACAGGGATCTTAAATTTGATTCCACCATGGGTTTTCATTAATAAATTAATTATAGTATTACATTCAAACGGTGGGGGCTTGGATTAGTATTCTAGAAACCTTTGGGTACTTTGACTATAAATACATGTCCATGAACATAGTCATCACATTTAATAATTATATATCTTGGGGGCAAGAGCAGTATTCTAGAACCCCGTGGGTATTTAGGGTAATGGTCCATATCCAATAACTCACTCAGAAATATAACATCTCATTGTTCCATGTTCTAATCCCATTTATAAACCATTACTATATTTCATTATTAACACAAATTTCACAATATAATTGTCCAATCATGTTCACAATAATAATAATCAATCATGGATAATTAAAAATTCATCTTTTAAATAAAATCATCACAACCCATAGATTTCCATAAATCCTAGTTTCAGAATCATCAATTGGTCTATGTGGATTCAAAAATGGATTCATAATATCAACGGATTCAATTTTTTTAATTCAATTTAAAATAAAATTACCCATTATACCAATTTCAATTAGCTTAATGCATACACCCAATTAAAATCACGACAATAGGAATTTTCAAATTAAAAATAAACCTCAAGGTTTTTGATAAATGTTATCCAACCAATATTTCCTAATTCAATGTTGAATAGATAATTTAACAATGATAGAAGATATCTATAATCAAAACATAGGACAACGATCCAATGAAACACATCCATAAAAACCTAGATCTTAACTCATTACCAATATAGGAAAAAATCTCTCTAAAAGAAGCAATAAATAAGGGATATAAGAAGGCACCATGACTAGAAGAGATAACATAAAATAATATGGGTCAATTAAATCCACAGAGTCATAAATTTTTTAATGAAGGGGTTTTTAGAGCAATGGAATTCTCTTGAAAGACCCAAAAATTTATTTAGTCCCTACAAGGTAAACCCATGATGAATTTGGTTATTAAATGGTGGATTCAAAAAATATAAGAATGTTTTTAGGCATTTTAAATAATGTTGTTCTAATTTCCAAGTCAAAGGTATATGATTCACCAAACCATGTGCCTTTACCATTCTCCCATGCTCTTGGGGTGAATGTATTATCCTATTTAGAACACAGTTTGAAAAACCATGCACCCAAAATGGAAATCTATATTTTTAGGGTTAAGTGTTTTTGGAAGAGAGGCTGCCCATTTTGGAAAAATTATTTGCCAACCCAATACCACCTTATGTGCATCAAAAAACGGGTACACAATTTCATATGGAAGACCACACATTTTTCCCTACTAGTGCACCAACAGTGAAAACCCCCTATGGGATTCCAAATTTCTCAAAATTCACCTGAAACTACCCCAAAACAACTCCAAACAATGATATTTCTAATAAAATACAAAATAGTACCTAAAAATATCAAGAGTAATCTCTAGAAAGTTTGGGTTTATATATTTGTGTTAATTATATAAAATGTTATAGGATGATCATGAAATAAGAAATAAAATGTATCAGTTTTCATCTCCAATTACTCTCTGGGTGATATGATTTGTATTGAAAAGTTAATTACTTATACGTATACAATATATGATCCACATTAGATTTAATATCAATTTTTTTATCATGAAATTTTATTTATCGGTGAAAATCACTATCATTTAAAGGATTTTTATTAGATAGTTTCAGTAGTAATAAGGGTTTATTGGTCTAAATATTGATTCATTGATACATAATAAATTCTTTCTACCAGGTTTTTATGAAATGGTTTATTCAGTACCCATGGATATAGTTTTATCATACTAAATGTATTTAATTGTATTGAATATTAAAATAGTTTTTTTTTCATTTTTCAATTTTAATAGTAGTTTCGCTAATAGAAGAGATTTATGTTAACTCAACGTTCATCATTCATTTAGGATTTTTCTATTGATAATATTTCATATAACATGAATACATTATACTATATTTTTATATTATGTGGTGTTATCTCATTGTTTTGAGTGGATATATATTCTTAGATCATAAAACATTAGATAAATATATGTCTCTTCATGGGTAATGAGCTTTTAGAAACCACCCACATTATTTCATTATATTAGTACAGATGATGTTATCAATTTGATTAACATGGATGAAATTAATAAAAAAAAGTTTTTTATTATTTGTTTGTGGATTATTATTATAATGTTTAGTATGTATTGTTTTATAATCCGGAATCATTCTTAGTATGTGTTATGATTATGATAGGTATATTATTGTTATTGGGAAAAATAAATTTCATGTTAATTATTGACTGCTAACACAAATTGATATTTTATTTATATTCAATATTATACATTATATAAAGTTCTAGGTTTTTTATTCAAGGAAATATTCCTTATGTATGGGAATGAATGGTCTTGTTTAATAACATAGTGGATGAATTAGTAATAATAAGTTGCGAGGTGGACCTAGATGTATATAGCCCCTTGATGCATAGAAAGATATCATGATAGAAAACATGTTTGTGTATTTCTATTATTCATATCTAATTAAATATTATCTCATGGTTGTGGTCACCATGACATTTAAATTTATTAAAACAAGTCATTAAATTATTATTATGGTTATGTGAAATTATATATTCCACTACTATGAGGTCGATATTATTATGATCCATGATTCCCATTATTATAGTAGAAATAGAAATCTATTATATTTATTTTAATAAAAAATAATTCATGTTATATATTCCTTTTATATTATGTGTTCCATGAATATGTACATGGTAAATTTAGATATATTTTTCCTCTATATAAAATTTGTTATCACATTTCATTATAATTACAGTTCCTTAGATTATAATGAAATTTATCAAAAAATATATATCTAACATTAGATAGACAATAGATATTTTTTTTGGATATATTATAAAATTATAAAAAAATTAAAAGATCCCCATATTATTAAAAATATATATATCAACATATAAAAGGAATAGGTTTTGTTAAAAAAAATTCTTAGTTCTATAATAATATAAAAATTTATTTTTATGTGAATATAAGTAATAAAATATATTCTTTACAACATTTAATTACAGGATTCCCATGTCTGTTAATCTACATTATATATTACTGAAATCATGTAATGTAGGTGATAATGGAAACAGATCCGGGAATTATGTTCTGGTGTGTCATAGTGATTCCCCAACAAAGTCGTCATTAGTGAATCCTTAAAACGATCTTCCTCCAAAAAAGGACGATCCAGATCATAAAATCCTTTCAAATACTAAAGGATTCCCTAGATAACATCTCCTTCATTTTTTAATATGTTATAAATGAATCTACTTATAACTCCCACTAAAAATTATATATTTAGTCAGGTAAAAATAATTTCATGAATTATACAAATAACAGTTGAGTCATATAGCACAATATTTATATACTTATTTTTGTCTTCAACTATAGGTTCTCATGTATTGAATAGTTTAATGTGTCCAGTTATATGGGTATACATGGGTTTATATTAATTAATACAAGGAATTTACTATAATTCATGGATACAAACCATTTGATACTGAAGTAATGATACGTTTTCTATGTATTTTTGTCCACATACCCAATATCTACTTAACATTACCAAAATAATTTATCTCTAAACAACACAAAAAATTATTTTCTAAACTAAATACCATATAAGAATATGATTCAAACCAAAATTTATCATAAACAAGAAAAAAAATCAAAAAAGTATTTTCATATCATTCTATTTGATAAAAAAATGTTTGTATTTATGGCTTCCATAGCATTCCTCTTACATAATATCTTTTTTTACTTCTTATTCGATTTACCTAGTGATTTATCTAAAATATAAACTTTTTTCTACAATATAAAATTTATATTTAGGTTCCAAACATATGGTACACCTATTAGTTTATTCATATATATTTCTTCCTCTAACTCATAAATAAGATAATCTATCATACCATCCACAATATATAGATATTTATTTTTTTATGCCACCATACACATTAGTATTCAGATATTAAAATGAAGCCATTTTTTGGGATGATTTAATAAAATTTTATTCATTATTATTTTTTAAACCAATTTACATAAAACTAATATTTTTATACTTTCATTTTATAATCCTCTTCATTATGATGATAAATTTATTTTTTCACATGTTCCATTTACCCTATTGTTGTTTAACCACATCCTAAATTCTATTAAACACTAATGAAACCATATATTATGTCATATATGACTCCTTATTCATGAAATAAATATGTGAAGATGGATACTATGTAATTTTTTGTTTTCCTATATTTATTTTGGTGTCAAATATAAATCATTCCCAAAAAATTTCACTAGTGTACATTTTTTGGTTGAAATCCTCAACTAGATAAGATATTATGATCTATATGAATCTTTTCATTATTCTAGTACCTGATATTCTACTACTCGTACATTTGAGACACATATTTTATGTTCTCTGACTAGATCTTACACTACTCTTGAATGTTTTATTTTGTCAAATGGTTGAAATTATAGAATTTTGGGGCCTTCGTCTACTGCATCTATGTTACCAAATTTTTTTATGTATTTGGTACCTTAATCAACGTAGACTTTAGAAGTTGAGTATCCTTCAATGTTTTACTTGACGAGTAGAAACATAAAAACATAACTATCAAAATTACATATTATAAAAAAATATAAGTTAAATACAATATTGTTTCTATATAAGTTTGTAGTATTAAAAAAATTCGATAAAATAGTAAATAAAAAACACAATAATTTTTCCAATAATATTAAATTTTCTAAATTTATATGAAACTACTTAATCCATAACATGTCTTGTACATACCAAACTAATTATAAACACAAGACTTTCTTCTGGATATTATATGATTTTCATAACAACACATCATTGGGAACTGTAAATATAATAATGGTTTATGATCATCATCTCAATATGTTTTAAAATAAGTGATAAAAATGAAAAATACAAATTGGTAAAATCCAATTCAAATAGTTTTTATGATGATATAAAAAAATCTTATACCCTATAATTAATTTATTATAAATCATGGAATAAAATAATAATACATCATAAAAAAATTTCATATCCTAGAAACATGGAATATATGAGAATTTATTACAACATTATGTATAAAAATCATAACATAGTGGATATAACATCCCAAACTATTTCTGTTACTGTATAATGCTTCACTAACCTATTGAAATTTATGACTTAGGATTTATTAGACAATTTATCTTAGTTAATAATTAATCTCTATTCGTTTCAACAATTTCTCACAGGATATAAACCATTATCTAATGCGTTTTGGGACTATTGAAGGCCCAAATATCAATTAAAAGTATAAATATGCATGTGTTATACAAGAAAAAACTTTAACAAACCTGAGTAATAATGATATTTATAGAATTTTCAAATTAAAATCTATCCAATTATATACAATAATGAACCCATGTATATAATATGAGTTTAATTCAACAAATCACAATGAACCATCATAGTCTTATGAGGATTCGTATATATAATGTGTCATTTTAAGAAAATACTATTCAATAATATTAATAAATAATAAATTATTTACAACATATAGATAAATGATATATGGTTAAGATAATAATTTCAACTGTAAATTTATTTATGGAATCTTGTTAAACAAACTTAAATAAACGGAAGGAAATATTTACTGTTCACTTTAGAAATGTGTTAGAATAAAAGTTATTCTTATTGTCAGTAGATGGTTCAAAATAAATTATTTTTATGGACAACGTCATTAATAAATATTTTCATTACAAAATCCATACCAAAATTGTGTTTGATGGAAATTTTTTTTTAATTTTACATACAAATAAAAAAAATAATTAATGGAAACAAATTTATATAAAAAACCTTTTTCATTTTTTATGAAAAATAAATTTTGATATAAGAAATATTTAATATCTTATTAAATAACATAAAAAGAAATATTTTTTAGAAATTGGAAAAAACTATTTCTTTTTGAAAACCATAAATATACAAGGAAAATATACTTATAAAATGAAAAATTAATCAAAACTATTTGTTGAGACAAATAAAAACAAAAAAAAATATTTGATGAAACATTTTTAACGTTATCAAATAAAGATGAAGTTATGGTCATGTTAAAATGTTATTCAATAAATGGTGAGGAAAATTGATTTTTTCAAATTATAAATATAAATTTAAAATCTAATGTTAGATCTTGGAAAATGATATAATTTACCCAATAGATAATGTGGATCCAATGATACAATAGTTGATAATTAAAGTAAGTCCTCCATTTTAATACATTGAATATATATTTTTTAGAATCCACATAGTAATATAGTCATTATTATATAAAAATAATTATTAAATAGATGAATAAATAATAAAATACATTATAATAAGTTTTTAATAACACCAAAAATTTCAATATAAAACATTTTACCCTAATTAAGAAAATGATAGTTAAAAAGAATCCTTGAAACAATTGTAAAAAATTATAGAAATTGATATTTTATAATTAGGAACCCATATAGAATTTCACAACATTAAAAATAATATGATTAAGAAAATTTTAGGTGTTTTTAATATATCATATGATAAAAATAGGTTATATAACATAAACATGTCATAATGGATTGAAATTTAGAATATACCCCCTGAAAATATTCCCCACATAAATGAATGACCTATAAGATCCTGTAAACAAATACCTCAATCACATGTTCAATAAAAAATTTCATATAAAATTTCTATTAAATATTTTGATTATAATTATTTTATACATGTAAATTAGTTAGTTGTTATCTATTTATCAAACAGAGTGTCCTAA
This sequence comes from Viscum album, assembly GCA_963277665.1. Taxonomy (NCBI): domain Eukaryota; kingdom Viridiplantae; phylum Streptophyta; class Magnoliopsida; order Santalales; family Viscaceae; genus Viscum; species Viscum album. The sequence continues at coordinate 1,439,574,767 of OY728162.1, forward strand.
ATCAGTATTGTTATGAAATAGTTTTGTAATCACAATGTTCTAATTCAGTATTCCAAAAAATATCTTTATTAAAAGAAAATAATAATTATTTTAATATATGATTTTTAATTATATATATTTTTTTAATTTATTTTAATAAGTATTTTAATTATTATTTTTTATTACAGAGTCAGTGTCATACTTGTTTTCCTAAATTATAACCAATAAATAGTGTTCTATTAATTAATGAATTAAAAGTTTATATTACCATTACATGACAAAAAATCATTATCTACTCATTAATATTCAATATTAAGTTTCCAAATCCCTCCAAACTATATTTTTTAGTAGCCATTATGTCTGTGGATAAACCGACCAAATAAGAACATGTAATGATCCATATGTGACTGTGTAAATATAGGATATAGTTCTATTATAATACTATTTTCATAAATTTAAAATGAAATATTTAGTTTTTTTATGTGGAATAATTATAATTGATAAGATACATAAGATGAAGATAAAATAAAATAAAATTATCACTTTGAAGTAAATCACATTTACCCTAGGTTGGTTTGTTTGAGGGAGTTACATTTACACTAGAAGAAAATTTCAAATATTAATTATATAATACCTAATAAATATTTTAAATATATAAATCATGTAATAAATATAATTTATATTCACAAATCCGATTTCTATAACTAACCATGAATGAGGAAGATAACAAATAAAAATTTCTTTCATAGAGGTGGTAGTCTAAGCACACATATGTGAAATGTTTTCATTTTTTATATTTGCTTTTAATGGAATATGTAATTGTTTAAACATCAATATAACAACATTTTAGTTTATAATTTACTTTAATTTAATTATATAAATATTACTCTAATGGTTTGACATTTGGTGGATAGTATTGAAAAAAGGTTGTGAAAGTTAAAATTATAAATTCTTTGGGAGTTCATATCTTTTCTTGAAGTATCCACTATAATTAATGGACTTGAGGACATTTTATGATTATATATAATTTGAAATGTGTATATGGGAACTAAATGGAGTAAATTTTACATATTTTTATTGGATATTGGATTTAGGTGTGTGGCTTAAAAAGAAGGATGTTGCCTCCATTTATATGTGAAAGAGAGTAAGGAATCATTAGAAAAGAATGTTAGGTAAGGAGTATGAATGGAATTATAAAAGAGTTAGGTGAGACTAGTAGGAAGTGTTTTTAAGATATATAGTTTATAAATTAAACCTTAAAATTTTATTATTTATTTTCTTGGGACTAAACTAATTTTTTAATATTTAATCCACATTAGAATTCAAATTTTACTACTTATTAATCTTTACTTAATTTTAACAATGGTAAATAGTTTATTCATATAAATTTATGAGGAACAATCATACAAAACTAGGAGTTCCAAAATATGAATATAGAATTAATTCAATCTACCTTGTTTTCCAAATATGAGAATAATAAATTATTTTATTAAAAAAACTAAGAAAAATTTATTTTTTATAAAATATTTTTTATCCAAGTGTTATGAATATTAGTTTAAATTAATTATAAAATAAATTATTTTTAATTTCTATGAATATTAGATGAACCATGGTTTATTATAAAAACAAAATTTTTCATATTTAAAAATAATTTCATTCATTGAAATTTATTTTTACAATGTTAACATGTATTTTCATTAAGTAAAGGATTTTTTATGATTAAATATAACATATAACAAATTTAAAAAGGAATATTATGATTAAAAATATTCAAAATAATTAATATTATTCAATTTATGTATAGGATATAAACTTATTGTAAGATATGTTTATACAAATCATCGAAATATTTTAACGAAACAAGTATATTTTATGAAATAAATAATTTTATGAGTTTCATTATGATAACTATTAGATGGTTTTTAAATAATATTACTTTAAAAATAATAAATAATTTCCACCTGAATAAATTTAAACATCATATTATAAAACTCATTTTACATGAAAGTTAATTTTTTTATAATATATTCTTACATATATAATTTTCATAATTTTAATATAATATTTTTAGTGTATATTGGATTCTATGTTGTGTATGACCAATTATATTCAGCACATATTATTTATAAGATAAAAATTTATTATTTAAATTCTATTGGATTTTCCTCCCACCCACCAACCATAAATATATTTCTTCCTAAAATTTATTTTCACCCTCACAAATAAATTTATTTGAAATTATAAAAATGAAATTCATAATTCAAAATATTTTTTATATGAGCTTTGAAAATTTATAGCTTTAGTATGACTTAAAAACACATATTTTAAATCTATAATATTTTATGAACTCTTTATTTTTCATCCATATTATTTTAATCTATTTCATCTTTTTTCACACAGAAAACATCTTCTTATTCATTGAATAAATTTCCACTGTATTATCATCCGACATGTTTTAAATTTATTAAAATGGATATTCTTTACAAAAAAATAATTATCTCATATAATTACATTAAACTCAACTATTCACTTTTTTATACATTTATATATTCAACTTTGATTTTGTTGTTAATCGATATTTCTAGCAACCACTTTTACATAATCATATAGTTTGTGACATCAGATTCCATACAATTATGTTTTATTTTGGGAAAATAATTGAAATTTCTATATAATACATTATTATCATGGATTTTTTAGGATAAATAAATTTTTAAAATAAAAAATAATTAATAATGAGTGATGAATAATTTAAAACATTAAATAATGGTTTTATCCTAATAATAATAAAAACTCAACATCACCAAAAGTTAATCATTATGAAATCATAAAAGGTACTATAATTGATGATTTTTTATTATATTTAATGTTATAATATCATTAAATTTTTATATACATAATTATTTACTCTCATGAACTCAATGACCCAGATTTTTTATAATTTATTTCGAAACTCCGGTTTTATCTTAATTAATGCGTTCATTTTTTATATTACCATTTCAAAAAATATATTATTAATCTAAAATTTAATAATCATTTTCAAAATATGTACTTGATAGATATTTACAAAAGATTACATTTTTTATGTTAAATCGACCCAATATCAACAAGTTACAAGTTAAGTGTGAATATATCTATAGAATAGATACATTTTTTATAAAATAATTATGAAAAATTTGATGAAATTAGATAGATTATATTAGTGTGATTAATGAGAATTTGAATTATTTATATGTAAAGGAAACAATTAAATTGTGTTTACAGTTATTAATTAATCAATTTTTATCTAGGAATTTTCATTTTAAAATTTTATTATTATAAAGAATCGCATTAATAATACTTTCTACATAATTATGAATGTCTATTTTTTTATTATATATAATGAAATTTGAAACATATCTATTCACTAAACCCCTTTTTTAGGCTTTATTAATCAGTGTTGATGGGAACCAAAACATGCCTCTCATAGAGGTGTTATGCTACCCAGAAGTAAGAGAAATATTTTCATTTATTCAATATAATGAGATAAAATTTTATAATTTTAATAAAAAATATAATAAAATTTCAATATATCATTTATATTAATGTAATTATAAAAAACAATTTACAAATTTTGGAAAGAGTTTGGATAAGAAGGATAATGAATGATTGTTAAAATGTAAATAATACATACATGGGTTATTTAGATACTATCTTCAAGTATCCCATATAAATTATGTTATATTAGAATTTTTTTGATACTAGGGGATACGAAATGCATAATGTTTATATAAAATATGTATATTGGGTAGTTTTTCAATTCAATTTCATACAAGGTTTGTTGCCTATAATGTGTGTGAATGAGTTCTATTTATAAATAATGAAGAAGGAGAACACATTATAAAAAATTTACGGTAAGGAATAAATATAAAATTGAATGTGGTCTATGTGAGTCATGTTTCGAAATATGGTTGAGTTTTGTATGTATGAAATTATAGAATAACATAAGTATTTATTAATATCTATGTATCATATTTTTTTAATAATGATTTTTTCACATCCAATTTCCCATTTTTTTAGTTAGTTTTCTATATTAATATTCAACCATGGTATTTAGATTATAGCTAAATATATATGATTACCTTTCCTTCCAATTTTAATTAAAGGTGACTCCTAATTTGAAATCCATTATTTCCATTTTAATTTTTTAAAATTTGATAATTGAATTTTTAAATTATTAAATAAAAATTGTTAAAAACTGTGTTTAATGAAAAATATTTTTAAATTAGTAAGATCATGTAATTTATATATAATATTAAATACCAATTAAAAGAGTGTTAATATATTTTTATATATTTTTCAACATCCAATTTTAATATTTTTTATAAAATATAAAATCTTAATTTATACATATAGACCAAATTTAATAATGTGTCCTTTATTAAAAAATATCCATTTTAGTTTGGTAATGACTATATAACATATGTATATCATTAGTTATGACTAAAAATAACATTCAACCTAATAAATAGATTGAAAATTTTGATAAAAAGAATTCCTAAAAATTGTATGCCTTATTTAATATAAGTTAAGAAACATATTTTAATATAATTTTTCAAAATAGTAAAAATTGTTCTTGAGACATGTATTTTATATAAATAAAATAGTTTATTACATTAGTAGAAATTAATATTTCATGTATTAGAAAATAATTTATTGAATATATAATATATAATTTAAATTTTAACCACTATTTTGGATTATATAATAAACATAATAGTGCATAAAAAAGACAGTAGAAGAAATATTTTTAAGGTATAAATTTATCCAATTTATTATTTAGCTATTATAATTGAATTTTATCAATTAATTAAAATTAAAATTAAAATTATATTTATTTCTACTTATATTTTATATTTATTTTAATGCTCAAATCCTATAGGTACATTTTAACAGTTATATAATATTTTATGATTCATTATTGTTGGTTGGTTAGTGTGAATAATGTTAGTGACCATATATATATATATATATTAAAACTCATGTTGTGTTACACAAAAATGATCGAATCATTCCACAATATACTCTCAATAAATACAATATCCATTCTTCTGATAACTCATTCCCTATAAATATCCCATAATGGGATATAAAATATTATCATTTCAATATCCATGAAAATATTATATTTTATTTTTTCAATGAGGTTTATCAAAACCCTAAATGATTAGAAGTCAATTTACTCAATTAGCCAATACAACAATATTTCAAACATTTGGTTGTTTTCATGATCATGTACCATCTAGATAGAACATCCAAATTTCTGTTGATAGATTTATTCTTATGAGGTATTTCACTGTATTGACTACTTCATTCAAAATTTCCATCAATATTCATGAGTACTATATCGTACAATGACCTTTTCCTATCTAAAAAAATTCATTATTTCACATACACTATTATTATATTTTGTTCTTTGTATAATATTCCCAATGACTATTCCTTAGTTCATAAAGAATGTATGGATATTTTTTTCAGTGTACATGTTGTCATAGTTTATCTGCATTAGCATCATATTTCTACAACACACCCTCTCAATCTATGTGATACTATATGTAAACATTTGAGATAAATTAGTATTACCTTTAAAGAAATAAATATCAGCATTCCATAGAGAATTGTCAAGCAATGTGTTAAATTGGAGGCAACCACCATATGACCTTATTGGGGAAGTCCCCAAAAAACATACGGTATAGAATCTAACTTCTTATTCATGTTATTCAACCCATCTATATGTTCATTAAGTATTTTCAAAATTACAATTTCTAATTTTTAAAAAATTTAAATTTCTATGTGATCAATATTTATAATTCACCATAGTCCTTAGAAATATAATTTTCCATTAATGGATATGACCAAACCTATAGATCCATACATCATTATCAACAAAATACATACATCCATAAACAACCATCCCATTTGAATTTTTTTTATGTAATGGGTCCCACCAATTACTTCTCATAAAACTATCATTTATCTCTGACATAACCTTTCATACCCTAAAAACATATCTATTCACATATCCTATATCATCACGTTTTCCATGATAAGAAAATACTTATTTTAAAACAACATGTCATATGAACATGTGTATACAAAAGATTCAAAAATTATTTATTAATATGATAAGGGAAACATTTATATTTATATATCAGGATTCACCATCCACTAGTTGATGTTTCCCAATCTTCACAAAACATAATTGATAACTCGCCTATGATAACACATTAATGATATGATGATCCCATTTAAATTCTAAAATTAAACCAGAGTATTATAAATGAATAGATGACCATTTATTTCATTTTTTGAGTAATTGAAAATGAAATAATAAATGATGACCACATTCCTATGATATCCTTTAAACTCTTTTTTCCTCTTTAATATGTCCTCTCATCCCATACTTTATACAAGTTGTACCAGGTCCCGTATACGTACAGTAACACCTTTTATGAAACATTTATTTCTATATTGACCTCTTGTAATTATGGTGGGCTTCCCTTTACCTTACATTAGTATTTATGGAACAATATATTGAAACCAAAACTACCCTAAACAGTAACTATTCATTCAAAACTATTTTAATTATATCATAAAATACCAGATTTTTTTTCTCTTCAGGTGTTACTAACTATAGATACCATAACATTCCATCTATCAAAAAATTAAGACAACATTAGAAAAATATATAAATCATCATTAATAGTTATATTTAATGTGTAGATAAACATATGAAACTTGTTAAACTTTTTAATTTTATTCACTAATATGATTCATTTTTATGAGATTAATTTGATCAATAAATGAAAAATAAAAACCTTATCGGGGTTAATCATTTTTATACTCATATTTACAAAATCCATCAGATGATTCATTTTAGTTTTCCTCCCTTGAATTTGGATTGAAATATTTATTGCTTGATAAATTATTACTAGCACCAACACATTAATTTCAAATAATTATAATTCATTACTCTCTATTGGTATCACATTTACCCTCCCACAAAATAATATGATATTATTTCTAAACATATACTAATTTGAATAAATTAAATCTAATTTCATAATATTTATCATTCCTTGATTTTATTAGAAGCTTATGAAAAACCATGTAAATATAACATTGAATCAAAAACATTTCCCTAATACCATGAGTTCAAGGACATCAAAAAAAATGATCACTTATACAAGTGTTAAAACCTTAAAATTAAAATCCATAGACAACCAAAAATACCTTAATAGATCAATACAAAAGAAAATAAACCTTTAGGGATTCCCTTTGCCTCGACTAAGTGTACATGTTGTTTGATTCACTAAACTATACCCATTTCACTATGTCATCCCCAGACACATATCAATAGAAACAAAAAATTTATATTGAAATTAAAGTAATATTGATCAATTAAATAAGATTATATAAAGTATAAAATGAACACATAATACAAAAATTACTTCATTATTTAAACTACATCCATGTTTGGAATAAATACAACTTATAATTTATTATTGGAAGTTTATTAAATAACATGAAACTAACACAACCATTAGTAATATATATTGAAATTACATACTAACCACATATATGTTATTACTTCCAGAGTATTTATGATAAAGAGTTTCCCAAAATTATGTATCCCCAAAGATTTCATCTATATATCAAATATTTGGATTTTTATACCACTTCCAAAGATAGGAACTACTTATGCCTTCACATTATGCCCAAAAACTAACTTTTGATTGAATATCATGTGAACATAAATTGAATTCTCAATAATTTGGTTCTCTAATATTCTTCTGGTCTAAATAAGGATTCAAATCCCATAAAATTTTCTCTCATCATCTTCATGTTGTTCAAACATGTTAACAAATATGTTAATTCCCCTTCATGACATCATCATATAAATCATGTAACTTATATTTAAATTATCATTTTAATTTACTTTGATTATTCACTTCATAAACATCATATATCTACCATTACTCATTTATTCCCTATCATATCCTTTAAAATTATAGATAATCATTTGGATCAAATGTCACGTTATAGATATCAATGTAATTGAGAATTTTATTATATGTAATTTGTTGTATTTTATCTCTAAAGAATGAGAGACACTAAACTACTTTTATTTTAATGTGTCATTTTTATGTAACATTCTTATAATAAATAAAATAAACAATATATGAATAATGAGTTTATATAGATTGAATTGGTGAGAAGTTTTATTACTTTTGAATATTATTAATATAAAAAACTAGATAAAACTTTTGGCATAAGAATATGGAAATATCATTAAAATATTATAATGTTTATTGATTTTTTATTTCCAAAAATATCCCTTGTTTTAGAAAATAAAAATATAATAAAATCTCTGAAAAAGATGAAATGTTCAGATCTAATACTAAAAAATATGGCGGGGTAATATCTATAGAATTATTAAGTATATATAATGTGGGCCTAATTTCACACAATGTTTACACTTTTAAAGAATCCGAATTTTTTGAATCATGTCACATTAATATTTAGTATGGGTGATTTAATGTATTTTTGGACATTTTATGTTTTTTATATAACGAATCAGTTTAGATAACCTAAAAAAAATTATCTTTCATAACCAACCCAAAATCATATAAATTCATATGTTCAGGTATACATTTAATTAAATTGTTATTGTTTAACTATTCATATTTTTTTCTCTTCAACAATTACTACATTTAGTATTTTCATCAAAAATATACCACAACATTTAATAATGGTTTGGAATAGTATGGAATATTCAAACATAAAATGTAATGGGAAATTTGAGGACTGGTTAAATGAGATAAATAACTAGATAGTTGAATGAGTTGAGAACAACAAAAGATTTCTTCCTCAACAAATTATTTTTCATAATAATTAAATGAATTCTATGGAATTCCCCATTTATTCTAAAAAATGTATATTTTTTAATCATTTATATAAAATGGCCTCAAACTATCAATGGATTTGTTATTCCATAATTCTCTTCAAAAAGGATTAATTCTTTTGACATGATACTCATTATCCAATATTTCACTGATCATGGGAAATTCACATTGGTCCTTTATAACATATAGATAGAAGCCAATCAGTGGTGGACAATGATTATGGATTTAACAATAAAATCATTATCAATAAATGATGTAGGAGGGATTCAAGAAATAAATTTTTATAAATATTTTCTTTACATTTACATCATAAAATGGTGTCGTATTACTTGGTCTCTGGGAAATAGAGGATCAATCAATTTGTATATGTAAAGAAATATCTCATGTATTTCCCATTACATCACATACATTTTAATTAACCAAAAAATATTAATTAAAATTCTATTTATTAGAATATATTTTTAAATTCTAAAAGAATTATAAATTCAATAAATTGATATATTAAAATAAATTTTCTAATAGACCATTAATGTTATGATGTAAATTATTTATTCTCAATTTCTTCCTGATGCTGGTGATAAAAAGGGGAGATAAGATCTAAATTCTGGGGGTCAAAATGAAAAATAAATTGAGGTATGAAAATCTGACTTCACATTTATCATATATGTGTGAAATAGGAGACCAAAAAGTTACTCAAAAAACAAGGTGATTTAACATTTGTTGAAATTAATGAAATAAATATAATGAATACTAGAGATAATTAAATAATACCTATAATATAATGTAAGAAAATTATCTTTCGATCAATCCTAAAACTATATTCAAAATCATAAAATCGATGGAACCTAGACAAAGTGAGTGTTAATGTCATAATCAAGCGAATTTGTAATATAACTAATGAAAATAACCACCATGGAAAAGATATAATGTGTGATATTAGACTATCATTATTGCTAATTGTGTTCCTAATAACGAACTATTGATTCATGTGTTGGTGATTGATTAAAAAATAGTAATGTAACCTTTACCCCGAAAGTTTGAGAGCCAGGTGAAGACCTTCTCCCATAAGATTAAATAAAGAAAAGTTTAAACAGTACAAACCACTCAGGAAAGGGGAGATTTACACAATCTTGTAAACACAATACAAATTCTATCATTGTGAACAAGATAATTGCAATAATCCGGAAGAACAAAGGACTAGTTAGAGCTTACCTCCATGATTTCTCTTTTTGAGAGTGCATCCTCTACATGATTTTATTCTCTATATACATGAGAAAACTCAAGGGAAATTAGCTCAACAATCTTTAAAGATCCTATCCCAGAAGAGAGCATCCTCCATGGGACATTCCTGGACCGCTCTTTGAGGATCTGCACAACAACAGAAGAGTCTGATTCTATCCAAATCTTCATCCAGCCATAGTGAGTAGCACACCTTATTGCCTTTATCATAGCCCATAACTCCGCCTCAAGAGCATGACCATTGACAATGTAATGAAAGAAACATCACTTTACAAAGCCTCAGTAGGTCTTGAAGACACCACCACATCCAGCAGGTCCCGGCGCACCAGAGGCTACCCCATCCACATTAACCTTTATATAATCATTGATTGGGGGGATCCAACTAATATATTTGAGAACCTTAGGCTTCCTCTCCCTACCACTTACACCAAGTGTTCTCAATAACAGGAAACCAGACATATTATTGTTCATAGAGCCAGACTGTTTCTATGAAGAAAGTTTAATGCTTTAGTGAATCGCCATCATCCCCTCCTTGAAGGAGGCCCTGCCACCATTGAATACTATATTGTTATGGGCCATCCAAATATAACATATAATAGAAACAACAGTAACAATGAGAAAAGATTGAACCTGATCATGGTTTTATTCATGCATGACAAAATTGAACAGGGTACTGAAAGAATTGAAGAACAATTGATAATGAAAATATCCATTAAATACCTCCAGAACCGAGCAACAAAGGAGAATTTGATGAAAATATGATCAGTAGATTCATCTGCAGCAAGAAAAAAAATCATATCGTGGCCAGATTCAAACCTATTCATTGATGGGCAGATTGGATTGAAATCCTAATTTTCCAAATACGCCATATAAGAAGATCATCACCTGGAAAGATGAAATCCTTCCTCACCTCCATCACCCAAGTAGGAGTTGGATGTGAATTTCCACACTACATGGCATAAGACAGTCAACTGGAGAATAAACCAGTCATAGCCCGTTCACAAATCAGGGTGTCCTGATCCATATATCATATGCATAGATTTAAATTTTAAGATTAGCAGGAATTACTACTTGATCCTGTGCATTTCCTTACAAATCAGATACAGTAGTGTTCCTCAAAGATAGAGGAATGTTAGTTGTATGATCAATAGGACATGACAACCACTGTGTTGTCGAGCAATTCAGTTGGGAGATGGAACAGACCAGCCGATTAAAATGTGACATAAGATCAGTATAAGTGTTCTTGATTGATTCCAAGATAGAGGATCTCAGATAAACCTTATGCCTCCTATGTAACCTGTCAACAAATCAGTTATAAAGAAACTCCTAGGCAAAGTCAATTCAAGCAAAGAGTCTCCATGTAAATTTTTGGAGCAAAGCATCATTAAAAACCCTGATATCCTTGACTCCCATTCCACTATTTGATAGAGGTTTGATACAGTCCACCCATTTAACAGTAACCAATTTCCTCTGTTGTGTTGAACAAGTCCAAAAAAGTTTCTGATCATTCCATCAAGTTCCTTGATTAAAGAAGCATGCCACTTGTAAATTGAGAAGGAGTACACAAACATTGAGGTGATCACTGAGTTCACAAGAAAAATACTACCAGCCTAGTACATTGATTTCCCTTTCCATATGGCTAATTTATTAATTATTTTACGAGAAATACCCTCCAAATATGCCCTCTTCACTCTTCCCCAGAACATAGGCATTCCATGATAAATAAAGGGTAATGAACCCCTTTTAACACCAAGCCTATTGGCCACTCCGTTTCGCTTTACAGTTCGCACTGATTCCCCAAAGACTACAAAGTATTTACTGTAGCTTATAACCTGAACTAAAACTTCCACATAGTGATTGAAAATAGTCTTTATAGAGGTGATGGTTTTTATATAATCTTTAGAAAAGATCAAAATATCATCAGTGAAAAATAAGTTAGAGGGAGTGAAGCAAAACACCACCTCAAATCCTAGAGGTTCATTTATCAGTGAATGTAAAAAAACTGGGTAAATTATTATATATCATATATATAGTCTTCATCCCTCAATATTGTTTTGGTTTTTAATCTTATAGAAAAAATTTCCATACCCTTTATTAGAATTAATAATGTGTTATGCATGGATTGTTTTCCCTTATATTGAAAAAACATAAACCTAGAGTTTGAGGAATTCAATTTCCAAATACCAAATCATCCATCCTTTAATTAAATTTTTTGGAAAAGATAAATATCTTTTATAAATGCATTATATTCAATGGATATTATTTATTTATGAGAAAAAAAACTAACTCAAATTATTGTTATAATAGATATTATTATCCGTAAGAAATCCCCATTATGGGGGATTATATTTACTTACTCCATAAAAGTTTTTAGGTATTTATTTCTAATAGTGATGAGGAATATTAAATTGAAAAAATATTATGATAACTACTTGTGTCCAATATTCTTTGCTGAATGACCCCTTTGAATAGGAATAACTAATGATGAGACATCAAAAGAATCAAAATAAGGGTTTCATATGCCAAAGATAATCACCATTGGGTTCACCAATTCTCTTAGACATGAATAAATATAGTGCATTTCAATTCTATAATGATTATAATGAACTAAAAAACATCATGGAATTATAAAATATTCCCCTTCCACAAATTAACGATCATTGTGGAAAATTATTGATTTTTTTAAGATTCTTTCAGTGAACATATAATCACATAATCCTCTACTAGTAATATTTTTTTGATCGATTGTGATTATTTAAATATGTCCATTGGGTCCCCACACATTTATAATGTAAATTTGATATCATATTCCTTTCATTAAATACATATCCAAGAGTAACACTATCTAATACATGATCGCGAATTTGTAAAAAAAATGCATTCATTGTGTTTTTATGGAAATATATTTATTTATAGATGCATGACAAATATATTTATATGTCATAACAGAATGAAGTATATATTCACACTGACGACGATATGAATTTTGTAACGAAGGTAGTTACCGTTGATGATGGACTAAGACTGCTCAACACATTATCATCTATATAAGGAAAATAATATGTCATATTTTTAAAATAGAATATATCTTACATCCTACTACATGAAAAGTATTTTTAAGGATCCAATATTTATTGATATAAATAGGATAAAAATAGCAGTAATAAATGAGGTAATAACATCCAACCTTCCTCAAATTATTTATAATATGTCATTTTTTCTTAAAATTATGAAATATCAATGGGTAGATGTTGAGAAGGAAAATAACTTGGTATTTAAGAGGAAGGTGAAGTATAGAGATTTTAATACTGAGAAAGATGCATTTTTGATAAATTTCACATACATATGTAGAATATATGAGCCCACATCGGGAAAATAATATAATTAATAATTACTATAGAACAATATTATCTAGAAAATGAGGGAGAAAAAAAGAAATATAAATATAGAAGAGAACTATTATTGGAACAATTTTAAGAAGAAATTTTTTTAATATAAGTTAATGTTCACAGTGTTTAAACAAAAAATAAAAAATGGAAAAGTTAAAAATGAAGACACCTTCATTACATATAAATTTTTGTAAATAGGATAACATCACTACAGATTTTGTCTGCAGCTTTCCATGGGATCCAATTGAAATTAATAAATTTGGGATTTATTGAACCATATGAAGTAGTATCTCACATTACTATAATTTCATAGGACCTATCACATGGTCATATATTAAGGATAGTTATAATATATGTTTTGAGGACACATAGAACACCACTATTTATTTTTTTCTAAATGAGGTATGTGGTTTTAAATTTTTTTTCAACATTCCATGAAATCGTAGTTTTACATCAGAATAGAATATACACCCCTATGTGATGCATAATATGAATTAATTATTCTATAACACAAGGATATGTTTTGATCTATCTTAATATTATTATGGGACATTAGGATTAATATTTTACATTTGGTATGTTCTTGTAAAATAATATCATACATTCAAGGATAGTGAAAGATATTTATAAAAACAAATATTTAAATAATTTTAAAACTCCATCATATTAGAAATATATTGGTTGGAATAAGAAATTATGACAATGTTGATTTAATAAATGGAAAATAATTTTACATTAATTTAATAAATATATATATAAGAACATGATCGATAGAAGATCTATGTCAATAATTATTAATATGATCTTGAGATTGAGTTTAAATATAATTATTTTCATTATATATGTACTTATATTATTGTCATTAGGTTTTGGTTAAATGAAATTATAAGTCTTATATAAATTGGAATCATTGAAATATATAGATAAAATTTATGAAATTACATATCAACCCACACTCACAAAAATGCAGTATTATGTGTATTAAGTGATATTTTTATCCCTCTTGGGTATGTAAATAATATATAACAAGAATTTACAACTTATATCTGGTGTATAAAAAATGAAGTGTCCCACTTTCTAAGAACATATGGAAAAGAACATATACTATTTGGGATGTGTTATAGACTATAAGATATATCAGATTGTCAATATATATTAGAGGAATCATTAATATATAGAAGAAAAATTGAAACATGAGGAAGAAATAAAATATAAATATCATCACATTTTTTCAATAAAGGCTTCATAATGAAATTTACAGTTGAAATTACTTATTTACTAAGATTTTAACAACGTAGTACTTGATATTTGTAAATTTCCCTATAAATAAAATATTTGTTTTGATTATAATAATATATTATAGTTTAACACATATGAATTATAAAAAATATTTATTTCATTTAGTTGATTAATATAACTAAAAAATTTAATATGTTACAATGGGGGAGTAAATGCTAAAATATAAAATAATTAGAATTGCGTCATTTGGATCACTATTTCCCACATAATAAAAACATATATAATAAATACAATAATAAATAAATAACATTAGTTTGAAAGTATAAATCCTTCAAAATAATGAATATAACGTCTTATCAAATATTATAGTGAATGGTGAAGGTTTAAATTAATTGTATATTGAGAATGTATAAAACCATTTTTGTTGTTTTAATAGTAATGTGACCATTAGGAAATAGTACATGACCGTTAGAATATAAATTGAAGTAGTTGAAGATAAAAATAATATATATATATATATATATATTATCCACATAAATAAAAAAATATAAAATAATTTTAAATAAATGTGATACCATTCAAAAAATAAATGATTGGCACAAGGAATTCTATGTAACAATTTATGAAAAAAATATACGATTTATTTTTATTAAAATAAAATAAAATTAAAAAATTAATTGTTTCAATCAAAATTTAATTTTCATAAAATGGATTCAGGGATGAATAAGTATTTTCGGATAAATTATATAATTATTTTATTTTAAAATATAAAATTTTTAATGCATTGGATTATTAATAATGTATCATAAATTACTTTTCCATTAAACAAGGGTTTCATTTAAATGTTTAATTATCTAAATCTTCATGTCTTTTTAATAAAATGGAATCCCTTTTTTAATTATCACTTCATTAAATGGTTATGGTGATGATTTGTTTCATAAAAAAAATTTATGGTGGTGAAATAGTAAAATATCTTATAGATACTATCATAACTAATAGAATATATGAATTAATATTTGAGGATTAAAGATTTTTAGGGTTATTTTATCATCCCATTTACTATTTGATTAAAAAAACATACTATTGGGTAAATAGATAAGTATCATTTTAATGAAATAATATTTTCTCCCAAATTTTTAATTTTTAAAAACCCTTTTCAGCAATTTATGAATACCACCCATTATCTAAACACACTTAAATCCTTTAATACCATAATAAATCTTCCAAAAGAAAAATACAAATATATAGATGGGTTTTATATAGAGTTTTATTCAGTCTATATAAATTGGTTTAAATTTCAAACTTGGATAATAGTTATATGGGACATGAATTTGTTTAATCTCAACATATTACAATCTAGTATGGGTGACTGAATATATTTTTGTGACATTTGATGTTCTTATATATAATGAATCATTTTAGATAACCTAAATAAATTCTTCATCAATAACCAATACTAAATAATAGAAATTTATATGTTTAGGTACACATTTCTTCTATGATTTATTCCTCCTCTACTCATAGTATTCCTTTTATATTCTTATTTTTTTAGTAATTTAATCAAAAAATGGGATTAACTTTTAATACTAGTTATGAAAAGTATTGAATATTCATATAAATAATATGATAAGAAATTTGAAGACTGGTTAAATGATATAAATCAAAAAATAGGCACAATAGTTTGGAACATCAAGAAATTTCTTCCTCTACTATTTTAGTGTATGTATAATTACAATATTTCAATCGAATTCCATTGTTTTACTAAAAAATTGAATATTTAGTTGAGTAATTTATACAAAAAAGACCTCGAACATTCAATAAATATTTTATCCCCTAATTCTATAATCAAAGGATATATTCCCTTCACATGATATTCTTTTTACTATATTTCAACATTCATGATAAATTCCCATTGGTAATTTTTACATAGATTTAAAAGTAGATCATTGGTGGACACTGATAAAGAAATTAATCTTATAGAATAAATTCAATCAATGATGTGGGAAGGACTCAAAAAATAAATATAAATAAACATATTCTTTACATTTTCCAACATAAAATGGAGAGGTTTTTCCTAGACATAGTTAAAGGAGGATGAATTAGTTGGTTTATATAATTTAATGTTCACTAGGATTTCTGAGTACATCTCCATGTCTTTTTTTAAACCACAAAAATTAATTATATACTTATTAATTAGAATAAATTTGGGAAATATTAATTAATTCAAAATTCAATACATTCATAACTAAGTATAATTTTCTAATGTACCATTAATGTATATGTATATATTATTTATTCTAATTTTTTCATGATGGTAGAGATAAAAAGTGGACAATGGATCTTAATTTTGGGGGGTTAAAGGGAACACAAAATTGAGGTGTTACAATATAACTACAATTGTTTCATATGTTTGGTATAAAGAATTCATAAAAGTGACTCAAATTAATAAGTTGATGTTTCATGTGTATGAATTAGAGAAATAAATATAATTAATATCAAATATAGATAGTCAATACAACTAATAAAATCGGGTTAAATAATATTGGGATCAATCCTTAACCTATAATAAAATGATTCAAATGGAATGAACAAAGAATATTTTAAATTTAATATCATAATCTAGAATAAGTATATTATAACTAATGATAATAAACACCATGGAAAAGACATAACCGATGGTAGTAAACTATCATTATTGATGAGGTGGATACTAACAACGAACTGTTGATATATGTGTTGGTTATTCATTAAATAATAGTAATGTAACATTTGACTACACTTGTATACATTTTCTTGTCATAAAATGTTAGTAAAACAATATAAACACCTCATCATATCCTAGATGATGATTTATTAATGAAATTAAAAAATGGTAAAATTATTATATATCATATATATAATCCTCCTCAATCAATATTTTTTTATTTAATCTATTATAAATAATTTTCAACCTCATTATTTGAATGAATTATATTTTAAGCATGGATTGTTTGTACTTTTGTTAAACAAACATCAACTTATAATTTGACGAATTCAATGTTCATATCCAAAATTATACCCTAATCTATTCAAATGGTTTCATTAAGATATAGATGTATTATATTTAATGGATATTATTAATTTCTGATAAAACATATCTAACTAAAATTATAGAGATAATAGACTACATAATCTATTAAAATCCCCATTCTAAAGAAATATATTGAATAATTCCATAAAATTTTTTATGTACTCATCCTAACCATGATGAGGATTTTTAAATTGAACAAATATATTGATCACTAAATATATCCAATAGACTTTATAAAATGACACCCATTAAATTAAAATATGTAATTATGTTACAATAAAAGAATCAATGTAAGAGTTTCATGTTACAAAGATCATCACCATTTCATCCACCAATTTTCATAATAACAATACATTCATATAGTTTTATATAAATATAATCATTTATAGATTTGAGACATATATTTATATATCATCACAGAATAGATTATATATTCACTCCGATGTGGATCAGCATTCACAATTGATGGTATTTAGAGTTTGTGTTGGACTATGAGTAAACAATACATTATCATCTAAGTAAGGAAAATAATGTTTCATATTTATAAAATAGAAAATATCATTCTACATACTACATGATAAAAACTGATAAGGATCCAATTTTTATTGTTGGAAAAAGGATATACATCGAAATAAAAAATGATGTAATGCCATCCAACCACCCTCAAATTATTTATTATCTCCTATTTTTTGTTCAAATTAAGATATTTTAAATGGTTGATGTTTAGTTGTATGATGATGTGGTTACTTAGGGGATAATTAAATACACTGAGTATAAAATTTACATAGATATAATTGTGATATATTTCACCTAAATATGTGGAGTACGTGAGCCTTTGTGGGAAAAATGATCAAAGTAATAATTATCATAGATCAAATTTATCTATAAAAAGAGGTAGTAAATTTGACTATAGATATAAAGGAGAACTATTATTATAAAATTATTAATATTTAAGGTATATAAGATACGTTAATGTTCTAGGTGAATAACCCTTCAAAGGAAAATGAAAAATGTATAAAAATATGACAAAATAATTACCTATAACTTTAGAGAAATAGGATTACATCACTATCGATTTTTTCACGAGTCTTCCAAGGGATAAAATGAAGATAATTAAAAGTGGGATTTTTTTATCAATATTTAAAATCTTCTCACATTATTATTATTCAAGATTACCTTTCACATGGTCATATTTTGATGATATTCATAAAATAAGTTGTCAAAACACATACAACACCAATATTGATGTTTATGGTCAGGGTATGAGGTTTAATAAAAATTTCTAGAAATGTTTTTCACTTTACATGAAAACAATTTTGAACATAATAATTGAATATATACACGTATTTTATGGAAAATAAGAATTCATTGTTCCACCACAAAAGGATATGGTATGATTTTTGTCAATATTATCAAAGGATGGTGAATTTAATATTTTCCCTTTGGAATGTTCTCATAAAATAATATAATCTATTCATGAATAAAGATATCTATTTACAAAATCAGCTATGAAAATAATTTAAAATCACCCTCATTTCAATAATATATTTGTGGGAATAATCAATTAAGACAATGTTGATTTACGAAATAGAAAAGAATGTAAAATTCATTTAATAACTCAATTGGTTAGCACATGATCAATATTTGAGCTATGAATATAATTATAAATATGTTCTAGAGTTTGAGTTTGGATATAATATTTTTCATTACATTTCTACATAGATTATTATCATAGGGTTTTGGTTAAAATGAATGTTATGTTCTACATACATGGGAATCCTAAAAATGATTGATCAAATTTAAAAGGATTCATATCAACTCACACTCCAAAAAAATCTCATATTATATACATTACATGTTATGTGTATCCCTCTTGAGTAATTAAATAATAGATATCACGAATTTTCAAAGACATATGTGTTTTATATATAAATCACGATCCCCATTACATAGAGCATTTGGAAAAGATCACAGACTATAAGGAAAGTGTTCTATTCAAGAAGATATATCAAATTGTGAATATATATTAGAGGAACCATTAATATGAAGAATAAGCATTAAAACATTAAGAAGAAATTAAATATGAATTTTCTCATATTTTTCCAACATACTATACTTAATGAAATTGAATGTGTAAAATTTCTTAATTACCAAAGAGTGTAACAATGAAGTCATTGATATTTTGACATTTCCTTCAAAATAAAATAGTTCTTTTATACATACTATTATACTTAAGAATAAAACATATGAATTGGAAAAAAAATATTTATTTCATTTCTTTAGTAAATATAGTCAAAAAATATAATGTGTCACAATTGGAGAGTAAATTCTAAAATATAAAATAATAAGAATTTGGGAATTTGGATCACTATTTCCCTCAACAATAAACACATATCTAAATTATAAAATAAATATTTAATAAAATTACTAACCAAGTATAAATCCTTGAAAATAATGAATATCAAATCATTGAATATATTATAGTAAATGATGAAGGATGTAAATTGATTACATTTAGAGGAGTTTTAAAACCATTTTGGTTGTTAGAATAGTTATGTGACCTTTAAGAATAGTAACATGACCTTTATAATATTAATTGAAATGATGGATGATAATATATATATATATTATACTATTAAATATAATAAAATGACCTGATATTAAATATATGTGTTAACTTTCAAAATATTAATGATTGAAAAAAAGTGTTCGGAATATTATTTAAAAAATTCATATGATATATTTTCATTAAAATAAAATTTAATAACAATTTTAATGATTTTATAAAAAAAATTCATAAAATTGTTTCTCGGACAAATATATATTTTTATATATTATATGATAATTTAATGGTAAAATATATAAATCAAAATTTGTCTTATTATTGATCATGTATCTATGATTCCTTTTTCATTAAATAATGGTTTTATATAAATGTTAAAATTTTCTAAATCTTGATTTTTTTGAAAGTAATACATTTTTAAATCATCATTTCAAAAAATGTATATGGTGATGACTATTTTCTTAAAAATTATTTATAGAGGTGAAAGATAAATATATCATATAAATATTATCTACATAATAGAATTTATGAATTAATCTTTCAGAATTTTATATGTTTTGTAGTTATTTTATTTTCCCTGTTACTATTTTATTACAATAATATAATATTTAGTGAACAAATAAGTATCATTTTCGAGAAATAATTTTTTACAAATATTTAATTCTCAAAAACCATCTCCCTCCATTAATAAAAACTGATGCATATCTAAACACATTCATATTCACCTATATATAAAATTTCATCAAAATTCACATTAAAACCACATTCACACATCCTAGAGGCCTTAGTATAAAAAATATTCCATGCTACCGAGCCTTATAGTTCAGGTATTGGATGAACATTTAATGTAAGATGTAATATTCTCCATAGAATTATATTATATTATTTTTATCTTATAACATATCAAATATATTATATTAATGATATTATAAAAACATCACTATTAATAATATTCTAAAAATACATTATATTAGTGTAATATAAATTATATACCCTCAGCACATTCTATTCTATAATGATTTTTTCACATTAAGGTCATTTCATCACCACTATAATTATTGTATTCCATTTTTCATCACTACATTCATGGATAATTATTATGTAAAAATTATATTGAAAATGATCTAAATAAGTATATTATATATTTTTTATATTATTAAATTTTTAAATATCTGTATGTTCAAATAAAACTATATAATTCCATCATGGATAGAAATCACACTTAAATGAACTATCCCTAAAACAAAACCATATACCTAGAATGAATAATCCCTATGTCAGAACACATATAGATATTTTGGACTGTAATATCCGTTGTCATTACATGAATATCATTCTATTAAACATCTATTTAAAGGTCTCATTATAAAAGGAAATTTATAATTACTTATTAGACAAAAAATGAAATTAACTGTGTAACAATTACTTGTTGGAATAATAAATAAATAAAAATATAATGAAAGTGTTTGTGAAAAAAATAAAATAAAATTATATAAATAAATTATAATTGAAACATATTCTTAGTATTAAATTTAATAAATTTCATTAATTATTTAACTTGTTTTATGAGTTTAGATAACTTATCAATAAAAATATGTATGGTATAATTCAAACAACACTTTTTACTATTGGGTTACACGTTATATTTTTTATGCCACTACATATCCCTAATTTTATTTTAATTATTACATATTTTTAATATATTTTCCTTACATTTATATTTTTTTACTATTTCATTCCATTTTAGGGATAATATATCTTCATCATATTCACTTGTAACTTTTTTGAGTTAAGAAAACATGTTTTAATGGAAATTTTTAATTTTTTATCATATCCTATATACCAATCTATATATGTCATTTAACATAATTGTATTTTAACACATTATTTTTTATGTAAAAACATTAGGGTTCATTTCAATATTTATATGAATTTTTATAATCATTAGACATTTTAATTTAACATTTCAAATATCATAAAATACGACTTAAGAGGTTCATTTACAAAATAAAATATTAAAATATTTAATATATTCAATTCAAATAAACATATTTTTCATGATAAATTATTATATATTAATTTGTGAATATTGATGAATACTTTAATCCTTTATTTCATATTTATAATTATAATATATAGTTTAATTATACTTTAACATAATATTATGAAACCCATTTTCTTTTAAAGGGGTTATTTATTCATACTCTCTATATATGATTTCCTTATGTGGTAGGGAAATTCATCAACATGTTATGGATTTGACATCTAGTAGTATAATTATAGAGACCCACAATGTGTTAGGTAATTTTTTCATCTCATGAGATTCTAGGTATGGTGCATGGGTACTGATCCAATTAAACTATGTTATACAGTCCTTGAAGTGAGCCATTAATTATTATTTTGAAGTGAAGTTATATATTGTTTATAGTTTCTTATGATTAAATGATCATATGACATAATCTTTTTCAATAAATTATTTCATATGAACATATATTATCCCTTTTAATCATGTCATCATTATATTTCACATGTATCATATGTATTACAATACAATATTTTTTAGATTTAATATTCTCATCCTATGTATTATATCTTACAAACATTATTCAAATATTAATTAGGATATACTATCTCGTCAATTTATATTAGTATGATCTAATAATAATTTATAGAGACTGAAATTATGATGATGATACATATATTTATATTTTATTATTAATTTTATAATATACTAAATAGCATAGACCATATGATATTTGGGTAATCTATTTCATAACATTATGATATATATTATAAAATACATTTTCAATGGGGCTCATGATTATTTAATTTATCCTATATTTTTAATGATTAATAAAATAATGATATAAAATCAAGTCTCTATAGTTTTATAGAGTCCACTCACATAAAATAAGACGTTAATTCATATTTTATGATTTGTCTTATTGTGGTACACATTATCTTTCATGATGAAGGTATATTATAGTCATTATTAAAATTGAATTCCACGGAATCCTCTTCCTGGAGTGTAATTTTTAGTAGTTAATAAAAAACTCCCAAACTTTAAAATAATACCCACATAGAACAATTTAGTGAAAAAACATGTGTTTTCTCATTAATTATTACATGTCATTTTCTTCATTTATACATGTCACAAAATAACTCTTCCACATAATTTCATGGCTTTAACCATCAATTTAGAAAATAATACTAACCAACTTTAAAATATAATAAAACACTTTCAACATATTTAGAACTATTTGGAATCATGAATAAAATATTTATATTATAAAAAACATTAACATTTATTCAAAGCTCAAATTCATTCAGATAATAGCTCTTCTAATATTTGTGTGATTTACAGAAACTGGTCTCTTCATAAGGTATATCTAAACCAACATCCAGGCATTGAGGATTGTTTATTTATAGAATAGATATATAATTGGAAATTAATACAACCAATGCAACATATGACAACACCAAGGGTTTTTTTCAATACAACATATCAATATTTTATAAAATCCTACAATAGCTTAAATTTATTCCTTTATACATGATACATTGTGTTACATTCTCCACATAAACCATTATAACCATTTAATTATAAAAACATAAGGACTTATTATGTTGAATATTTGATCTTGATATATTTTTAGTACACTTTTCATGGTAAAGAATAAGTATCAAATTATGTAAGACTATATGAGTAAGTGGTCAATTTTGGAAATATAAAAACATTAAAATTGGAACACTGTTATAACCCCTCAAGACATTACAATATATTTCATTGAAAATAAATTTAATTTTGTTGCTAAAATACATTATGAGCAACACCATGTTCTACTTATGGAACAAGAATTTTGAGATTATATTTTTTTACATGAAACAATATGCTGAACATTGTCTATATAGAACACATAATTTCAATTATATTTCATGAATCTATGACTTTCATTGAAGGCTTGAGTTACTCATAAGACTTTCTGTTTTTCAAAATACTATTAATATTTTTATTTAAAAATAAATTAACCTCATTGATGCTAAAATAAATGTTATGAGTAAGAAAAACTAACAAATGAAAATATATGGATTAAAAATAAAAAATTAATTCACTTGTAATAAATTATTTAGAAATGAAAAAATCCAAATAAATGTAGAATAATATGCTTTTATAAAAAACCGGTTTTATGCACCCATTGTAATTTTTTCTTACTAATTTATATTAATTTATACAATTTAATGATATTAATGATATCTATATTTTATATTTTCAATCAAATATTTTTTAAATAAATCTATTAGGATTGATTGGCATAGATTAAGGCAATCCCCAAATTTAGGAATTAAAATATAACGTTTTCTTAATGATTTTTCACACTTTTCATGTCACACTTATTTTGTAACTAAATTTTTTAATTTTATAATGTAAAAATAATCATCATTTTTCAAAATCATATTATTATATGATTTATTGGGGGAACAATGGGACTTTTCTGTGAGGTTTTTTTTTTGATAAATAGTGAAAAATATTGAATTTTAATTATAATCTAACATTTCGTATAAGTAATTTATATTGTAAATTTTCTTTGAAAATTGGGTTTAAGGAATTGTAGGATAAATTATAAAAAAATTACAATAATTTATTTTATTGGAATCAATTAAACATTGAAATTGGATAAAAACATTTAAATTTTTTGATCATTTTTATATTAAAATATTTTTTTTCTCATCCAATGTGTGGGGTTAATTTTAAATTATTTTTTACCGCTAATATGATTGGAATTTGGAAAAAAAATTACACATTGGGAATTTGAATAATTTATAATTTCTAGTATGTTCAAATTATTATTTCACAAAATTTATTAGTTAAATAAAGTAAAATTAAATATAGTGAATAAATTTAAAATTAGTTTACTTAATGGTTAAACTTCAATCTAAAGAAGCCAAATAACCTAGAAAATTGTACAAGACCCATATCATTCACATATTTCAAACATACATCTTGTGTTATTTAATTGTTTTCATTAATAGTGATGATTATATAAGGGATACCTCAAAATTGCATATACCTTTTTATATTTATATGAATGTCACTCCTCCACTATAAAAGGCAACTCACTACCCCGCAGTTCACTTATTCGTACCTCTCATGAAATTCGGAAAATATAAACAATGAAAAAATATCTCCCAATAACATAAATCCACTAATATTATAAGCCTCACATTGTTCATTTATTAAACCCGACCTTTTGAATAAACCAAAATGAGTTACTCGTAGATTTATTACATTCATCAACAAGACATTTGTTTTATTTATTCTTTAAACGAATTAATTTTTTATAAAATATTTTTTTTAATAATCTCAGTATCATAAATATAAAAATATGTATTTATGTTCGTTTTACTACCTACACTCAAATACAAATCCATCAAATGGGAAATGAAATTACCATTCGTGTGTACGACATGTTGTCGCCTTGGTACCTGATGGCATTTTTTCTTCCATTACCACCTTTATGGTTGGGAATAATGATGTATAAATAGATTAAATATTATATATATTTTATTTATAATAGATTAATGATTTTTTAATTAATATGTTATAAATATATTCATTATTTCCATTTTTTGGGAATATACTAACATAATTTGTGGATATGTGGACTACCACCTCCTATAAGCATTGTGAATCGTTCATGATTTACATAAAAAAATATTATGGATGTTTTAATAAAGATATGTGATATATATGACACAAAAATGGTTCTATAATAATAATATACCTATATATCAATTACATTTCTTTCATTTAATATGAAATGAAAATCTAAGTATCATTAATATGTGCGTACAACCTACCCTCTCCAAGAACGGTGCATTTCCTCTCATCCCAAAAAATATAATGAATTAGTATGTCTACATATATAATTAATATATAGGATATTTAAATAAATATATAAATTATTTATATGGTTACATTATGTAATATATAATAGGAAAAAAATTAGAAGTCAAAACATAGGGGAAAAACATGGAAATTATCACATGAAATAGTTACAATAATGAAAAATTATTAAAAATTAAGTAATAAGAAGTTATAATTATTTAATATATGATATTATAAATAATTATATGGTAATATATTAATTTAATATGTTTATAAAAATCATTATTCATGTTTTTAATGGTTGTTAAACCAATAGGGAGTTTAGGTAAGGGATTCTGTCCCAATTTACATTCCATTGAAAATTATTTGTTATTATGAACCAATTGCCTTTTATGTGATATATATAATTCCTCATTGAATTGTAATATCAATAATTTTGGACCTTAATGTTATATTATGTTTACATTTATATTATTTTTCAATCTCACTTTATTTTTTTATAATTAAATATCTCAAGTAACAATCAATTTATTGTAATCATTTTTATTAAAAATCCAATTTCACATAAATATCCATATCATTTATCATGGATTTGATTATTGACCAAATCATATATAATTTTAAATATGGTGTATACATATAATTTTTTAATTATATGGTAATTCATTGATAGACATGTACCCTTTAGTCAATATAAATATTTTAGGAAGCACCTTATTTAGTAATTGAATCAATTGTTCGGGATAAGAGGAATTATTTTTACATTGAAGAAATGTGTTGGGGACTTGTTAATGGAATACCATCGATGCATCTATAGTCTCATGAGAAAAATAAGTAGGCCCAATTATATGGATTTTACCTAGTATGTTTTAAACTAACTTGAGGAGAAATCTTCATGGTAGATGTATCTTGGGAATAGGAAAATTGACATCTAATATTTATGAATTTATGTCATTTAGTATTCGGTTATTTTTAATATGCATGGTATTTTCATTATGAAAAAGATTTAGAATAATTTCATTATAATTTTAATGATTAAATGACAAGTGTTTTCAATTATTTACCTTTCAATCTACATTATTTATTATCCAGTTGTTTAAATGATGATTTTGTTAAATTATATAAATACTTATTTTAATTATTTATTATTAATATGATATCTTCTATTATACTTTACCCATAAAGGGAATATATACTCTACATTATTTTATATCCTTTCTTCAAATTATGAAAATGAATTCATGTATTGAGTTTCAAGGATTATAACCATTTTTATGTTCATGATTTATTTTATATTTCCTAATGTAATATGGGTATCCTATGTATAATTTGGTCTTCTAAAACCTTTACGCCAATTAATATATTAGGAGTATATACCTTATAATTAAGAAAATGTAATGATTTAATGAACTAGATCAATGATTCTAGGGACAAGGTGTTACAATTGGTATTAGATGAAGCTTAATAAAATCATTATAAATTTAATTTAGGAAAAAAATAGATTACATTACATATCCCTATGATATATTTTGAAGATAAGTATATTTTAACATTCTAAATAAACAACATTTTTTATTATGTGATTATATACACATTTTTTCAACTTTTGTTTAAAAGTTCAATTGTTTGAGATCATACATTATGATTCATAATTTTATTTTCTAATATAGTGTAAACCATTTATTTTAAATGTCACACTATATAAATAAGGCTTCAATAATCATGGAAAATATAGAGTGTTGCCTACTAATAAATCCACAATAAATTTAGTTGGATCATATAATGTTATAAAGATATTAAGGAAGCTTATTCAGGTTATGAAAACTAACCTTGCCCAGATAGAGTAACATCTTTCATAGTGAGATTCTCTCATGCTTGATAACTTGATGTGATAGAGGACCCCACCATTTAGCGGCACATCAAATCTAATGGTTGCTAAGAAATGGATTATGTATTTATTTATTGAAATAAGATGTGATGAAATGGAATGTGTTACACTTTCACTGTATTGTATCAATGGTCATGTGGATCAATCGTGGTGGTTGATCCTGAATACAACGTATAAAGTTGAAAGAGATCCCATTGAATGGAAAATCATTAAAGGAGGCGTTATTTGAAAAATAATTTCATCTTGATTAATTAATTTAGATGAAGAGAAAATTCATTATAGTAATGAAAAATATGGAAGAATCAGTTACATATTATGAATATACCATTACATTATTAGAATGGTTTGATGTGAATTTCATATGCATCATAGAATGAAAGATTGACCTTTTCATTAAAGTTCAAATTTATATTCTTCAAATGGTGATGGTTTCCCAAATATTTTATCCAATCAAATAAGTAGTTTTATGTTATAAAAAGATAGATAATCAATTACCAATGTCTTGTGACATCAAAAAGAACTAATATAAGAAGATTAAATTTGATAAAAACATAGATAAATAAATTAAGGGAAAGAATAATTTTCCCACACATGAAAATATTGTAAATAATCACCTTTGTAAGTGCTTAATGTAATTATGATATTTTTATAAGTGTGGACACAAAGTTCAGTAACAGAAATAATTTCAAGGTAAAAAAGAAAACGCTATTATGTAGTGTTTAAACTATATCGAAATTGGGATGTATGAAAATAAGTTTCCCAATATTCTTATGAATATACCATAGAAGAAGCCAATAGATGATGGTCAAGCTTATATTATTGATACAACCAATGTGGAATGAATGATTACGTTATTTATTTTGATCCTTGAGAACTATTTTAGTAGTATTTTATAGATTTTATCCTTATTATACATATTATGGAATGTATTAGGATTTTACTTTTGTACATCATCATAATGAATCTGAAAGCATGTGTTGAATTGTACCACATAATAAGAAAAATGATTCTTTGGAAAATTAATCTTATAGGAAGACACGTTATTGAGGAAAATACAAACTTTTATTTATTACAGATGTTTATTTAAATGTTTTTGCACTAAGTAATTGATTTTGACAATGTAAATTGGATTAGTCATCACCTCTCGAGAACTAATTAATGATTTTTGATAATGTGTTTATGCTATTATTGAAATATTTTATATCATTTTTTCAATTACTGTAATATATCCAATAACATATGTTATATTTAATTAATAAGTATGCACGAATGGTTCAATAAATTTATTTATTAACTCAATTTATATCTAGTTTTCAAGAGAATACATGGTGAAGGTGTTCACATGGTTGGTGTTTGATGATTAAAGTGCTAATTCAGGTTAATTGAATGATAATTTTACATTCATTTTGAAAATTATCTTAACTTTTCTAAATTATTGGATAATAATTTTTTGGAACATATGACCATTTGTGAAATGGTTTATGTTGGTTCTTGGAAAAATTTTAAATTTTAATGTATCAATTCCTCATATAATGAAACATATGCTAAAAATGAAGTAAAAATCATTCCCAAAACAACCATATGATAATGTTGTGTTTATAGAGACATATATTTATTGATACTTTAAATAGTTGAATTAATTACTCAACACTATGAATAGGCTATTGAAAAAAAAGTATTCTAATATAAATGATTCACATGTTTTCTATGTCCATGCTTTCAATAATGATCTACTGTTTAAAGACTTAGTTTTATGATGACCAATGAATTCTCATTTCCATATTATTATATTCATGTTTTGTCAAACCTATTTATGATGTAGGGTTTTCAACAACATTATTTTTAAATATCAATTCCCAAATTATTGGGATCATGTGTGAATTTCTAGAACACAGTTTAATTATTATGGGGAGAATGTAATGCCCCAAGACAATACAATATTTTAATTTTCGAATAAATTTAATTTTAAATTTAACATTATTTATACATAAATCTAAATTTATGATTAATATACATGTGACATTGATATTTGATTTTTTTTATATTCTTATATAAGCTTTAATTTCTCTAAGAGGAACCATGAATTTAGTTATTTTACACACAACAATGAATTTCTTTGATTGATTATGTTACATGGATGAATGAAGTTTACCTAATACTATTAATGTTATTATTTAAAATCAATATTTCCTCATAATAGTTAAAATAGAATTTATGAATACGATTAAATAACATATGAAACTATATGGTTCACCAAAATATTAATTTAATTCACTTATTTTCAATTAATTAGAAATCTCAATAAATATGTATTAAATTTAAATAAAATGTTTTTATAAAAAACTATTTTCATACATCAATTATTTTTGTTATAATAAAATTGACTAATTTTTATTAGCGAGTGATATGAATGAGATAATAATATTTCATAGTCAATAAATTTATTTTTACATACATCAAATAGATATTATTTAAATAATATAATAACAGATCCAAATTTATATATAAAAGCTATATATTTATAATGGATGTTTTTTCATCATTTAATCGCAAACCTATTTAAAAACTTTAATCTAAAATTTTAATAAATTATATTTTTTAAACATTTTTTATAATTTTATTTTCAATGTTATCTTATGGTGAACTTTTGGTATTTTTCTATAATGATTCATTTTTTGATCAACAATGAAAAATAAATATTTATAATTGAAAAATAAATTTTATACTAAATTCCCTATAGTAAGAAATTATAATTTCAATTATAAATTTATAGTTAGTTCTAAAATAAATTAATTAATCTAGTTTAGTTATTTGTAATAAAGTTAACTTTGAAATTGGATATAAAGGCATTCCAATATTTTGACCATTTTTACCTTAAAAATCACTTTCTAATCCCTTCTTCTTGATTAACGTTATATTAATTTAATACACATATGTAAATGGAATTCAGTAAAATGGATTGAATATTTGGAATATTTTTAATTTATATTTTCTAGTATGATAATCATGTTTTTTTCAATAAATATTATTGAATTCATTTAAAAGTAATTACAATGATTAATGTTAAAATGAGTTTTATTTGTGGTTTAACATTAATCATATGTAGAATAACAACCAAAAAACATTCCTGAAACCATTTTTATAGATATATTTTTACCATATACCTTCTTGAATCAAATTTTATTCATTATTGGTGGCTCATGAGGTAAGGTAGACCTCTTAATAGTTTTTACCTTTTTATATTTATAGGAATGCCATTCCTCCTCTACTATAATAGGGCACTCACACCCCCCACATATTCACACATATCCAGACCTTTATATCATCTAAAACCTTTAAAAAATTGTAATATAATTTTAGAATCCCCACATTGTGATAAAATACTAATATGGAAGTATTTTGGTATAAACAAAAATGAGTTACCCGAAGAAGATGTAACATTCATCAACGATCACTTTTATTTTATTTATTTCTTTAAACCCTTCATTTAGTTTTCTATATGTCTTATATAAAAACCTAAATATCTTAAATATACAATTATTTTATTTATTATAATGTTAATACAAACAATCACACACACATCCATTAAATGAGATAAGCAATCATCATTTGTGTGTACGGCATACTACTGCCTCATGAATCGATTTTATTTCATCATCCATTACCACCATCCATGGTTGGGAATAAAGTTGGATACATATTTGAAATATTATATATAATATATTTATAATCTATTTACACTTATTTAATTATTATATAATACATAGTTTAATGTTTTCTATTTTTTTGGATTATGATAACATCGTTTGAGGACGAGTGGGAAACTGCCTCCACAAATTTATGTGATTTGTCCAATCTATACATTGAATGTATTGAGTAATTATTTCATAAATATATGTGATTTATTTGAATAAATTATACTTGAATTATAATACATATATATATATATATATCATTTTATTTAATTTCCATTAATATGATAAAAATTAGAAGCATTGTTCACACGTACGTTTGACCCACCATCTCAAGGATTAGTGCATTTCGTCTCTTATTAATATATGTTATGGATTAATATAAACACATATAAAATGGATATATATAATTTTTAAATCATTTCTAATTTCTAAAAATGATGGAATCATGATTAAATGTAAGAGGAACAAAAAACTAACAAGTCGTAACAAACTTGAATAACTAAGAAATGAACACCTGAACATTGAAATTTATTTTATTAAATGACGAATTGTTGATAAATGTGTATCATTTATTCAATATAATATTTCATATGCCACATTATTTATTAGTTTAATCAATTATATGATATATAAGGAATTATTTATCAAGGAACGACATTGGTTATGGACTGGTTAATAGGATCTAGTTAATGGCTTAGTAGTCTCATTAAATAAATCAATTGGCCAAATCAGATGGTTTTTTACTAATTATATTTTAAACAATATTGATAATAGATCTTGACAGTAATTTTATCTTTTTATTTGGAAACATGTTCTCAAATATTTAATCATTTATATTATTCAGTAATCATTTATTATTATTTTACAAAGAATTTCTAATATGAAAAAAAAAATACAACGGAGGAATTTTTTTTCTCAATTTATTAATTAAATGGATTTAGTTTCCTATTATTTAATGTTCCATATTGATTATTCCTTATTTAATTGGTTAAATGTAATGTTTCTTTAGTTATTTAACTTTCCATAATTATTATTCATTACAAGTTCATTATATCTTTCCTTATACATAAGACTTACTAAGAATATGAACTAACCCTTATCATATTTTTATTCCCCATAGTATTATGATGATTTAGATCTATAGATCCTTCATCTATATCGATCCCATTCATTATATTTTTTTGGGTTTGGTTTTATCACTGATTCTAGATTACACATCATCCATAGCTGATATCCCTCTATTGGGATTCATTGGTTGACACATTTGAGTAGCTTCTCCATCCATTAATGCATCCTTTGAGTCCAACTTATATATTGGGATTTCATCACCACCTTAATCTATATCTAGTTTTTCTTCCTCATAATATAGCTCCTATAGACCCTAAATTATAGATCGATTTCCAATTTTTTATATAAATTTTTTTACAACAATATACATTTATATATTTTTTAATCATTTCACTAAGAATCAAAGAGGATTTACTTTTAAAGCATAATCCTAAATATATACCTTCAACTACTTCATATCCTTATTTTCATAGAACATAAAAATCTCACTAGGTCAATCACATATACAAAATAAAAAATAAAAAATAAATACATCATGACCTACTCCCAACCCAATTCTATATCACATTCCCTATCTCCAGTACCGTATCAAGGTGCCCCATACTGGTAATCAGACTCCACAAAAGAATCATGCTCAACAATGAAATCTTAGGCCTTATCGCTAATCATCATGCATTTATTAAAATCATAAAATAATGCATAAAGCTTGTAAAATAACTAATTTACATGTATTGGGGTGAGAAATGTCTCAGTAGGCTACCCATAAAAGTGAACATATAATTGGTGTCATAGGTTCATGCTCACAAAATATAATCCTCATTGACAAATAATAAATAAAAATAACAAAAATGAAACATATTTTTATCCTTAGATATGAGACATCTATTGACTATACCTACATCATCCTGTTATAGTGTGTCTTTGAGAACATCTTAATTTCCGTGCACCCCAAATAACCTACTGGATGCAAATCAAATGCAACCACAACCAAACTTGACAATTCTAGAGACACCAACATTGATGTTATAAACATATGGGACAATAATCAAATTCATCCCATAAAATTCCCTCATCATGCAATCATTTTCCAATACTTATCACATTGGCACATTTGTCCATGTTACCACTCCAAAGTACTACCAATCATAAACCATTAATCAGTATTCAATGTCTTATATCTCAAAAAATATTACTTATATCATCAATCCATCACCTAAACCATATATAAAATCAATAATTCTTGGATCATCAATATTGCACCTAAACCTTAATATAGATCAATCATTCCAAGGGAACCTGTCTAAAATGTAAACAATAAATCATATCATATGTGCATGGATAATTAATCATGTATCTGAAATATACATGTAGGTAATTGGTCCACTATACATCTATGACTTTTTTCACTTATTTCTTAGAGAATCTATCTAGAATATAATCAACATGCATACTCTCTCTCTCTGGAGCCTTAGTCTGATACATCATCCATATAGTACACAATCACTACCTGAAGTATCATTCCTCCATCAAACCATTACCATGTGAGGTCACATAAAATATACTCAATAATATTACACAATGTTCATATAACCTCGGTCTATCACTCATATAATAATAATATTATTAATATTGATATGAAGCATTTTTTCCAACATTATTGATCACAAACATCTAGAGCCATTCCAATGGATCTTCTATCTAGATATCACATCCATTAAAGCCTGTACTAATAGACTAGGATCCAAAATCTAGATTCCCCACAATATAAAAACCTCCCATTGGTGTAATACATGTCTCCATATCAGTTAAAAAACATAATAGGGCTTAGCTAAGTGTTTGTCCGGACCATCACAATCTCTTCCACATTATCTCATGTATCAACTAATGTCCCACGAGAGTACACATAACCAATACTACATAAGAATATTCACCCAATCAGGGTATTCCATTCCATCAGAATGCACTTCCCTCTAGGGACGCACATAAAATGGATATTCCCTCATTGGATATTCAGAAAGAGAACTATAGTGGATGAATTCCCCATCCCATTCCTAATAACTACCATTATATTAGGCCAATTCGAATCTCTAAAAGTAACACAAATCCTAATCAAAACACTAGAATATCACTACCTCACAATAAATAAATGATGTCAAACATCATTATCAAGATGAACTAAGGACCAATACATTTTTCAAGTCACCCTAGGGTGGCATGTACACCTAAATAATCAACTACATAGAGTCACAACATTGACCCACTATAGAAGGAAAATATCATACCACCATGAATCAAGGTCTCCAATTAATGAATGTTACATACTACAATCTTTCTCATGAGCCTAAAACCAAGTATCATCACATGTATCACACTCCCAATATTGCTGAAATCACATTATCTTGGAAAAAATATCATCTATATATTAATCAACACGAAACACATATTAGACTTTCTCAAATCAGTCCAATTTTTTTAACATCATGATACAATAAAAACACTCAAAACGTACTCCTTTATTGTCTTGTCATAGCCCCAGGGATACAAGTCACCCTAATATTTCTTATGGTAATCAATGGTAAGTACAAGGAAAGTAACCTCAACACCCAGTACGTACACCGAAACCATGTATCTGGACTTGTACCTCTACACGGCCTGGCACACTCATGGTTTTTTTGTGTACTAATATAAATCCACAAACTCCTTAGTGACTGTTTTTGTTCTTCCACATGGTCATGTTCATCCACATGGGAACCTACCATTATACATAGCCCCATGAAGATGTCCCTCCACATGACATGTTCCAATTCTACATGGAATGTAACTCAACACACTTAGTCTTCCCAAGTACTCGGATATATACTGAGAGACACTACACAATGGGTCCTCCTAGACTACATACAGTTTAATAGACTTATTCTCTAATTCCCCATAAAAAAAAGAACACATGGAATGGGTTCTTAAAACAACATGATGTTTAGTCTGTTTTTCTAAAACAGAACCAACAATAAACCTCATGAAAGCCTCATTTTCCATTGATAAAGTACTAATCAACCACAATGGGCTCTGTAGAAATCATAAAAGTGACTAAAAACATTGAAAAAATAAATCTATGGGGATATGGGAATATTACTAAAAAACTGGCCCACTGCTTGGCTTAAAAACTGATACATTGGAACCAAATAATTTCCAAGAAGTTATTTCACCTCTATGTTGTCTCAATATCTCGCATGGACAATGTTTAACAGTATATCCATCCCCCTTCCCCCATGGTTCATTCATCGTGCAATGGGAGAATACATCACCCTTTCATACCATACATGGGAAGATAAATTGGGTGATTTTACAAATTTTAATTAATTATTTAAATTCCCACCTTATACCCATCCTCAGTCGAAGAACAAAATTTGGATTTATTCTTTAAATATATTGAACAACCCATTCCAAACATAACAACTAAGTCAAAATCTAAATATGATGATCCATTTAAAAGGAATATTCCCCAAAAACCAAAAAAATTAATATTTTAAAAAATAAATATAAAATATTCTACCAAAAGCTAAAAAGAATACAATAATGCAGAAATAAATTTATTGGGTAACAAATTTATACTGGGAAAAATTGGTTGTACATTATAATTAAACAATATCATCTTCTAGGGTAAATTGTTAATTTTATCCGTCACCAACACCTGAAAAGAAAAAAATTATAATTTCTTATCTGATTTTAAAACCTATAAAATATATAACATATCAACATCATTCCACACATAACCCTTATTTTCCCTAAGAATCCTTTATTGTATCCCAAACACACATACTGAACAAACTGGGTTATCAACCCAATCTCAACTAGATCTGTTCTTCTTGGAGATTCTAAATGAGTTTCTCTGCATCACTCCTATGATATGTTATTCATTCCATCAGGAATAACACACCAATTTCAAACACCAAAAAAAACTATATCAATGAATTGCCATACCATTCGATCCAAATACATCACAGATTCATTCAATTTTCATCAAAAAAGAAATGGTTCCCCAACCATAGAACATAGCCCATAAATACTAATTTTGATCCATGATTGTTCTCATCATAAGAGTTTTCTTTCAAAACACATCCCCATTGATCAACCAAGATGATTGATGTGGTCTGCATTTCATCCTTGACCCTACCCACATAAAGGATACATCACCACAACTGATTTTTACCCCCACCATAGGTTTATCCTTAGTCTTACAATTAAACAAATCAACATTTCTACTAGACATCACCCAAAAAAACAAAATAGTAGAACTACACAATGTAAAGACCCGTAAAATTCAAGGAAAATTTTTTTCTTAATTTTCTTTAGAATTTTACAAGAGCGCGGTTTCAGACGGCATCTGATTCCGAGGCCCGGAGTGCCCGGAATTAATTTCCGAAGTTTGGCTCGGGTACGTTCAGTGAACGAACGAGCGGGAATTCCTAACTTTTGATCCGGTGCTCGGAATTGAAATCCGAGGGCACCGATGAACTCGCAGCGCCGATATTCGCTTAATGAGACCTTTTCGGGAGTTGCGTTTGTTGCGGGTTGGAAGTTACGTTTTGGGGTTTTTCAGTTAAGTTAAATAAAATTTGTGCAAAACAAATTTTATTTTAACTTATTTTAAAAACCTACCAAAGGAGGTTAGAAGTGGGACCCACACCCACTTAACCTCCCTTGGGAGGATTAAGTGTGGTGGGGCCCACACGAACCCCCTTTTCTTTTCAAATTCTCTCAACGTACCTAACCCCTAATTAATTGGCTTAGGTTACTCTTATTTAATTTTGGGGGTAAACTCTTTTGAATTTCAAACATTTGAAATCCTTTTGAGTTATGTGTTAATAAAATAAGTGGTATTCTTATTTTATTGAGAGTTCTTTGTTTGTCTTTGGGAGCTTTCCCTTCATCTCCAAGCTCTGACGAAGAACGAAGAACGTCTTCATCCTCAACGAAGAACGACAACTCTTCGTCAAGGATCATCGACTCGGCGACCCGGTATCTTCGGACCTCTTCTTCCCCCCGAAACCTCCTTCGTCGGCAATCGAAGATCCGAGCGACGTGTCTTTTCGGGCATAACTCTTCGTCAACGGATTTGACGAACGGCTTCCGCGACACCCGACCTCCGCGACGCCGTCTTCCGCGGAGCGTAGCCGAACCTTTGAATCTTAAACCCGAGGTAGGGGTTGTCGAATTTCTTTTGGATTCCTCATTTTATTCTTGATCGTGCTTTTAGCAAGATTAACGTATGACATGTTTTTCTTTAAGTTGCGTTATTATTATTAACGCGAGGGGGGGCCGGACCGCACGAACACGGCCGAACCCCCCTCCAACGTTCTTGTTTAATTCTTGCGATGGAAGCAAAGTGGCGTGGTGCCGTCGCACCACGCGGTTTACCGTGCGTTTAATTTACGCAACGCCGTCGCGCTACGCCGAGGAGAATCTTCAAGAACGCGACGCCGTCGCGCCGCGTTGAAAAGAATCGAAGCACGGCGAAGGGGCGCGGTGCCGACGCACCGCGCCGGATGACGAACGCCGCGGCCGGTTCCGGGCCGCGGCGGGACGAGAAGACCGCGGCCGGTTCCGGGCCGCGGCGGGACGAGGAGACCGCGGCCGGTTCCGGGCCGCGGCGGAAGGGAAGACCGGCGGCCGGGCCGCCGGCGTCGGAAGTCGAGGGCGGGACCGGAAATTCCGGTCCCGTTGGTAAAAACCGGCCGGCCAGCGGGCCGGCCGGATGTCATAAAAACCGGGGGATTAAATCCCCCGGACCGTTCAGCAAACCCCCCTCTTAATGAGGGGGGGCGGTTCTTTTAAGGAGGGGGGGGGGGCAGCAGCCCCCCCGGTTTTCCATTTAGCGGGCCCCCTGGAAGAAGGGGGGGCCGTTTGCCAAAAAAATCGGCGCGGCATAGCCGCGCCGCCAGAGGAAACCGCGGGGGCAATCAAGCCCCCCGCCAGCCACCCACGTGCGGCCTCCCCGCCGCCAGCGCGGCCCGCCGCCATCGCGGCCCGCCGCCGCCGCCAACGCGGCCCGCCGCCGCCGCCAACGCGGCCCGCCGCCGCCGCACCGCCGCCGTCCGCCGCCGCCGGCCGCTGCGCCGCCGCCGCACCGCCCCGGGGGGGGGGGGGCGGTCGGGCCGGGTCGGCCCGGACCCGGACCCCCCCGTTTCGAACCTGTTTTGGTTTTTGGCTCATAACTTGAGCTTCGGATCTCCGAATGACGAACCGTCTGCGGCAACGCGATCCTTGGATCGAGACGGTCGTTTCGGTATATCGCACTCAAGGTTTCGGATTACTTTGAGTTCGGCTGGGTTGGTTCGTTCACAGAACCAACCGGGCCTTCGGAGCGGAAACGCTCATATCTCGAGCCACGAACGTCCGATTGACGCGCCGTCAGTCGCGTTGCGTTTCTCTTAATGAGGCGGATCTTTTGGCATACTCCGCCCGAGGTTTGGACGCAGGTGGAGTACGGTCGGGTTGGTTTTGCCTTAAAAACCAACCGGGCCCCGGAGACGAAAAA
Organism: Viscum album; assembly: GCA_963277665.1. NCBI lineage: Eukaryota > Viridiplantae > Streptophyta > Magnoliopsida > Santalales > Viscaceae > Viscum > Viscum album. Next base: position 1,439,614,264 of record OY728162.1, read on the forward strand.
GCCAATAACTCACAGACCGGGCGTCCGATTGACGCGCCGTCTGTTTCGTTGACTTCCTCTTGATGAGACGGAACTTTTGACATACTCCGCCTGAGTTTTGGATGCAGTCGGAGTATGGCCGGGTTGGATTGTACCCGAAATCCAACCGGGCCCCTGGAACGGGTAAGCTGATTTCTTTCAGACAGGACGTCTGCTTGACGAGCCGTCAGCGGCATTGGTGGTTACGTTTAGTAACGGTCCCTTCGAGTATACCCTATGGGAGTTCGGGGTACAGTTGAGATACGGCCGGGATTGGTTTCGCTCACGAAACCAACCGGGCCCCTGGGACGAAAAGGCTAATAACTCACAGACCGGGCGTCCGATCGACGCGCCGTCTGTTGCGTTGAGACCCCTGTGACGAGACGGACCTTTGAGACACTTCTTCGCAGGACCTTGTGATACTTGGAGTATCGACCAGTAGCTCGTGGAGCGGACCCGTGGTACTTGACAGTGGTGGTGCGCTTGGATGCAGCAGCAGACCCTTGGCGGTGGAGAGCTTGGTTGTAGCGGCGGACCCGCGATACTCTACGGAGTGTGTGCGCTTGGTTGTAGCGACAGACCCGCGACGGTGGAGACGAGCGTGCAGAGTACGGAGACCGTGTAGCCGGCTGAGACCTGACGACTGCTTGACCGACTCGACTTGGAGTGAGTCGACTAGCCCAGTGGACGGAGCGCCCGGTATTTGGCGGCAGACCCACGGCGGACGGAGCGCCTGGTAGTTGGCAGCAGACCCGCGGTACTCGACAGGAGGAGTACCTCAGTAGGCTATCTGGGTAGCGCCCGGTATTTGGCAGCAGACCCTCAGCGGACGGAGCGCCTGGTAGTTGGCAGCAGACCCGCAGTACTCGACAGGAGGAGTACTTCAGCAGTCCTAGGTCAGTGAGCGGCAGCCTCGGAGTCGTGACAGGACCACTGTACACTCTAGAGACGGAGCTCTTCAGCAGTTACGGTTTCGATAATGAAAATCCTGGTTTGAGCTGAGACTTTTGACCTTGTGTTTACTTCATGATTGAGATGGGTCACTTGCTAACTTTGGTATATGTATGGGCATATACCCGGTAGTGGTTATCCGTCGATTTCACAATCCTTGTGTTTCCTCATGATTGAGATGGGTTACTTAATAACTTAGGTATATGTATGGGCATATACCTAAGTAGGGTTTATCTGTTGAGATCTTCTTGTGTTTATCCTTGTTGGTTTTAGTGAGACCTTGAGGGTCTCGGGGTCCCTACTGAGTATCGTTATACTCACCCCTGCACGGGCTATGCCCGCACCTCGTTGTGTTGGTTGCAGACGACGGACAGAGCTGACAGAGGCCGAGTGTTCGAGGACTGGACGGTATCTGGAGGTGGACTATACGACGAGGCGGTACCCGGAGGTGGACCACTGGGCGGGATATACTCGGAGCAGACGGCGGGACCCGAGGAGCAGAGGAGCTATCTGTACCCACCCTTCAGGTGGGATTTCCAGTGGACAGCTCGGCGTAGCAGTTTTACTTTTCAGTTGTTGTTTTTCCTTTTTGAGTTGTACTTTACAGTTGGGCTTGTATTTCCGGCCCCTTTTACTTTTCAGCTCTTCTTTTTGTACTTAGTGTTTTACTTCCGCTTGTACTCTGTGGTGCTTGTTTTCTTTATAAAGGCAATGCCTTCCCAGTTATCGGGATTTTACGCCTTTGGTGCTAGTCGCCAACCCCTGGCCTATGGAAGGCGGGCTTGGGGTAGTCACGGCACGGGCCCCGAGGACGGGTCGTGACAAATTGGTATCAGAGGAGTTCGGTTCTACCGCAGAACTTATAACTCTGATGTTTCTTTCTGTGAAGCAATAGTGTTGAGAGTACCGAGTGTGGTTTTCAGTTCAGGGAGTCCAGTGTTGGTGCGGGCGGCCGATGTATCCATACACCAGGACCCTGACAACTGATTTCCGACTTTGTGCACGAAAACACTGATTGCGTGTGTGTTTTCAAAGGTTTTCCCCCTTAAAACAGCTCAAACCAGGTCAGCTCACCAGGTATAATCGTTTGATCGTGTTACGTTGTTTCTTTCAGGATGTCTTTTCTCAGACGATCAGCTAGAGCCCGGAGGGATGAGCGTGACGACAGCCCACCGAGCGACGAGGCCTCGGTGCAGGGCCCTTTGTCAGCAGTGGCACCGGCGGTAGCTCTACCCGCCGAGCCCCCGATGCTTCCAGCAGTAGCCGCTGACGATGCACGTCGCCTCAGTGCACTGCATGAGTTTCAGCGCCAGCGACCGCCCAGGTTTCGCGGGGAGACGGATCCCCAGGCTGCAGAGGACTGGCTGGAGGCAGTGGTACGAGTGTTTAGGCTAGTGAGGACACCAGCAGACCTCATGGTGATCCTCGCTGCGAGCCTACTACACGCAGCAGCAGGACGATGGTGGAGCTTGATGCTCCAGGTGCACGATGAGGCATCTCTACTTTGGACGGACTTTGAGAGCCTCTTCCGCTCGGAGTTCGTCCCGGCCACCCTCCGAGCGGTGCGCATCCAGGAGCTTCTTCAGTTGCGGCAGGGCAGCATGACAGTCGCTCAGTACTCGGCGAGATTTACCGATCTCTCGCGCTACTCGACCGACATGGTACGGGACCCATTCTTCCGGGCCCGGACCTTCGAGCAGGGTTTGAGACACAAGATCAGGGCATCGCTGATCTCCCTCAGCTTACCGACTCAGACTGGAGTACTGGAGCGGGCCCTTCTGATTGAGAGCTTCCTTGCTGAGTCTTCAACAGCGCAGCGACCCACCGCAGGGCGGCACGTAGCGGAGTCTTCGGTAGCAGGTAGCCGACAAATGACTCAGGGGTCCAGACAGACCAGACCTTCAGGCAGACGACCTCAGGGCACTGGCTCAGCAGTGCATGGCACACAGCGCGGAGTCAGTCTTTTGAGTGGAAGACAGTGCTTTGCATGCGGCGGGCAAGGCCACATGGCTCGTGACTGCCCGACCCGCCATGCGGAGGAGCAGCAGACGGTTGAGGAACCACCTAGGCAGAGGCAGAGGTTCGACCGTGGCGGTCCGCAGGGAGGAGGCGGACGAGGCAGAGGAGCTGGCCGAGCAGCAGGTGGTGGACGACGCTTTGAGGCTCTGCCACCACCACCACCAGGAGGTCCACCCCGACCACAGGGAGTAGGTGGACATGCGAGAGCACAGCTTCAGGCAGCTGAAGCTTACGATCATGGAGCTCTGGGAGCAGGTGGACAGGAGCAGAACTAGTGGATACATCCTTGTACTTCGGGTTCCTTGCTGCTTTTGTGTAGCGTCTTGTATTATGAGCTGCAATAATAAAGACGCATCCTTTGTGAAGTTTTCATTCCTGTCCTCTTTTGTGATGTTACTAAGAGGTTCCAGTTGACTGTTGACTTGACCCTCACTTGTGAGACATCTACTGGAGGAGACCAGTTACCACACACTGATGCCGACAGTGTGACTCAACCCTTGGAGGTGAGAGTAACGGTTGGATCTCTTAGTAGTAGCGTCGAGGCCTTACGACGTCATCCTTGGTATGGATTAGTATCATCCATGTTAGGATTGACTGTTTTAGGCAAAGAATGTGGTTCATCCAGGGGATGAGACCAGGTTTCTCTTTTCGGCAAAGAAGAAATCTCGCGGCTCTTGTGGGACCAGAGATGGTCCGGGCCACGTCAGAGGAGGTCCATGTCATCCAGGAGCGGGTTCTACATGGGCGATCGATTCCTCTTGTGCGCAGCAGATGGCGGCACGGAAATCTCCAGGAGAGCACATGGGAGCGGGAGGCTCAGATGCGTGCTCAGTACACTCTTTTGTTTCCCTAGTTTTTGATGTAGCTTTACGGGGACGTAAAGCCCTGAGGTGGGAGTAATGTAAAGACCCGTAAAATTCAAGGAAAATTTTTTTCTTAATTTTCTTTAGAATTTTACAAGAGCGCGGTTTCAGACGGCATCTGATTCCGAGGCCCGGAGTGCCCGGAATTAATTTCCGAAGTTTGGCTCGGGTACGTTCAGTGAACGAACGAGCGGGAATTCCTAACTTTTGATCCGGTGCTCGGAATTGAAATCCGAGGGCACCGATGAACTCGCAGCGCCGATATTCGCTTAATGAGACCTTTTCGGGAGTTGCGTTTGTTGCGGGTTGGAAGTTACGTTTTGGGGTTTTTCAGTTAAGTTAAATAAAATTTGTGCAAAACAAATTTTATTTTAACTTATTTTAAAAACCTACCAAAGGAGGTTAGAAGTGGGACCCACACCCACTTAACCTCCCTTGGGAGGATTAAGTGTGGTGGGGCCCACACGAACCCCCTTTTCTTTTCAAATTCTCTCAACGTACCGAACCCCTAATTAATTGGCTTAGGTTACTCTTATTTAATTTTGGGGGTAAACTCTCTTGAATTTCAAACATTTGAAATCCTTTTGAGTTATGTGTTAATAAAATAAGTGGTATTCTTATTTTATTGAGAGTTCTTTGTTTGTCTTTGGGAGCTTTCCCTTCATCTCCAAGCTCTGACGAAGAACGAAGAACGTCTTCATCCTCAACGAAGAACGACAACTCTTCGTCAAGGATCATCGACTCGGCGACCCGGTATCTTCGGACCTCTTCTTCCCCCCGAAACCTCCTTCGTCGGCAATCGAAGATCCGAGCGACGTGTCTTTTCGGGCATAACTCTTCGTCAACGGATTTGACGAACGGCTTCCGCGACACCCGACCTCCGCGACGCCGTCTTCCGCGGAGCGTAGCCGAACCTTTGAATCTTAAACCTGAGGTAGGGGTTGTCGAATTTCTTTTGGATTCCTCATTTTATTCTTGATCGTGCTTTTAGCAAGATTAACGTATGACATGTTTTTCTTTAAGTTGCGTTATTATTATTAACGCGAGGGGGGGCCGGACCGCACGAACACGGCCGAACCCCCCTCCAACGTTCTTGTTTAATTCTTGCGATGGAAGCAAAGTGGCGTGGTGCCGTCGCACCACGCGGTTTACCGTGCGTTTAATTTACGCAACGCCGTCGCGCTACGCCGAGGAGAATCTTCAAGAACGCGACGCCGTCGCGCCGCGTTGAAAAGAATCGAAGCACGGCGAAGGGGCGCGGTGCCGACGCACCGCGCCGGATGACGAACGCCGCAGCCGGTTCCGGGCCGCGGCGGGACGAGAAGACCGCGGCCGGTTCCGGGCCGCGGCGGGACGAGGAGACCGCGGCCGGTTCCGGGCCGCGGCGGAAGGGAAGACCGGCGGCCAGGCCGCCGGCGTCGGAAGTCGAGGGCGGGACCGGAAATTCCGGTCCCGTTGGTAAAAACCGGCCGGCCAGCGGGCCGGCTGGATGTCATAAAAACCGGGGGATTAAATCCCCCGGACCGTTCAGCAAACCCCCCTCTTAATGAGGGGGGGGCGGTTCTTTTAAGGAGGGGGGGGGCAGCAGCCCCCCCGGTTTTCCATTTAGCGGGCCCCCTGGAAGAAGGGGGGGCCGTTTGCCAAAAAAAATCGGCGCGGCATAGCCGCGCCGCCAGAGGAAACCGCGGGGGGCAATCAAGCCCCCCGCCAGCCACCCACGTGCGGCCCTCCCCGCCGCCAGCGCGGCCCGCCGCCATCGCGGCCCGCCGCCGCCGCCAACGCGGCCCGGCCGCCGCCGCCAACGCGGCCCGCCGCCGCCGCCAACAGCGGCCCGCCGCCGCCCGCCACCAGCGGCCCGCCGCGCCGCCGCCCGCCGCCGCCGCGCGCCGCCGCCAGGCCGCCGCACCGCCGCCGGCCGCCGCCGCCGGCCGCCGCGCCGCCGCCCGCACCGCCCCGGGGGGGGAGGGGGGGGGGGGTCGGGCCGGGTCGGGCCCGGACCCGGACCCCCCCGTTTCGAACATGTTTTGGTTTTTGGCTCATAACTTGAGCTTCGGACCTCCGAATGACGAACCGTCTGCGGCAACGCGATCCTTGGATCGAGACGGTCGTTTCGGTATATCGCACTCAAGGTTTCGGATTACTTTGAGTTCGGCCGGGTTGGTTCGTTCACAGAACCAACCGGGCCTTCGGAGCGGAAACGCTCATATCTCGAGCCACGAACGTCCGATTGACACGCCGTCAGTCGCGTTGCGTTTCTCTTAATGAGGCGGATCTTTTGGCATACTCCGCCCGAGGTTTGGACGCAGGTGGAGTACGGTCGGGTTGGTTTTGCCTTAAAAACCAACCGGGCCCCGGAGACGAAAAAGCCAATAACTCACAGACCGGGCGTCCGATTGACGCGCCGTCTGTTTCGTTGACTTCCTCTTGATGAGACGGAACTTTTGACATACTCCGCCCGAGTTTTGGATGCAGTCGGAGTATGGCCGGGTTGGATTGTACCCGAAATCCAACCGGGCCCCTGGAACGGGTAAGCTGATATCTTTCAGACAGGACGTCCGCTTGACGAGCCGTCAGCGGCGTTGGTGGTTACGTTTAGTAACGGTCCCTTCGAGTATACCCTATGGGAGTTCGGGGTACAGTTGAGATACGGCCGGGATTGGTTTCGCTCACGAAACCAACCGGGCCCCTGGGACGAAAAGGCTAATAACTCACAGACCGGGCGTCCGATCGACGCGCCGTCTGTTGCGTTGAGACCCCTGTGACGAGACGGACCTTTGAGACACTTCTTCGCAGGACCTTGTGATACTTGGAGTATCGACCAGTAGCTCGTGGAGCGGACCCGTGGTACTTGACAGTGGTGGTGCGCTTGGATGCAGCAGCAGACCCTTGGCGGTGGAGAGCTTGGTTGTAGCGGCGGACCCGCGATACTCTACGGAGTGTGTGCGCTTGGTTGTAGCGACAGACCCGCGACGGTGGAGACGAGCGTGCAGAGTACGGAGACCGTGTAGCCGGCTGAGACCTGACGACTGCTTGACCGACTCGACTTGGAGTGAGTCGACTAGCCCAGTGGACGGAGCGCCCGGTATTTGGCGGCAGACCCACGGCGGACGGAGCGCCTGGTAGTTGGCAGCAGACCCGCGGTACTCGACAGGAGGAGTACCTCAGTAGGCTATCTGGGTAGCGCCCGGTATTTGGCAGCAGACCCTCAGTGGACGGAGCGCCTGGTAGTTGGCAGCAGACCCGCAGTACTCGACAGGAGGAGTACTTCAGCAGTCCTAGGTCAGTGAGCGGCAGCCTCGGAGTCGTGACAGGACCACTGTACACTCTAGAGACGGAGCTCTTCAGCAGTTACGGTTTCGATAATGAAAATCCTGGTTTGAGCTGAGACATTTGACCTTGTGTTTACTTCATGATTGAGATGGGTCACTTGCTAACTTTGGTATATGTATGGGCATATACCCGGTAGTGGTTATCCGTCGATTTCACAATCCTTGTGTTTCCTCATGATTGAGATGGGTTACTTAATAACTTAGGTATATGTATGGGCATATACCTAAGTAGGGTTTATCTGTTGAGATCTTCTTGTGTTTATCCTTGTTGGTTTTAGTGAGACCTTGAGGGTCTCGGGGTCCCTACTGAGTATCGTTATACTCACCCCTGCACGGGCTATGCCCGCACCTCGTTGTGTTGGTTGCAGACGACGGACAGAGCTGACAGAGGCCGAGTGTTCGAGGACTGGACGGTATCTGGAGGTGGACTATACGACGAGGCGGTACCCGGAGGTGGACCACTGGGCGGGATATACTCGGAGCAGACGGCGGGACCCGAGGAGCAGAGGAGCTATCTGTACCCACCCTTCAGGTGGGATTTCCAGTGGACAGCTCGGCGTAGCAGTTTTACTTTTCAGTTGCTGTTTTTCCTTTTTGAGTTGTACTTTACAGTTGGGCTTGTATTTCCGGCCCCTTTTACTTTTCAGCTCTTCTTTTTGTACTTAGTGTTTTACTTCCGCTTGTACTCTGTGGTGCTTGTTTTCTTTATAAAGGCAATGCCTTCCCAGTTATCGGGATTTTACGCCTTTGGTGCTAGTCGCCAACCCCTGGCCTATGGAAGACGGGCTTGGGGTAGTCACGGCACGGGCCCCGAGGACGGGTCGTGACACACAATGCTATTTTTCTCCCACCAATTAAAAAAAGAAATATCTATTATCCCCTCTCCCCTAAATCTGAGAATGTCACCCATGATATTTTTTGATATATGATCCAATATTGGGACCAGAGTAAAATAAATCCAATGGTTTACTACCTAGCATATGAATTCACACACAGAACTCCCGGAGTGTTACCTCTGAAGATTTCTCTTATCATTCCAATGATACATCTATATAGAATTAGATAATTCAAGTTCCCTCTAAAAATAAATAGTGTGTGGTCACGATATTGGGAATGATCATCTTTAAAACATGAGTGTAATAAGATGTCATTAATTAATACAACCAAAACCCATCCATTACATAAATAAAAGTCATATTATGAGGACCTCAGGTCTCATTTCCCACAGGGCATGCATCACACCTATAATTATCCTCAGTCAACTGACTACTACCTACACTATATAAGAACCTCAAACATACACTCATGTAATGTTCGATCTATCTTCCTAATGATACAACATATCACCAGTGCTCACATATCCTAGATTCCACATGTAAATAGCTTTTAGACACTCTTGTTTAATCAACCCAAAAAACCATCATCTTCACTAGTTATTGATATCACACAAGAAACTCATCTCAGAATAATTTATCCAACAACACAAGAACATCATGTTCTCCCTATCCGAATCAAAGTCACCAGCTTCATCATTCCTCCAAAACTATTTCGTAGGATAGGCAAATCAACCTGTCTTCCCCATGAGAATCCAGGCACAGATATAGGCACTATCACTCAAATTTTAGTCCAAAATATTAAATAAAAATTTCATTTCAAAAACTCACAAAATAATTCCCCATCCACGAAATACTGTCAATGTAAAAAAACATCAAAATATGTGTCACACAACTGAATGAATTTACAAATAATCCAAACCCTCTCAGGGGTTATTCAAAAAATCTAAAATGAACTGACACTCTATAATACATTAAATTTAGTTAGTTCAATTGAATTTCCCACAGAGCACCAATGGTATTGTCTCACAATAAGTCCTTTGATCCAACCACATAGGTCCAAGGAATCTCATAGAAGGCCAACACTAATAAGATCAAACATGCAACCATATAATATTCTCATGAACGTAACATGTCAAAACACTCTATTCTATGGTCCAATGCCATAATTGCATTTTGGACAAAACAATTTCCCAGAACAAGGTAGTTCATCATATTTGAGAATCTATGTATCATAAAAATCCTTGAAGGACTCTGAAATACTATAAATATCACACAAAAATCACCAAAAAGGGTCTAACTGTCACATACGAAAGTCATAAAGACCCACTAGGGTCACTAATCTCATAATGTGTCGAGGTAAAAACCCACATCCTCATCATTGGGAGTCTCATTATAGATCCACATAACAACCTCGAGGATGAAATCCATAAAATAATAAACTAGAGGTCATAAAAGATGTGGATCCAACATGCCCTATATGATTCATGAGACACCCCTAGTCTCTATAGACCATGTGTGGAAACAAATACACAATCCCTATTCCAAAGGGCCAGGAGACTAAAATCCATCATTAACAATCAAATCCAAACACCATTTGTAGTTTCCAATTCAAAAAATCATATACAACAGTAACATCGAATACCAAACTAATAAATACCATGCCCTTGCAGCCTTGAATTCCTTCCAGAACAACAATTCATGCTTCGACGTCTAATATCGACCCTATGTTCTGACACATTCCTATATTTTCTATTTACAAAATCCAAAAATAGTAAATAATTGGAATGAAAATTTTCTAATACTATTTTGTAATGTCCTATCCTAGATTTCCCTAATGAGGTTCCCCGAGGTAGTTTTTTCATGACCTCAAGTGTGCCTACTCATACATAATAGTTTTCAAACATCAATAAATGGTATAAGGTGAAACAAGAAAGATAATATACCTCATATCAGAGTACAAACACTACTGGAAATTATATCTTTCCCAACGCTTCTATACCAATAGTTTGAAAAAACTGTTGGTATAGGTCCCCTTTCCCAACGGTTTGGCCAAACCATTGGGAAAGGCCCCCAAATTGGCCACTTATCCCAACGGTTTGGCCAAACCGTTGGGAAAGGTCCCTAAAAATGCCACTTTTCCCAACTGTTTGGCCAAACCGTTGGGATAGGTCTACCTTTCCCAATGGTTTGGCCAAACTGTTGGGAAAAGTAGGCCAAAAATTCAATATACTTTCCAGAAACAAAATCACAACAAATACCTATACCAACGGTTGTTAAAACCGTTGGTATAGGTCTATACCAACGGTTTTAACAACCGTTGGTATAGGTACTTCCATTTTTTATCAGAACGAACATTATATAAATCAAAATTTAAAATATTTATGAGAATACATATATATATTTATGTAATTATGATCACAAAAGTCATGTTATGTTAGTGGTTGAGTCTTTCAATGATAAACGAGGGGTCCTGGGATCAAATCCCAGCGAATGTTTTATTTTTGGAATTTATATACCAACAGTTCCATTACCGTTGGTATAGATTTCATATTACCTATACCAACAGTTTCCAAAACCGTTGGTATAGACCTATCCCAACGACTTACTTGGCTACGGTTCTCCAAACCGTTGGTAAAGGTTAGTTTTCCAGTAGTGAAAACCACAAGTAAACAACCAAATAACATACAAATCAGAGTATGCATTACACAAAAAAATAAACTTAAATAATAGCGTGTTACCAATAAAATGAAATATAGTAAATGCCCAGACATCCATGTCATACATAAATCATAAAACTCCCACATGGCTAATAAAAATATCATCATCGCATATTAATTTATTGAGAAAAGGAAATGATACAAGACCGAGCGAAGGGAATGTAGAAACCAAATGATTCCTAAAATAGAGTATCCTGACAGCATCCCCTCTTATGAGAATAACAATGCAAGGCTTCAAATAGTTCAAATTATTGAGGAATCCATCCTCGATGACTTGAGCATCTTGGAATGCATGGAGGTACACAATATTATTTCCCTCACACAATGTGTAAACCACTATGATATTATTGGGGAGCATACCTTGACAATATCTGAAGGTCAAGGATGTTGAATATTGAATAATAAGAGTTCCACATAGGGATTAGATTATAATAATAGTGTTTGTTGCTACATCAATGATAAAAATTCCATCTGGTGGCATATTTTTATACCAATGAGTAAAGCCTTAGCCACCACTAGAAGAGAGGATCCACAAAAATGGAGGTCTATAAATTCCAAGATGACCGAGCTCCTGGTATCATGAACAACCCCTCCTCTTCTCATGAATACTGTGTTTCAAGACCCCCCAATGATATGATTTAGTTCTAAGGAGAGATGACTCTATCAAAACAACTGACCCCATCAAAAATACATCCAAAAAGGGTGGTTAGAGACTGATTTTGATGTAGATGAATGGTTTTTGATTCATGCTAATTGTTGATGAGTATGACCATGTTGAGGAGAAGTATCATTGTTCCAATAGTGATGGAAATACAAGTTATTGTAATCCCATAATATATCAATTTTTCCCAGCCATCCATATAAACCATTATCCTTAATTTAAAACAATAGTCGACACCATTTTCTCCAGACCCCTATCACCCGATCCATGAAACCAAAGATCCATGAATAGAGCATCTAGAAGGGTTTAGGTAGAGAAGGAAGTAAACATTCCATAGAAGGTCCATACATTGTGCATGAATTCTCCCACAATGAATATATGGTTCAGACTCTCGTTCCATTATTTTTTAACAAGAGGAACAGTGAGACATAATGTTGACACTACATATTTTAATGTTTTCTTCTGAAAGAACTACATTATTCTTATCCTAAAGGTGTGGAATTTATATTTTGTTGAAATTCCAATGGACTATAATATTTAATTCCATCAATAAACTATATCCTAGGGGAAAAATAATGGTAGAATTACTGTTTGTTTAAGGACCCTATGTTGGAAGAAGTGATCATAGACATATCATGATAGAAATTAATTTCATTGAGGTTAAATGGGTATTCTTGGTGTTTATCCAAAACATTATTGATGAAGGACAAAAACATATATGCCTATGTGAAGTAAAATAAGTACATCAGGCCTTACAACCAACTACAGGCCATATCACATGCCTTATCTCTAGTACCCTATCGAGATGATTGATACAAATAATGGGACTCCACATAAGCATCTAGATCTACCATGAAATAATGGGCCTCTTACATATCCATCATTTATATATTTTTATCTTGAAGGTATAAATAAGTTCTAGATGCACATAGATATACTTATACAGGGGGTGAGAAATAAATCTTAATAGTCCTCCGCCAATGGTGAACCTATAAGATCTTATAAAAGTGTATTCCCATGCAATATTCTCATCCTAGATGAAGCAGAATAGAAAAAATACAAATAAAACATTATTAAATCCTTATTTCCTTAAACATAATAGATCATAATTGATTTTTTCCATTTCATGGGTGTCTTTGATAATGTATCAATGTATATACATCCCAAATAACTTATACGATTGAAATCCTTGGTAGCGAAAATAAAACTAGAAAATTATAGGGAAACATACTTGGATGGTCCAATCATCCCTGATACTAATCTAAGTTATCTCATACAATGACCTCATGAGACAAACATTCTATCATATTTTGAACGTTAACACATCTATTCGATTAACCACAAAAATTACTAGCCACTCTAAACCATTAGTCAAAATTCTATCTCATATATCATAAATAATTGTTCTTGTAATATCATTCCATTACCTAAAACAAATATCAAAAAATTAGTTCATGTATAATAAAACAAATACCAAATACATAATTAAAATAAATTATTAATGGAGCATTAGTTCAACACCTAATCCTTCACTCAAATCTGTCATTCCTGGAGAAACAATTAAGCACTAAAACCACTGATATATTCTATTATACCACCATACATACCAGATGATACATGATCATTTTCTATAGAATTTTTCGGAAACAAATAAATTATACTATCTATTTCTAGAGTATTGGTATGACCCCTCAACCATATAGTATTAAATAACTACATATATCATCAGTATATCATCAAACCATAACCATGTGATGTCACATACCTTATACTAAAAAATATCACAGTACATGTCAAAAACCTTATTCCATCACTCAAATAATAAACAATATATAAATAACAACACAAATTGTCTTATCCAACATTCTCAGGAAAAAATATCCAAAACTATTACATTGTAATATCTATCCAGATATCACAGCCATCATAACGCTTTGTAATAATCTGGCATCTAAAATGTGGCAACCAACCATATCAAAATCAATGTATTGGAATAATCTATGCCTCAAAATTAACAAAAAAATATAACATTGGATGGGTAGAAATCAATATCGACCATAAAAACCTCAGTTTCATCATCCCATACATCATTTTGGGTTATAATGGAATACCCATAACCAATAATAATTAATAACACACACCATATAATGTTTATCCAATAAATTATGCACAAAAATGGACCTTTGGGTCCACAAAGAAAATAATATAGTCCATATTTGGATTTTAATAACTTTAACTCAAGAGGAGTCATCCCCCTTCTAATCCCTAATAAGAGAAAAAACACTTGATCCATTTCTCATCTCTCATTTGTACACATAAATAAAGAAAAAAACTATTGTCTAACTACCACATTATCCTAAAAAGAAGTAATATGACATAGTTGATAAGGTATGCAGCCCAAACCTTTTCCATGTTTCCCTAAGCTAGATTGTATTCCCTATATATCCACCACCTTATGTCAAGACTTCATTCCACAAACCAAGAACATTTTCTACTCACCCTGAATTGAGTTCTCTAAAGAACTCATTATACATTCTCAAAAAAATTTAGGGCCCTCACCATGTTCTAATCTCATATCTTACCCATATGAGAATGAATAACAGAATTAATTGTGAAAAAACATATCTATTTTTACATACTCACCTTGAAACACATATCATAAGTTCTAAAATATCCCAAATTGTAACACTATCATGCTATATGTGGTTAAAAACTCAAAATTATATCCATGTGTATCTCAATCTAACCCTTGAGCATTAAAATACCAAAATCACTCCAAAGTTAACCTAGGGGAAGTACACAGTGTTTACCCCCAGTCCATGATGTGTGCCTCACAACCTTCAATCTGACCATATACTTAGACATGACCAGAAACACTATGGGTTGGGCCATGTACTAATACATGTCCAAAAAATACATGGGGTTTATATGTGTACTTTTACATGGCCATATCCTTCCTCAAAGGGACCTACCAATGTACATGGCCACACAGCCTTGTCCCTCCACACAATGTGTGCCTATCATATATAGAATGCACTTCTAAATTATTAGTCTTACCATATACTCGACCACAAATAAAGTTACAATACATGAAATTTACTCCCACAATAAATGTCATGTAGCAATCTTATTCACTTATTTACAAAATTGGATTAATTAATGGTTTGTGTTCTTAAAACCAGATGACATGTAGTTGTGTTTTCCAAATCATAAATCCCCAATAGCCTCTTGAAACCCAGTTTCCCCAAGATATCATATATTAAACCCCATGATGTCCTTATAAATCATAAATGTCTCTTAAACATTAAAATATAATCTTTGGGTATTAGGAAATAAATGAAAACAAAAATGTACTTCTTGCCATTAAGAGTGAATGATTGAATCCATATCATCTCTTGGAAGCTGTTACACCGTTGATTTGTCCTTGATCTCCTCCATAGATAAAGTCTATAAGCATATCCATTTTTCCATTCTAGAATCAATAGTAGAGACATAATCTAAATCTGATTCTCTATTAAAAATATATCACCACATGAAACTACATGAATAATTAAATTTTTAATTAATTAAATAATAAATATTTTTCCAAAACATGAAAAACATGGAATTCCACAAAACTCTGATTGTTGTGTAAACACCCCATTCTAGGACCAATGTATTAGCAAAAAAATTATATGATATATCATTCTAGTATAATTTATCTATTTTACTCCTCAGTACCCCTTGAATGCTATAATAAAAATTTCTATACCAATTTTGAAATGAAAAAAATGTGGTCTCTATATTATTAATTAGATGAAGAAGTATAATTTCACTATTCATTAATTGATTATTCAAATTTATCAAAAAAAATATTAAATTTGAATCATTTTTCATCTCCCAATATTCTCATGGATTTGGAATTTCTTTTTAAGTACACATATTAAATATATTTTCTTTACTCTTTTTGATTTATATGATCAAACCATTAATGAAAATTAATGTTTTATTCCTTTTACATATGGTGAGTTGTTTTGTATTCAATTATGAAAACGTTTTTACAATTTCCACTGGATATCCATCCCATTAAAAAGATTCACTTGTTATTTCTTTAATAGAGAATCCCTTTTGGAGGATTAAGACCTCAAATATAAAATAAAATGGTGAATCATACTAATAATATTTTTTCAATATATATATATATATATCATTATATTGTATATCAAATCTCAGTATTTCTTTGACATTCCACTTATATAGGTTTTTTGAGAATGAATATTTCTAAATCATTTAGTAAAACTATAATAAATCTCATATCATTCTTCCAGATATTTACGTTTCTGTTCATGTTGGATGATCCCACAGTAGAAAATATTCATATGTAAATTTTTATAGTTTCTTCAAGTATGGTATCTAAAAATATACATCTCTAATTATTTAACATAACTTTCCAGGAATTTCATGGTTGATTTGTGACATTTATTGGTATCTTCTAATTTTCCTCATCATTGACCATTTTTAATTGCCCCCTTCCTCCACTTGTTAGAAACGATTTTTTCGGGGGTCTCATATGGTGTTTGGAAATAATTATCCATTACAATAAATTTGAGTAATATTGACTTAAACATTATATAAAATACATATATTAAAGATAAACTCTATAAAAATAATAAAAATATATATAGATGATGTTTTTCACCATGTTGTTAGATATGATCCCATTCTACGTTGTTGAGTTTGAGGATAATTCTAACGAACAATATTTTATGAGAGGAATAGATACATTATTATTGGGATGAAATAAATTTAAAATAAAATAAATATACCTTGGAATTTATATAATGGAATGGGAATGTCCCAAATTATTTGGAGATAGGATATTTGGTTTTTGGGGTAACATGGAGAGGCTCATATTTGGTCAACGATTAGTAGTAATGAATCTGATCAATTCAGACAACCAGTAAAGAAAAAATATAGTTCAAAAAACTATGAATCAGAGGCCAAATATCTATTAAAAATGGTGTAAATTTTTTTTAGAGTAAATTAACATAGCATGAAAATGTTTTTTAAAAACAATGTGAAATATATGAATCATTATGTGCTTCTTAGATTAAGAGAATTCACAAGATGTACATGGTTTTTAAAACTATACACCAAGCTATATTTGGGGATACCACAATAGAATTTCGGTACAGATAGATGGTGCACTAATTGACCAACAATGATTCCAAACTATGTTCCACATAAAAATTGATGAAATTATGTTGTTTTTATATATTTTTAATATATAAACTCCCATTTGGTCTTCCTATTATAGCACAAAACTATCATCCCCCCAGATGAGAGCACTTCCCATGTACTTCACATTGGATTTTATCAATATCTTCAATCAGGTATGAAAATTGATCATTGATGATCACAATTGACATCCATATGTAAGATATTATTTCTTATATCTTCTATTATTTTTTGGCTCACTATAAGGAATGATAATATTTTCCCACCAAATATCCCATATTATTAATGTATTCAACTATTTCCCATAACTCTAAAATTCTATACGAGACTAGAGGCCAATAACAGTTGAGGGGTCAACCAACCATCTATGGTAGGTGGTCTAGTGACTTATGCCTCAAAATAGTGATTTTATTATTATGAACCATCTTGATATGGGACATACATTCCTTGAAGATCCCCAAATACATATAAAAAATTAAATATTTATATATCACCTTAATTAATATTTTCCTAGACATGTAATGTATTTTTAGAATATGATTACCTCAATATGAGCCACCATTCATGGTTTGTCTCTTTTAAATCTCCATGTGAAAAAATATATTAAATGTAATAAATCAAAAAACCATTTTCTATCATGTTTTACCTTTTGAATGATATATGATTTGTGTTTTAATAAAGGAGAATTATTATCTCATATTCCTATAACCTTATTCTAATGATAGTAACATATTTTATATTGTTAAATTAAATTGATAAATGGAATTTAATGAATTGTTTAAAGTTATGAGTTCTCTCACCCATGACCATCACCCATGACATGTCAAAGTAGAGAAAAGGCTTCTTTCACAAAATAAATTGGAAATGATTATCATTCTTATTAACATACATACATTATAAGTGAATTAAAAAATGCCATATACCCAGACCTCTTCCATATGATATGACACCATAACCCTAACCTAGCATCCTTAATGGGATGTTGGGAGTGTCTCTTATAACAATTCTAATATTCAATGAATTCCTAGTTATAGATATAAAATTATTAATATTGATATGATTCAGATAATGGAAAACTATGTACTATCATATATCAATATATGTGATATATTCTACAACTAAATATTGTTTTTATGAATGCGTTCAATATATATAGAAATATTGATCCAATTGGTCCTTTGGTTGAGCCCTAGGAAGGTGGAAATCACTACCATCTAGAGGTGGGGGACCTTAACCCCTATTATTACCTTATGTCGTTCCCCCTGAAACACCTCTTATGATTCCTAACAATAGTGATGAGCCACAATTTTAAATGGAATTCATTAGGGTTATACATCCTATTTAAGAAGTTACATGACCCTACCATTATGTAGAGAGATTACAGATGAGATCCAAATGTCCCCCCCACCATTTCAATAGAAATAGGTCCTCAATACAATGAATCATGGATATAGGTCATTCAATATATCTTAGTGGTTTGGGAGACTCCTCCATATAGGAGGTTCAATAACATGACCTACATGCATTGTATTTCTATCTCACATTTTTGGGATGTCATTACATAGGAATATCATAAATGGGATAAGTTGTAGAGGGACATAGAAATGGAATTATATGGTTACTTATCTCCATATATTCATAGTGAATATTTTACTAGATAATTTATGCATATAAAATAGAATTAGATTCCCATTATCTGTCATTTTGATCACTTTACTATGTTATATCACTTCACACATACCCTTATAGGTGATGAATAGGATATAGTGATATTATTTGAGGATTTTATCATATATTCCATCTGATCATAGTTGGACATTTTTGTGTTGAAAACAATTTTTGAAAAGAAAATATAACCCCTTATTACAATGTGTAATTTAATGGAGGTTGATGTTGTGGGCTAAGGAGTTTCAATATTGACATAAGGAACAAGTTTATTAAAAAGAAAGAAAAAAAATTCTTGAGTCTTTTAATGTGGTTAGTGGTATCCATACAATATAAAATTTAAGAAATTTATATGACACAAGTGTTTTAGATCATGCCATAATGAATCCTCACTTCACCTAGGACCCATTTGAGTGTCATCATATGTAAGGATATTGTATCTTTAGTGTTTTTATAGAAATGTTCATTTCATACTAGTTTTAATGGATATAACCCATCTAGACATGTGGTATTCGGATTAGAATCAATATTTATAGAAAGAATCTGAATTCATACCAGATGATCTGGCCAAGGTATTGGAGATGTCCATGGAAGCCAATAATATGAGATGAAGCACCTACAAATCATTCCTTCTTAGGGAAGTAATGATATAGCTCAGGAATGTGGATATGGCTAGAAACATGTATTGCATCCTTTAATAGAGTAGTATAGTATTGAGCCATCTACAATTTTAGGAGATATTTTTTATCCTATACTCGTGTTTCTACCTTAATTGTTATGGAATTTTTATTATATTAAATATATTATTTTTAATTTTGTAGAAATATGTAGGGTAGATTTATATTACTACTTTTCTGTTATAATATAATATAATCCATTAAGTGTGATATGAGAATTTTTATTCCTATGTAGGGAGTTCCCCTTGATACTAGTGGAATCTATTTCTTATGTAACCTCTTCATCTGCAACATGAATGTATCTAATATCAATCTCATAATGGGATGATTGGTTCCTTACCATTATCAAATAGAATTTTATTATTAGAGGTTTTAACCCACCAAACCAATGGTCCATAAAAATATGCATAAATGTTAGTGGGTATCTAATAAACTGATACTTTAATAGACAAACATGGGTATGGAAGGGTGACCTTCAAGATTACTATAATTTTTTTGATATGGCAGTAATAACCTAAATAAACACCCCTCTTATAGTGGATCGCTTTAGGATTTCATCCATATTTAATTTTTATACTACATTTTAAGGTAGATGTAGAGTTTACTATTTATATAGTTCATGTAGTGGAACTGATATCTATTCCTTAATATAGGGTGGAACTTATTATCTATCAGTTTCTCAATAGACATCTAAAGGACAAGAAGGAAAAATGGGTTATCCATCCCAATACTTCTTTTATGTTTTCACATATCGTTTTAGCCGTGAAGGTGTATAGTACACTAATAAATTGTTTAGATAACTAGATATGGATTAATATATTAGTTAAAAATTGGTATCTTCTACATCGTATATATGATATAGTTGATAATCTCTATGGAGATATGGTATTTTTAATGGTAGATAAGATTTTCAACTACCATCAAGTGAATGTCATTCTTCTAAACATCAGACTTATAACATTTCATATTATATATTACCCTTACTATTATATGGCCATGTATTTTGGTCTCATGAATGCACCATCAATTTTCATGACCTTACTAAATAGAGTTTTTCAACCATATGTAAATTAATTTTTTGTAGTGTTTTTTGATGACATATTTTCGTAGTCAGGTACTTGAAATTAAAATAAAAACATATTTATATAATACTAAAAAATAGGATATTTTATATGTTCACAAAATGGCTATTATAGATTAATAATATTTATTTCACTGGTTAAATTATACTAGAGGTAGGACTTCACATTAATCTATAAAAGGTGAGATTTCTGGATTCTTCATATTAGACCATGAATATATTTGATATATAAAGCATTATAGAGATATTTGGAAATTATAATTTCTTCTTTCCAAGAATATTTTACAAGTAGAAGAACTTTACATTGTCTTAAATATAAATGGAATAATATTTTAATAGTTTTAATATGATAATAAGGATTTTTAATTGATTACAGGAATGCTAATATTAGAACTAGTATTCATACATCTAAGGAAATGAAAAAATCTATATATTTTATTGTGATTTTTTAGACATTGGGATGGGAGAATTTCGGATTCATGGAGATAATGTTAGGTAATATGGGTAGTTCTAGTTGAAGGATCATGAAATTATTTACATAAATCACTATCAAAATATTGAAACAATCATCCATACGTAATATTACTAGAGAAATTTTTTTTCTAGGAGGGAGGTTTTTTATTCTCTGACCATAAAATCTTCGAATACATATACACTCATATTGAAATAAACCATATACATAGAATATGGGTTGAATACCAATTGTTTATTTACATTGATCTTTCTTAAATTCTTTTAATGTCAATGTAGTGGCTGATATACTGATATAAAAATCCCAAACATAGGCCATTTGGGAGGCTAGAAGTGAGTGGAAGTTAATGGATTTGTTTTATATGATGCATTTAGAGGTAAATGGACATCCTGGGTATCATGTTCATTCATTGTTATTTGTGTAATATTCACTTGTTGAAATATTTAATGTGTGGTGGATTTGGGATCCAAAGGTCTTCATCCTAATCTTGGTTGTTTAAGGTGTCAACATGATTCATGGTGTAGTCTGTGATGGGGTTGATTTTTTAAACATTTTGTGGTAAAAATGGGTTCCTATAGACAAGCGAGTGGAAATAATGTGAGAGTATATTGACACTACATGGGTATTACATCCATATATCATAATGATTTATGATTATTTACACCATTAGTATTTTGGAAACAAATGGAAAAGTGAGATATCTAATTTAATATGTCATTATGCAACCTGTCAGAAGTTGAAGGTCAAACTCAGGGGACCAGTTGAACATTTACATCTACTAGCCATTACTAATTGGAAGTGGGGTCATATAACCAATTCTTGTATTATATCTTTACCTACATCAATAGATTCATTTGATTCGATATGCTTTATTACGGATGGATATAGTAAGGTTTCCCACATTTGACCTATTTGATAGACTATTTTAGTGTATGATTTAGAGTGGATAGAAGACATCGAGGTAATATGACATCATGGAGACCCATGTATTATCATATCATACTTGGATGAATGGTTCATGATGCAGTTATGGAAGGGGTTAAATAAGGCTCTCAGTTCATAGGTGCATATGATCATAACATATTATTCATAGATTAATATACTATCTGATCATATGGAACATGTCTTATAAGAAATGATCTGAGAATGTGTCCTATATTTTGGTGGTAAATCAGAGAAAAAATGAATCCCACTAGATTATCATATAGTAATATCATTCTACCAATGATACATGTTACAATTCATGTGTCCCTATACGTTAGGTCATGTGATTCATTTATTTATTAGTTAGAGGAAGGAAATGTAGATCTACTGGTACCATGTCTGATTCCATAAACATTAGATAAGGTACACATTATAATAAAACATATAATTAAAACTCAATCCAAGATGAAGTATTATTTAAATTTTCTCCACCAACCTATAGAGATGTAGTTGGGGTGAGACATTCTATGTGTTTTACATAGATTGGGGAATCAAAATCATTGGAAATAAAAAAAAGTTGGTACCGATTTTAATTTAAACCTTTGATATTTATGAGAGACTCAGTCTAGTTGAATTTAAATTTTAATTACCTCGGAGACTCTAGGCCTAGCATAATATATATAATATTTCAAATAATTTAAATTACTATTCATAACTACGTAATATAATTCACCATGATGGGGTTGATTTGGATGTTGATGCTTCTTTTGAGGAATATCCATTATATTTTATTTATTGCAGAATGAATGTTCCCTCAAAAAATATAGTTCATAAATTATAGAGGATATTGTAGTACAACCATGTACATGAAAAACTTGGGATAGAGTCATTGATTTACATTCTTAGTGACCATTGATATTCATATGAAATAAATTATCACCTGTTGAAGGGAATCTTGTGAAAATGTTGTATAAATTGGGATATTTTTTTATTATTTTGACATTTCAAATAGGTATTTTTAGTTTAAATTTTTGTTTAAACCATTTATTATAATCAATAATGTTTACTAATGAATCTAGGGAATGGTTTTATTCAATTATATGGCTTCTTAAGAGATCGTTGTACATGATGTTAAAAAACATTAAAGGGTAAAGGATGATTAATGGATAGTAGAAATGGTTTATCTCAACTATGATTACATGTATATAAATAGTATGGTATGAAATAAAATTATTATGGTGGCCACATGGTCATTGAAACCAATGAAAACTTGTTGCATTAGTGATCCTCACATTATGCACATAGTTTTTAAACTGTCAATTAAAACAATTAATGGGGTACTACTCCTACAAAGAGAGATAAAAATTACATGAAATAACTTTAAAATCATAACTCTACCCATGAGATAGGGGTTCCATCCTTGTTAGTGGGTGTTTAGGGTTGACGCATAGTTTGTTCAAAAATGTGGACAATATGTGCACCACTTAAAATTCTATGAAATTACATTTTCTCCCCAATATTTTATAGAAAAAATTCTTATATTACGTCAAAAAATAAAAAAACTCCCCCACCTTATTTAGATTTCATCATATGTCCTTCTATATGGTTTGGATCCATCCCCATTGTCTGAAAATATAATCTATCATCATTTTTTCACATTGGATATCCATGAGTTTTCTCCTTGTATAACTTTGATCATTAATTAATTATCACATCATATGAAATGATAAATACATGAATTATAATATTACAGATTCTTAAGGTATTCTATCATTTATTTTATTTCTCCTGTTATATATATAATTAGAGACCAATAATCACATGTGGATTCAATTACCTTTCTAATGTGGGAATCCAATTTTTTCCAAAATATTCATGATATTTGTTGTAGTAAATGTTGAATTGCCCATCGTACCTCCCATGTGACACCATCTATATATTAATTTAATTAAATTAATGGATATTACCATTATTTTTGTAGTCCTAGAAACACAATCCCTTTATATGAGAATTTTACCTCAAAATGATCTCCCATTTAGTTTTTTCAATTTTAAATTAAATTTTACTTATCCATATAAATGAAATCAAGAATAGAATTGAATTCTATCCAATTATATCTACTAAAGTAAATGTTATAAGAATTATAAATGGTAGAGTTTCATGGATATTCTCCTTATACCACATTCCTTCATTGAAATTTTATAACTTATGATTAAAAATTAATATTCTCTAATGGAATTAATTGAGTTTAAAAATGATAAGGGTGTCCCTCACCACGACTATCTAGAATGTCATTTTGATGGTGATTTGAAGGGTTCTTACTCAAAATGACTTTTTTAGGATAATTTGGATTCCTAAAATAAAAATATTCTAATTGAATTATTATACACCATTGGTGACACATGGGATCCAATACGGAACACTATGGATGGTCTCACCTAGAAAATTGGATAATAATACAAAATGTGAAAAATAGGGGTTCCCTATGTGGAGAACCAATGATAGGATTATAGGGAAGTGTGTTATTTTTTCCCTAATTCGACACTTAGAATCCCTATGGGGACCTACATGGATACGATAAAGAGTTTCTGTCAGTATTCCATGCCTTGTAGATACCCAGATTCCAATGTTGAGTTAAATGAACTTTTCTGTTGGCTGATAGCTTTATAGTAAACATAGTGTGATACCATGGTTCTCAAATGGGAATTCAATGAATAGGCCCAATCTAAAATTTTAATTATTTTGAATACAGATACACAATGTCAAAGAAGATTGATGTATTTGGTAAATGATTTAAATAAATGATATAATTATCTATTATCTTAATTAAGTTCTGATTGACTTGGGAAACATGCATTACTTATATGGGTATGACTATTTTGGGGATTCTATAGCTTTGATCTAGAATCCCAAAACTATAATATAATTAAATTGTATCTAATAATCATGAAGGGATATTCCAATAAATTCCAAATTACATAGTGTTGGTCGACTGTCCCATGAATGACCAAACAATATATGGTATATTGTATTTACACCCTTAAATTCATTATTACCCACACACTAATCAGAGTACATAAATAGAATATATTGTGCTAGACACTATGGGTGGGTTCCTGATAAGTTTATATCATATTATTCATGGTCCACTAATTGTTACTAAGATTGACCTTATAAATATAAGTAGGGATAAAAGGAATATTCAAGCTACATATGATTCATTTTCTAAAAATGGATAGATTATGGGAGTTGAGAACCGAGATTATTCATGAGATGATACTGGATATATCATGGGTCCTTTTGTTCACTTTTGAATAGAATATTGTATAGGACTTCCCCAATATTTCCCTGATTCCAATTTTTATAGCATATAATCATTTTATATTCATTAAATATGATTCTGCTTATGGATCAATTATTATTATTGATTCCATTATACTATATACTATTATACATGATGTTATGATTAAACTTTTGTAATATTTTTCTTCATATTAGTTTACTACTACATCAATAAAATGTTAAAATCATATCATGTGGGTATACTCTACCCATAGTACCATCATAGTCACTTGTGTCAACTTGGAAACCTCTGTTATATATGGAGGTGTGGCCGAGTCCATGGATTTTAATGGGTTTATTTATATTTGAGTGAACTAGGCTCAGGATGTTACAATCTTTATTATTCAAGAAAAATTAAATCTTCATGAACCATATCAATATAAAAAATAAGATATTAACAAATTTTGAATTTCATTATGGGAATTATTTTACACATTTATTGTAACAAAACATGATTTTATATTTAATATTATAGTTTAGTGAAATATAATATATTTCATGTGATAAGCACAAAATGGAACGCGAAAGATATGTCAAAAAATATAAAAACATTTAAATATTTCATAGAAATTGATGGTATAATACAGAGAACTAAAATATTAAATATAATAATAACTGAAAATAATGGTCATTATGACTTATAAGAAATTATTAAAATTAAATCTATTTATCTAAATAATGTATCCTAATTATTGATGTTATTAAATTTAACCGTTATAAAAAAATTGTGTTTTATGTACTTTATTTTATGAAACTAAATATATTATGAAATAAATAAATTTATGATATAAAAAATATAGGACCAAAAATCTAATTAAAAATGGATATGAATTCATAATTCAAATACATAAAATTATAAAAGGTATTTTCTATAAAAATTTTATTCAATTTATTTTTATCTATTCATTTTAATATTTTAACAAATAAATTTAACCAAAATAATATGATTTTATATATAGAATAATAATATAATCTTCATAGGAGTATTTTATTTTTTATGATATATTATTATTATAGGGATGGTAAAAATACATATTTTACAAAAACCATAACATTTATGCTTTGATTAAGTTGTAGGTATAACATAAATACTAATAAAATAGTTTTCATGCTAAAAAATCTATTTCAAAAGTAAAAAATATTCATTTATAAGATGCTATTGAAGATTTATATTTCCTATGATTAACATTTTATTAACACAATTAATATTTTCCAAAAGAATTTGTTCATTGAATTTATTTTTTATTAAATATTAAATTTGTATAATTTATTTTCTGATCTCATTAAATGTCACAGATAAATTATTAAGATTAAAGATAAAAAAATTATATTAAAAAAAATTAAAACACTCTAAATTTTTACAACCCATATTTTTTATTCTTCAAATTAAATAAATCTAAAAACTAATTTTTTGGGTCAGGTCCAGTATTACTAAATTTAATATATCATACACATATAAAAGTTATTTAATATAATTTCTATCATTTAAATAATATATATTAATAAATTATTTTATATTTCCAATTTTATTATTTGAATAAAAATGTAAATTACTTAGGTAAAAATTAATTTCCACGGTAAAAAAATTTTAAAAGTGAGAAATATAAGAGTTAAATTCTTATGAAATGTTTAAATCATGTGTGAAAAATGAATTTTATATTATATCACCCCAATATCAATTATATTTCACATTTTTATTATTTAAGGGTTGAATAATGATATAAAATTTCGGAAATGTAATAAGTACATGAAAAATTTCCCCTCCCTTAACTTATAAAAATGGACAACTTCCACCACTTCATGATATTCATATCAAACATTATTCTTTAATATATTATATTTTACATAAAATAGATTCATATATCTTGTTGAAAAGCCTCTTCTCTCTACTTTAATGACTAATTCCTCTATTTCTAATGCAATTTTCGTAATTAAAGATAAGTTCTCAATGTGAGTGTTTCTTACTAATTATCTATAACTTCTTATTATTTCTCTTCCAACAACATCAATAGTACCCAAGGTAATTGAAAATATATTATTAATTAACAATAATTATAATATATTAATTAATAATCAATTATTCAATCCATTCCATTAATAATATAAAATAAGATACCATCAATTTGTTGTATTCATAGACTACATCATCCAAAAACTGTTGTGGTTCCTTTTTCATCACATACTCTCATTAAAAGGGAAAATTATGGGTATCATGAATTAAATGTGTTACACATGTGATATTTATTGCATCACCATGTATATTATTTCTTTTGAAATATTTTGATTATTTATTTATCATGGAAAGCCATGGAGTACCATATTTTGTGATCCAAATATGGATTATTTTCAATTAAAAATGAAATATTATTAAGAGTTGATTAGGGATCAAAATATTTTCTCTTGATGAATTATGTACATGTTATCCAATTTATTTAATGATAATATATTTATGTTCTTCATAAATTTATCATAATTTTAATGTTTATTGGTTCCACATGAATTTTGATTATACATTTTATTGATATTAATTTCATTCATATGGTGGATTAATTCCATGACATGGATACCACATTTACTGATAGAATAATATATTGGTTATGTCCATGTTAGAATAAATAATGGATTAGCTAATTCACTTATGGAAGACATCACGATTTATAGAATTTTTTATTCCATCACTATAATTTTTAGTATCATTATATACATTATTTATATATATTTTTACCAAGGATTTAATTCTAGATCATGTGATCAATTTTATATAATTGTAAAATATGTAATTATTCATGTCAAATAATTCATACCATGACAGATTCAACAATATTATTTTATATAATGCACAAAAATTCATTGATATATTTATCTTCGACAGAATATAGATTTTCAATATCACGTGATTCATGTAAGATTCAGAATAAATAAAACATAATATGGTATATCATTACAACCTAACAGTTAAAATGGAAAAATGAATAGTAATATCAAATTAATAATATAATTTATTTAGGCTTTATATCATTTTAATATATTAAAATTTTTGTACTCTATTTTAATGAAGGGCATTATATGATTCAAGAATATAATATTTCTAAATAATTGTTTTTTAGAACATAATATAAATAAATTAAAACACTATTAGAATTTTTTTTCCAAAAAAATTATATTTATTTTTCATGTTATAATTTAAAATTTATATTGGAGTCAATTTATATGATTTTTTTGGAAAATATTGAATTTTATATGTATAGTTACTTAAAAAGATTTTTATTATAAACATTGTTTCCAAAAAATAAATTTATAATGGCACATTTTTAGATGGTTTTAAAAGAATAATTATTTAATTTATATTATTAATATCCAATTTTAATACATCATAAATAAATGTATGATTGATTTTAGTATAATTTAGTTTTATATATAGTAATACCTTTTTCATGGAAAATAAATATTCTACCCATTTTATAAGTATATATTTAAATTTTATTCAAACCATTTTGTGGATTGAATATCCTTAAATGGACTTTTTATTAAAAATCATCATAAATAATATTTTTTAACTTTGTTTTTGTTCAAAATTTATATTAAAAGTAATACACTTGTCTTATAATGGTTAGGTTGAAAATGCTTTTATTGACTATTAAACTAAGAGAAAAGTGTATGTTTTCCAATAAAAAATATATAAATAAAAAATTATATCAATATTTCATCCACATATTAAAAAAATTTCCATTTGGAATTTTGGAATTGTTATTGAATTTACGATATGTAAATAATTTAAAAAATTCATAATGTGTCCTCCATAACAACATATAAATAGAAACCCATCATTTCTCTACTTTGCACAACACAAAATCATACATCACATATAACCACTAAAATATTCTATTATAAAATTTCCTCAGCATTAATTAAATATTATTTTCTACATAAAATAATATTCTACGGTTCCTTATGAAAGGATCTAATAGATGCCAACCAAATAAGATTTTATCATCCAACCGGAACACATATAATTTATTTCTTCTCCCACCTCATATAATTCAATTTTATTCATTATAAAATTTTAAATTAACTATACCCAAAATATATAAATTGTTTAATATTATAAAACCATTAATATCCACGCTATATTTTAGCAAATTGTAATTGAATTTATTTCTCATAAATAAGTGTGGACTACCTCTCCCATGTAGATATAAATTTCATATTAAATAAAAAATTTATTTTGGATGGTTTTATGGTTATTTTTATAGTTATATATTATATTAATTCTCTATTTATTAAGATAAAGTCATTATATCATATCATCCATCATTGCTACTTATATTTTGGAATAAGATGACATGGATCCATCATACATGGGGACTACCACCTTGACAAAGTGATGTGATAATTTTTTAATTCCACATTTACACGGAATTCAACAAGGATTGATTTATTATTTTTATATGGAAAATTAAATTGAAAATTATTCTTCAATGATAATATATTCATTATCATTCGTTCATTTCATCTGTCAAAGGATGAAAACAACATTATCGTGTACGTCAGGTCAACCATCTCCATAAATGGTGTACTTTTTGTTTCTATATATTCCATTTATTAAATAATACATATATATAATATTATTTTTAAATCATAAATAACATTTTTATTATAGTGGTGTCATGATCAATGTTCAAAGAATATATATACCAAACCAAAACTCTCTTAAAAAATGAAACATGCAACAGTTAGAATTGATTATTAATATAAATAATTATTAATAAATGGGTCTTGTAATGTTTTTATTATGAAATATATTATATTATTAATAATTAAATTAAATTTGATTAGAAATATATTAAATATATAATTTTTAAACAATATGATAACTGGATGTCCATGGTATTCGAATTTGAGTAAACAGATTTGTGTTTCAATCCCATTTTAATCAATATTGTTTATCATTGAATTAAAATTAAAGAAATTTTGAGAGTATTATATAATAAGTCTCTTTTATTTAATTATCCATTATTTATTCATGGTATTTTCATGAAATATTACCATTATTATATTTTTGGTAATCAATATGATTGAGAAAATTTTTTTATAAAAATATTCATTATCTAATTTTTGGTTTGGATTCATTTTCATTTATTTCCTATATTTAATGAAAATTTTGTAAATAATTATTTTCTATAATCCTTTTTGGTCATTTTTATTCATTATTTTTATGTTTGATAAAAATTATTAAATGGAATATTCTTTTCTTTTTTTGAAATAAATAGTTTTGACATTTTTTTGACCTGAAGCATGTTGTAATAAGAAACAAATGTATTAACGGGCATTGTGATGTATATAATTTTTATCTTGTAAAGAATTATTTGTTATTAAGGGTTTTACATCATGTTCAACAATTTTAATTCAACCCAAAGAATTTTGGGCATGATGAGTTATTATAGGGGGTATATTTTTTTTAATCAATCCACCTTATGTACAATGTGATCAAATGGTATCCAACAGTTTATTTTACATATCCTGAACACCCAAAGACTCTCACATCCATGAATCATGGACCTGATTTCAAAATATAGGCATTTTTTGGTTGATTTTCCCAATTAAACATAATATTTCACATTGTTCAAGACAATGTGAACTCAAGATTATATCACCCTTTAAGGGTAACGTATTACATATTACATGTCTCTCTTATAGATTTCTTTTATGTTAATCTATTCATGAATCCTTGGTTCATTCCCAAGAATATATTTGTTGTATTTCCCCAAGTTAGCGGTTAATAATGATTACGCATGGGTTTGGAATCATCTGTATTTATTCAACATTCTTCATCCATGGAAGGATATGTATTTATTTGATGTTCTCCATCATTGTTCCTCTTTTACGGATAAATTTGGGTTGATTTTTCCATTCTCTAATACAATTCTCTTTTTAAACTATAGGGTATTATACCATTTTATTTATCATCATCCTTGGGGATGAGAGGTATTTTATGTTATGCTGGAACCCATATGATGGGCTTCCTATATATCCTCAAGAGAGGAATAGGAAACCATGTAGTTTGGTGTCACTTTACTATACAGATGTCACTTATGGGCATGTGACATGGACCAAACCATGTATTTTAAGGTCATGTAGCATGGACACATTGGAAAAATGTTTCTGGATCAAGGGTGTTGTGAAAATTATACCAATGGGAATGTTGTACCTAGAATGGATATGGTCCCTTTGGTTAATGTGACCCTACTAGGGATGTATCTTATAAAAATTTAGAGTGATTTTAATGTCAGTTTTGGACCTAAGGTTGGCTTCCTATGTATCCTAGTGAATTGGTAATCAAATCCCATGTAGTTTAATTCATTATGGGACATACTCCTTAGAGTTTTCCCATTTTTATTAATATTTTGGATTAAAAATATGATGAAATCATGTTATTTGGATTTATATTGGTGATTACATCTATAGAGATGTAAAGTTCATTGGAAATATACTTTGTATTATATATTTGGGGAAGCCATGTTATTTGGATAGATATTGGGTAATATATATATATATGGTGAATGCTCGTTCATTGTATTTTTATTATGTCTTAAATCTATATAGATGGCCAGTATTTTTGTGGATATTAGGGATTAGATATATGTAGAAGGCCCTTTTTTTGGTACCAAGCATATTTCATGATCACCACAATCCTCTAAGCCCATGTGAGTCATGATCAGCTTAAGAAACAATAAAATGAAGTAGATGTAAAGATCAAACATCCCACATCATCTACTAATAAATGGTATTGGTTCCTAAGGGGATAGATAAATAGATTAGTGTGTGTCCTTATCCCCTTTCGTTTTCATAACCTGGATAGTCAGTTGTGGTAACTTTTCAAGAAATGTCCTGGGTGAGGGTATAGAGAAGAACAAGTGAAACATCCAAAAATAAATCTTCACTGACTAACTCCATTGGATTGACATGAATTTGGTTTCCAGCAGGCAGGGGTGGATCTTTATCCTTGCCAAAAGGATATGAGAATTTGATTTCACGATATTTGTTCCCAAATCAGGGAGGTGCATGCAAGTATCCCATAGTCTGACCCCACATTACAATGGAAATATAATCTTATAAGAATTTTGTGGTTCTTCCTTAATACTTGGATAACAGACATTTCTTCACTTACCATGTGTATCAAAACACAAAAGAACACACAATAATTCCAAATGGTTTTACCATATTTGTCCAACGGCCTTGGAAAAGGAATTGGGATAACATCATTTTACTGGTTTGTATAGTAATTAACATGGTGGCTACTAATGCAATAAAATGGAATGATTGGGGATGGAGTGTGGAATTCTATAGTATAACCCCTTAATTCGGTAGGTTCTCATGTTGAATAGGGGTTGTTCCAGGTATAATGATGTTTTGCATGAAAGATGGTAGTTTTCATCCATTGTAATACAGGGACCTAGTTGGAGTCTACGTAGTGTTTGGCTATTCAGGGCTAGGATCCATCCAAATTTCATATTGCTATGTGCTGCTTAATTCCACCCACATAGTGAATTTATATTTGGGGTAGGGTTCCACTTTTATATAGTTTTCCTGTCGAGTCACTCGGTTGTAAATGGGGCTTTGGTTGTACACCTCTAAGGGAGTATGCCCACATGGGATCATCAGTCCTCCAATTACTATGATTGATTTATTATTCTTCATAAAACAATGTGGATGTGTTTTTACATTCATCAAATTTTTGAATGAGTTAAGAATCTCCAGAGCATTTGATTTATTCCTTCGATCAATTATCCTCTAAAATAATGATCCTCCCATTGTCACCACTCGAACTTTATTTAGAGAGTAGTAGGGAACTGGATACCGGTGTAGCTGGTTATTTGTAATGAGGTTGTGATCAACCTTTTGTGGAAGACCATGAACATTACACAACCTTAATATTTCATAGTCAGTAGAGGCCACAATTTTTTATTCTATGGAGGTAAAAATCACCACTTTGTCCCCATGAATGACTTTGTTTCGTTGGCAGGAAGCCATTGTCTTTGCCATTGTCATAGATAATTTAAGTCTAATGGGGATGTTCTGTAATAGATGAATTTATCTATCACCATTCTAAAAATGACAATGTTTTCAGAGCTTCTTCCATGTTTTACCTTACATGAACTGTTCTGCTCATGGGAATCTTTGAGAAGTGGATATCAATGAGGATTGTTTATCTTTGAATGGTTTCCCTCTTCATGCTGAAACATTATTCCTTTTTTCAAAATATATCTTCTAATAATTTTTACTTATATTATTTCATTATTTGTTTTTCCTTCCATTTCCAATTTTTTGGGATATTTTAATTCACAAAGAAAGGTTTTTAGGTCCCAAAAAATTCCCCCATCAGAATGGGGTATGATTTGGTTGAATATGTGCCTATTCTAATTTAGAATGTTGTTCTAATTTGATTCGATAGGTAGAATGAGGTTGAAATGGTAGGAGGGGGACCATAACTATATAAAGGGGTTCAATATCATTTTTCCTCTAACATATTTATTAGAAAACAAAGGTCTCCCATGACCCACTCTCAATCACAAGCTCCCACATATAATAAAAATTAGCGGGCACCATCTTTTGTGATGTGAACTATGGATCAGCAAACCAAAACACTAAACTTGTGATTGGTGATTCTAGATTTAAGTCTAGCGTGGTATAGGGTGTGGATTTCTTGTTCCATGAATTGATATTTCCATGGAAAATACTTTATGGGACAGTTCCACACAAGTTTCTAGGGGATTTCATTCCATGGATTGCATCTTTCAAGGACCATTTGTTTGTGGTACTTTCAGTATGTGGACTACTTTTACTCCTATTCCATTTTAAAATTAAATTTATATGATAATTTGATTTAGATATGAGATTTAAATTATTCCTATTTCAATGAATACATCAAGGAGGAGTGATGCTATGGATGGAAATGGTAAAGATGATATTCATTCATACATAATTCATAGGAGGGTATTCTGGGAGAACTTCTTTCACTAGAACTTATGGCCTATACATTTTCCAACAAAATTTTACTTTACAACATTGGAATCCATGAATGTGTTCTGGTGCTTCCAATTGACCAGAATTCCCAAATTTTATGTCAAGATGTGACATGAGACATGATCAAGAAAATGTTCCTACTGTAGGGGAATTGTATTTATATATGGCCTAAGAAACAAATTTTTTAAGGTTCCATGTGGACTCAGAGTAATCATCACAAACATGAATCATTTCTGGAGTCATTAAATCCTTACTATCTATCTGTTTTCAACCTTTCATGAGATAAACACAATGGATGGTGGAGCTCCAACTAATATCTGAGATCTAGAAGATGTTTCTCTAATGAATGGTATTGGGAATTTTGGGTTAAACGAATCCTTTTAGAGGCCCCTAATATTTAAAATTAGTCAATATATTCCATCCAATATGGGATTCCAAATTTTCCATTTATTCATTAACCGAGGTACATCATGAACTTATTAGTCACTGGTGTCCATGCCCCAACAGCTTCCACTTATCTCATGGTTATGTGGGGATCAATTTATATGATATATATCTAAAAGGGGTCTTCTCATCCTTAGTCATATGTATGATAAATTTTTACCAATGTCAGAGAAATGGAGAAATTTTCTATAAGTATATATGTTGGATGGAAAATTATTGATCAGGGATGGGATAACTCTTGGTCAAACTAGTAATGCTTCTACACTCATTTATATTGGAGATCAGATGGTATATTTCTTTCTGGTGAACGGACCAAGGCTAAGATATTTTTTTATCCAAACACATCAAACATGGATGTTGGGACATATTTCCAGCTCTAACTATGCTACCCATAAGGTGGGTCAATATAACACCTTGGGTTATGAAATTCGATTAGAAATATCATCTCATCTGATATTAGTGGTTTTCTTTTACATGTTATTATGTGGATGGATTTTCTCTTATTAGAATGTTTACAATACTATTAGTGTTTTCACATTTATAATGTAACCCATACTGGATGAAGGATTTCCAATTAATCTAGTGATTCCCACATGTTTTTGAATTTATGAGTTATTAGGGAGGATATAGGATGAACGAAGTCCAAATCATATTAGTGGTCCATTTTATTTTTTATACAGATGTATAGAAGAGAGGTTAACTTACTATGTGAATAAAAATATATAAGTATTTCTTCATTATGACTTCCTCCCAGATCTACTCAATATTACCACATTTTGTTCCAAAAATACATATTTTGACATGATGGTCGTATTACTAAGACACATTTTTTTCTTTTCCATTGGACCTCACCTAGTGCCTTATAGAGTATCAGTGGATAACATTAATAGTTATTCATAATAATATTCATTCATTATTGAACTATATGATGGAACCATGACTTCTCATATTGATAGAGTTACAATTTATGAACTGTATATCCCTTACAGGTTTTCCAGAAAATTCTGATGCCTACATTATATCACGCCTCTTCAAGTTACTCCGGTTATGAAAGAATCCCATATTATAAAACTGCACTAGTTGTGTTTGATGATAGTGTGGGAGGATTCTAGTACCTGAATTATTATCCCCTCCACATCTTCCATAAAATAATTTTCACTATTGTGTGATCCACTATGGGTGACTTGTTACCCCGCTGGAATATTGGTGATATGTGTTCAAAAATTAAAAAGGCCCTTCGTTGCCTCCAGTATCATAATAGTTGTAGCATCTCCCACTATTTCCATTATAAAGAGGTGTTCTACCCTTTGTTAGATGCCTATTTTTGGGACTTTATCCATATTCTCTATATTAATTGAGAGTTATTTATATCTGTTATTTTTGGTTGACCCTATTGGAGGCCCTGTTGAGGAAGAACCAAGTGGAGTGTCTGTAGTAATTGGTGAATCCAAAGACAACCCCACATACATAGAATCATGTGTTTATCCATCTATAGTGGTTGGAAACCTCCATAATAGCGAATCAGAACATAGAGAAATGTAACTATCTGCATTGAAATTTCATAATAATATTCACATGACTATATGTGATCAATCCCAAAGTGAAATGCTATCTTGGGTTAACGAGATGTGTAGTAATGTGAATGGCATAAAATCAAAACAATTTTCACAGAAGACCCTTTGTCTGAATTCAGTGACCAAACAAACACTCTCTGGATATTGTTCATTGATTTGGGATCAAGAAAATTTAATTATTGGAATTTTCACCTTCTTGGATACCACATTCCCATTTCTCAAGTGCTCATATATGTTCACGAATGTGAATTTTATTATTTCATCACCTCCCATAATCAGATAGAGGATTTGTAGGAAATTAAAACTGAGCTACATCACATGCGATGGAGGAAGATAATTATTATGATCAGTTGATGGTGAAAACAGAGGAGCTGTAGGAGTGTGAGGCTAATGTTTTAAAGTTGAAATCCTAACTATCGTCAACATCTACAAAACATAAATATTTTATAAAGGAAAACCAAGATCTTAGGGAACATTTTAGTAACATTTTCCCAATGTATGAGACTAAGGTTGAGCATCGATGGCCTAAAAATGGGTTTCAGATAGTCCTCACTAAGAGGTGGTAAAATTTAATTTCAGAGAGGGATGGGATTCTCTATAACTACATTTTTTATCCCATTTCTATACATCACTTATTATCAATAACATTGGAAAGAGATTATATAATGTATAATTTCCTCTATCATTATAAAAATAGAGATAACATTTTTTCACCCTATTATTTTCCTTTATTTTCTCCTTATATGATAAGCTTCACCAATTATTGATTTTATTCATGATACAGAGTAATTAGATTGACATTATCAAATCATGCTCTAACATTTTCCTAAAACAAAGGACTCAATGATCATAACATCATTATTTCTAGGGTAATATTAAACACACTAAAATTTTTATTTCCTTTTCTTTTATATCCATTATTTTTTCCTATATTTGTTATAATACGGGCTTAATGGGAAAAACATGACTTTTTCTTAGGCCTCCCATAGTGGTTTTTTAATCAAATAATTTTTTGTGTTATTTTTTTGTTTTTTCGATATCATTAATAAACCATAAAATTCATTGATCTTGAGGGAAAATACTCGACTTTTACCTAGGGTTCCCTTTTCAAGTTTTAAACCTAATGATTTAAATCTCTTATTTATGTGTTGTTTAATGTCTTGAAAACTAGACTAACATTACTGATGTTTTATGTCAAACTTATATGAACAATGATATTTGTTTTGGGGGACCAAATAGGACATATTGGCATAGAATACCATAATAATTTCTAGATAAGAATGAGGGATTTTTTATTACCTCGGTTTTTTGATTTTGGGGTGTGAAGATGTGGGGCATGGAATTATTAAGGCATATAGAGGTAGGAAAATTCTCTGTTGAGGTCAAATGTTTCTCTTATTGGAAGGAATTTTTTTTAGGAAACATACAAAGATCAAATAGGGTTTATTTTTTATAGTCAAATAGTTGTGTCCCTTGGGAACTAACCATCCATTACTAGTGCTCGTGGTGATTTCATGGGACATTGGATTTATCAATACCATGATGGGTGGATTGTTAAAGGAATGGTTTCTAAAAAGTATGAAAGTATTCATGTCAATTTAAATAATGTATTGGAGAAAACATATACATGTATTTTGATTTTGTAAAAAGGAGTTCAAACATGGGGTAGTTTAAATAATGAAACTAGAACCTTTTCTTGGTTATAAATTTGTTTTGAAAAAATTTGGGGAAACAAATGAACCTTTTCATAGTAGCTTGATGAAAAATTTTCTATCATGTTCATGAAATAAAATGGGGGAATGTATGTAATGTGTAATCTTGGTGTTTTTGAATCCAAGGAGTGATATGGGGCATGTAAGGCATTAGGGCTTATAATTTTATGAAAATCTTCTCTTAAGGATGAATTTTTATCAAGTTAGTAGTACTTTTTTGGGGGGGAAATATGATGATACAATGGGGAATATTGTGAATAGTCAATAAGATGTCTCCTCATTATATTGTCCATCCATTTCCATTTTCCATTTAAGGATATGTGGACTCGATATTTTCTGAGCACAGTGTTATGTTTAGGGAAGAAATGTACTGAACGTGATAGGGTCATTGGATGTCACACTATACCAGTGAAATTGATAAATATTTTCCCTATTCTTGGATGGGGATGTTCCCATCTGTGGTACTAACCCATGCATATGATTAATCATTATTCATGTATTTTAACATCTTGAGGTAAGGACACACACATATCATATCCTCCTATTCATGTCTAGACTAGGCATGAGAGTGGGGAATTATATGAATACGAGTATACCAGTGGGACCAAGCTCACGTTGGACTCTACCATGATGATTTATATCATGCTTGTGAGTATAGGGTAAATCGGTCTTTGTAATGTCAGAAATTTACTATGTTTAGTTTTTTCATACGTATCGATAATGTGGATATTTATATCATATTTATAGACAAGAAATATGATGTTGAGGTATCATAGTGTATCATGTGAGGACAAGAGTCAATCCATACATATTACATGGAGTTACAAATCCATGCATCAGTCTATCTCACACATAGATAGGGGATTTTTACTTTTGGGGTGGATGGACCAGGAATTAAGAACATCTGTATCGCTGCAGAATTAAACAACCTTTGTTTTTTGAAATCAATCAGTTTAATGTCATTCAATTAGGAATTTTTCTATTTTTTTATTGTATTACAGTTAGGAAACTGGTATCGTAGTTTAGTGTCATGTTGTGGGGAATTATTTTTATCTAAATCTTGATTATCTTTATAGATGATTGGTCCATGAGACAATGGAAGGCTCCGAACATGAAAGGGTTTGATGTTCTAAATTGTGATCATGGGGAATCATGGATCAGGAGGAATGATATGGGGGAATGAGATCCATTAGATATTACATAAGAATGAAAAAAAATTCTTAAGGAATAACCTAAATACTAATTTATGGGTATTTTTTGTGGGAAATGTAAGAAGACCCATCAAGGCATATTGTCAATAGTCAAGTAGAGGTGTCTTGAGGACACTGACTATCTATTTTGGAAGGTCATGGTGGTTTCTGACGATCTGTGATTCATGGTGTGTAGAGTTTGGTGAATGGAAAGGATACTTCCAGATATAGAATAAACACATAGGTTAGAATTGGATTTAAATTACGAATCTCACGATATATATCTGACTCATATATAGGGGTTATTATGATATCCTAATAGATCTCTAATAAGGAATCCATATTTGAAACCGTTATCATGGATCTACATTCATGCGTTCAATATGGGGTCATTGTTTTTGTGGATGTTGTTCCCATAATGTAGGATTTTGGATTCCTTATACACATCATTGAAATATGGATCAAGCCACATGTGGTTTCTAGAGGATTTCTTATTCAGATCTGATTCTTTCATGTGTGGTGGGGGGATCTTTTTTTGTTAGTTCAATAAATTGGAACTATTTAGATTTCCCAGGAATCAACATGGCTAGAATATATGGGAGGATTCATTTTATGATTATGGGAGCAGACTTCCCAGATGTGATATCTAGGCACTGCTCAGAATCTTGCAAGGAAATGAATCACATTGTTCATAGTTCCTGAAATACCATGCCATTTAGCTTCATGCAGTAAGGACATAAGAATAATGAAGTGAATTAATGGAAAGTTAATCACTGGTCCAAAATATGGCGACATTAGCATCACAAAAAATCTCATGGGGTTGAGAGTCAAGTCATACACAATTTTTTATGGGGGAATCCCCACATAGGTCTGACCCATAGGTGGGGAAGGTCATTTTTTATTATTCTTGACTAGTCCTTGGACATAAAGTATAGATATCACTAAATATCCCTTTTTAATAGTGATCATTCCACATGTACTTACTAGAATGGTTATATTATGCTATGACCCATGCATGGGAAAGTGACATTTATTTACATTATAGATGATAGAACCATGGAAAAACAATCTGGGTGTCACTTAATATCCTGTATGTATATAAATCAAGACACGTGTAGTTATTGGAGTTTAGTGTGATATAATGCCATGCGGTGAGAATGATGGTGGACTAATGTGATTAAATGGAAATTTCAGGGTTGGGACTAAATCTGATGGTCTGACCATCACTATGTATCCCATGACAATTAGAATCAAACCAAATGTAGTTCTTGAAATACTATGATGTTTAATTTCATCTATATAGGACCTATGGTATCCCAATTATTTTCTATAATTTATGAACAAAATGTGTCTGTTGTGAACCTTTATTCCTTTCTTTTGAGTGTAAGAACTTACTGTAATTCAAATGCACATGTAAGCTATAATTTCTGTGGGAAATAAATAGTGGCATGGGTTTCCCACAATGTCGAGACATGAGAGAGTACAAAAAGGGAAATTTGTATCATGTTGTGGATGGATAATGATATAGGATCAATGAATCTCTACATTTCTTGTTGAAATTGAGAATCATGAATCACGTAGTTCTATGATGAAACCTCCATGCATTAGTTTGGTCCATATGAAAAGTAGGATAATTTTTAAATGATTAATGGGCCCAAGACACAGGGACTAGGCATAACAATGAAGCCCATGATGGTAGAAATAAATCCAAATGTAGCACTATAATGAAACATAAGAGGTTAACAATACCAGAGGTGATGTACTCTTAGATGATAACCTCATGGTGTTATGGATTTTTAGGTAGCGCAACAATGACATGTGGCCTATCTCGTTTAACATAATGTTTTAATCATGTTGGTAACATTGTTTTGTATAATGTTATAGGGATCAATTCCATAAAATTTAACATCATGTGGTGCAGACATAGACATTAGGCAGTTTAATGTCATATAAAAAGGTCATTTTATTCAACTATTTAATGTCATGCGATCAGGACGTTCACCATCTAGTTTAGCATCATGAGAATAAGAAAATGGATATGATGTAGTATATTGTATTGT
Source organism: Viscum album (assembly GCA_963277665.1). Taxonomy (NCBI): domain Eukaryota; kingdom Viridiplantae; phylum Streptophyta; class Magnoliopsida; order Santalales; family Viscaceae; genus Viscum; species Viscum album. The sequence continues at coordinate 1,439,655,040 of OY728162.1, forward strand.
TGGAGGGTTGTCTTCGAATGTTTATACATATTGTAACAAGGATGATCTGGTACAGTTTGACATCATTTTTCAAGGACGAGTTCTTTTTTATATATAAAATATTTCATCAGGAACGTTGCATTGGTAGGTATTGTAATGATTTGTATGTCCCTTGAATTTATGGAATGTACTCCACTAGACTGTACCATATTTATCACATATGGTCCAACCCATTTATTATGACATATTTAGTGGTTTCATTCTGAGTATCTTTATATTTATGATGACCAACACCGTTTCTCTGTTTAGGCATGACATGAGGTGTAACTTTTTATTGAACATTTCTAAAAGCCTATATTTCTAAACATCTAAATTATGAATGGTGTGAAAAATAATTTCGCAGACACATTCTAATAAATCCATTAAATTATAGGATTTCTCATCTATGGATAATTAGTCACAAATGGAAACACAGAGCCATGGTATTTGGACATCAATGGTTATAATTTCCTATGTCCCTTATACTAACGACTATGGGGTTTCTAGAGTGTTGGTGTAAGTTGTGGTCTTGGAATCCCACAGATAATTGAAGATATTTTCAGGCCATCAATTATTCTCTAATCTAAAATATTTTGGAGCATACTGGATATGGTCTTCTTGAATGTTCTTTTCGATTTTTTATCAAATGCATTATAGCGGGATGACCGGTTTGTTTTGATATCGTACTCCATATATAATTCTTCTAATTCAACAGAATAGAAATTTGGTTTGTTTACATCAAGTATCTTATGTGTGAAATCAAATATAAAGGTGTTATTGGGTTTTATAAAGATAAAAATACTTATTTACCAATAAATTTCAGGGGTGAAGCCTCTTCTATGTTAGAAAAAAATTTGTTGATGGGAGGATGCAATTAAATTTATAAGCCATATGAGATGGGTATGGTTCTTAAAAATAAATTCCCAATATAGGAAAAATAAATTATAACATGGTTTTTTAAATTAAATCTATGGGCTGGTGTGTGAAATTTACATAATCTTGGTAGGAATGATACATCTTGGTGATGTTAGTGTAAGCTCGAGTCATATTGGGACAATAATATCAATGAATTTGTATTTTATGGGATAACAATAATATTGATTGAAATAACCCATAAGCTTCTAAAAACACCCTTAATAATGGTGTATTTATCTTCCCTATCAATACATTTGAGAATGATCATATTTTTACCCACTTATATAGTTCATTCTGTTAATTTGTTTTGTCGTACAAATTTTTTTTTCTCATCTCTGGATTTTCTCCCTGACGAACCTGTCTAGTGAAAGGTCTCTGTTTCGATGGTAGTTGACAATGACAGTCATCCTTAATGTTGTAGGACAATACAACTCATTTATGGGATTAATCTAATCAATTTATTCCTTGTTGAGCGGAATAAACTGTAAGACCATCCGACGGTGGGCAACGATAATGATTGTATCATCTCAATCTAGGTCAACATGATATGTGGCTTCATTTTCCAAAGAATTGTCTTCATCATTTTTTGGTCTATGGAATTTGATTTAATGTTGGATCTGAGTTCAATTATATCATTATCCCTCAGACATTATCAAACATTGGGATTTTCACTTCCTTTTTTATCTAATAATCATCACGTACTTGTTTAATGACCATTTCCAAATCACCTTTTATCATATTGTGCATTACTTGTACATGAAGGGATAGATCAATTACTATAATGACATTTTTGTACTCTTCATCATTATTGGTACACCCAAATGAAAACATAAATGATTAATTTATCCCTGCCTTTTCTAGAGATTTGTGTATGATTCCCTTCACTTCTTTGTTATGTTTGGGGTCCTCCATGATTTTTCCTGTTTGAATAATGGATGAACCATAAAAATTAATATACCATGTTTGGGAGACATCCTTTATAGTGAAAACCAACTCACTTTTAAATTGATTTTCTGATGAAGTTATTTCATCCAATAGTTTCTCTTCTAGGAAGCATGTCTGTGCCTAGCCTTTAACGCATTTATGAGTCCTGAACTAGATGACAAACTAATGTAGTAAGATATTCCACTATGACAAAAGCCCAATCAGAATTCGATGTTTAATAATATACGTGATAGGGTTGTTTCATGAGACCAAATGGTTGTCATGATGTCCTAGGTATTATTACAGTTTCTAGACCTCATATACTAATTCCTGAAAACCCATCTCGATACTTGCATATCGATTCTAGATATCGATCATGTTTTCGCTGAAATTTTAATGTTGGTTTTCACTGCAGACATCACTATCCCATGTAAGGAAGGAACATATGGATCACTCAAAGGAGGTCACATTAGGATGACCAGTTTTCCTTTGATAAGACGATTTATAACTTGATGATTTAAGAGATATTGATTGATAATTTCGAATGTTTCCTGAAATACATAAATCCATTGATATTCAACCCCATTTTTCATAAACTTGGGGAAGAGAAAGATTTACATGCATGTTTGTATATGAAGCTTCGAATGAATGTAATGTATTTATGATGTACAATAAACTATTTGAGGTTGTAAAGAGGTGGCATACAAAGGATAACCTTTTTTTGAATTCTAATTCAATGCCTTGATGAAGTATGAAAACGCCAAGGACTTTCAATGTTGTAACCCCAAATGAACATATTAAGGGATCCATTTTTAGGCTGTTCTATTTTAGTTTGATGAAGACTATTTTGAGATCTGTCAGGTGGTATTGACATTTTCATGATTTTTTCAACATGTCATTAACATATCATACGATGATCTTTCCCCAGAGGGATTGATGATGTGGTGCATGGAATGTTGATATGTGAAACAAGCATTATTTAGACCAAATGAAATTACAGAAAATAAAAATAATCTCTAGGGGCCACGAAGCAGTGGATTCCTTATCTTCATAGAAAAATCATACATTCATGTATCCTAAGTAGTCTTCCATGAATGAAAGATCCTAATATCTCAATGTCTTAACAAACATAAATTATGTTATCAAGAATGGGAAATCATTTTTCAGATAGTGTCGGTTGGATCCTGTAAATTGAAGAAGACTATAGTATTCTTATTCTTCTTTTTAACAGGGACTATATTGGCCATCCAGATGTGATATTGAACATCATCAATGATGATATATATTATTATCTTGTCATCTCTAAGCTCTATTTTGGCAGCATGTGTCGGTCATGTTCCTCCAGATGCATTTTTGTAACCCCAATGATATTCTGGCTATTCTAATTGTTGAGTGGAAACATCGGGATAGAGGCCTAACATTTCTGTACAGTTGCAGATGAAATAATCTCGAGTATACTATATAAATTAGGTATAATTCTCTTTCTCTAAGTAATACATGGCCACAGTCAAAATTTTTGAATTTAGAGGCACACACGGCTTCTTCTGATCTGACAAATAGGAGAGGATTTTTTAGAGGATGGAGTGAGGGAAAAAGGTATGTATTCATTCTTTTATAACATATATGGAAAATAAGGGACTATATGTGATTTTTGAGGATAGAATTGGGGATTTATAATATGATAATTCATTATTATCTTGGGATTTTTCATGCGTGTCAATTATATCAAACTCTGGGGCTTTTACTAAAATAATGAGTAATATCAAATATGAACTCATATTGGAAATAATGCACTTGACATGATTGATGGGTAGTATGTTTTATTTTCCATGCTTCTCGAAGGGGTCTGCATGGACCACCACAAAAACATTTTGTGTAATGCCCCAATCAATATCATAAAATGAGGGCAACTTCCCTTCATGTTATTAGAATCCTGCATCAATATAGTGAAACTCACAACACTCAAATGGGGCATTATCATTATATGAAATATCGTTTTTCCATTAGATAAATATTTAATGCACTAGAGTTTGTATAAAAGAACCACTGCATTTTGGTGCAACCAAGTCCTTCCTAGTAGAACATTGAACGTCATGTTTTTCTGAATCTGCATAAATTCTATGTGGGATACAACATCACCAAATCATGTTTTGAGATCTGTTTAGTGCAATGAAATCTTACTAATTTTTTATTACCCAACGATGTTGTGGGTGGGGGGAATTATTTTATATTCATTGTCGCCCTATCTATGAAGAGTTCACACTAGGTGGAGATTACTTCTAGAGCCATTATCAAGGAATAAACATATAACATCGAAACCCTTTATTATGTCGAACATGTATAGGGATATAATTCCTCCTTTCATAATTGAATCAACATATATATTTTTTAAAAATATTACCTCAAGATATTTTATAGGATTGGTTTATGTCTAATAGACATCAGTAGTTCCCACATCGGATTCTAGCTCTTGGAGACTTAGAAAAGATTCTATATGTTCTTCTATTAGGTCGCATGAAAAATTTAGAGTTACGAGGATTTATATTTTGGATGGTACAGAAGACAATTTCTTCATAATATCAAAATTTTTTCTAAATGATGGATTTTCCAGACATGGGGATGCTTCTTCACAAGAACATTAATTGAGGACGATGTATTGAACCTTTATATCGGAGGTGGAGAAGTTTTCTCTCTCTTGTGGGTTGGGTCGGATAGGACTTCCAACATGCCGAGGGAAATTAGAATCATGTTTTTATTCTCATGAATACATTAGAATGATTGGAACAAAGTGACTTTTATAAGGTGAGAATGAATTTCCCTATTCATATTGGGTTCGGTGGAGCACTCTTCCTCGTATTCTGGTATCATTGAACATTTGAGAGGGTTTGCAACCATATGATATTTTTTCCTCCATAGTGGGGTCTTCTTTGATATCCCCAGATTATGATGCATCTTCCTCTAGTTCCCCAATCAGAAGTTGGGTAATCGGGTTCATATCTGTAATCATCATTTAATAAGGTGTTTATTAATTGAATGAAATTATGACATAAAAAATAAACTCTTCTTCGAATGATGACTCTTCATGATTAATTTCATATGGTGGTTCTATTTGGAGTGGTAGGTCCCATTCATTCAGATTTGATGGCATGAAATCTATGAGGGTCAAGGATAATTTTGGACTTGACAGAATTTAATCCTCATGAACTTTTTCATCACATTCCTCATCAGAATGCCTTTTGGATGGTTGGTTTCTAGAAGATTGTGGGGCCAAGGATGATGATTATTTTGCATTATAAGCAACTTGAGATACCTTTGGATTCATTAACTATGAATGGGTAATTCCATGAGATTGAATGATTTTATTTAAATTTATCCAACTTATGATATTTTTTGATCTCTCAGTGGTAACTTCTTTACACTCATATCCGTCTATAGGGGTACTGGTTGACACATATGACTCTTGCGCTGGTAGTTGTCCCAATTTCACTTACACTGAATCTATCATTCACTAAAGGAGGTCGTTAAAGACAGAACACACTGGGATGGTGGGTTAAACTCTCATGTGGAAGAGAAAATAATATCGATTGTCTATGAGAAAAAATACATCGGCACTTTTTGGTTCAGGAAAAAAGTGTAGGATTATGTTCATAGAATCTATAAAATATCCATTGAAATGACCATACTGTAATGAGTTATCATTGTTACATTATTCCTCAAACTAATTTCTCTAGGGTCCTCTTCACTATTATTTTTTATAGGTACTAATTAAGTTGACATCTCGGGGGGTCATACATGATTATCTATTGGACTTAGATCTAGAGTAGGATCCAAGGGTGGATTTAGCATAATAGAACCTATTTCAACTTTTCTTACCCTCTTTATTGGTGTCGGTGGGGCTGTCCAGGGCCTGAGATTAGTTCTTCATACAGAATATTCTATTATTTTTCAAATTGCAGAGAAATCACAAAACACACATGTATATTTTATTGGGATGAGTTGTGTTCATAGTTCATCATAGATATTATTGATGCATATAGTGAGAATATCATAATAGGGGAGCAGCTGATTCAAGGAGTAGTTCACCCCTTCCACCTAAAATTAATGTCTGAGAATCTCTCATTATCCCACTAGTTTATGATCATGTGGCATCTAAATATTGTATTGGAAGAATAGAACTGAAGTATAAATGGAACTCTCATCAAAGATTCTCCCATCATGTTATCAAATTTGTTGGTAAACTAGTTTACCATATAATGAATGAGCCTTGTAAGGTTCACAAAAAGCGTCTAAGATTCACTTATATGTGTTTATTTGGGATCCCCATCATGGGATCAAAACTATGATGCAGAAGGGGAAACAATGTTGTTCTGGGTCACCCGGGCTCTTGAATAGTGGGAAGATGGGGTTCCCAATGTTTGGTGGCGGCAGAACATTACTCACCCAATCAGGGTAAGGGTTATGTTCTAGTAGTTTTGAAGAATTTCATCCTTACATAGATTCCAATTAACTTACAATGATTCAATGGTATGCATGATACCTTGATGACTGTTTTTTTAGACATGAAAATGGGCAGGTTTAGTAGGGGGAAATTCGATTGGGTTGATGCTGCTGGAACTTGAGGGGGATACCTAACTGAGGGAATCCTTTGTGTATTTACCTTAACATGTTCCATTTTTTCCATAGTGGAGGAAAATATTGATATCCTAAAGGGGCTGGTTTTATGTTGACTAATGTACCTGGTGCCATGGTGGATGAACCTCCCCACATTGCTTCATTCAGTATGATGAACCCTTTTATATGAGGCTCACCTTTTCAGAGTGTATTTAGTTGTTATTTTGAAGGAAATTGAAGAGAATATTTTATATTACAATTTTCATGTAGTACATCATCATTGAGTCACCTTACCACATTTATTTATTCCACTTTCCAATGGAATCACTCTTCATACGTAGGGGAAAGGTTTTCATTGGGAGGATGTGGTTGGTCATATATGACCTTGAATTTATGATTCCATTTAGTGGATATTATAAAAGGAGGTAATGAGGTCCTGGACACGGGAGAAATCAAATTTAGGGTTTCCAATGGTTATAGTAATGTGAACCATTAGGTTTGGTGTTGATTAGATTCTTAATAGTACCACTCTATCCTTTCTCACTAGACAACATTTAGTAATTACCTGCAGTCCTTTAACGACATTTTATTAATTGAACCCTATGTTTTCCAAAATTTAGAGGCATTTAATAAAAAAACTACTAAAAACATTTTTCTAACGAATGTCATTTCTCCCCCTCTAAGCCTAACACCCCCACCCGACTTCCGTTGATGCAGTCAAACACCTCGTCGTTGGCCCGTGACCTCATTGAACCCCTCTATACCAGCCTTAGACCCCATCAAACCCCTCTCCATCATCCCATGACCCCATAAAACCCCTCACCGCTATCCCAAGACACTGTCGAACCCCTAGCCCCATCGAACGCTAGCCAACCACCACTAGCCCCATGCCTCCATTGAAACCTCTCACCTTACCACCAGTCCCAAACACATATAGCCCGAGGACCATCAACTTTAGTCCCTCCCAAACCCTAGCACCTCACTTCCATCCCCCACATCCCCCTCTCCACCGGACCCCTTCTCCATTGCTACCTTGACCCACTATAACTCACCAGTTTTGTAACTCTATGACCCCAGTTACCCCAAGTCAGTGCATTATTACATAACATTTTCATGATCACAAAATATCAAGTCTCAAAAGACCGATTAGTTTAGTAGCCTTGGAATCACTAGATTCATTCTTAAAGTTTACATTACATCATAAATTGAAAAACTACAACAACCCTTTGTCTCCATAGGCCTCACTCATATCCCCTCATACTATCCCATCAATTCATCCATAAAATACTTCTTCACATCCTAGGAAAAATAAAACATAGAAAGGGGTGAGCTCAGATGCCCATTAAGGAAAAAATATAGCGGAAAAATTCTTTACTAAGCATAATCATTTAAGGCAATGTATAATTAAAACAAAGACTTTTAAAATTGAAATTCAGAATAATATGGAAAAAATAAAATGAAGTAATTACATTTACTTATTCACATGGATATTGAACTAGTCGAATAATCACATGCAATATCAATAAACACTTTCATAATGATGGAATGCATAATGTCATACTATCATAACCACATAGTCAACGCCTTGTGCCAAGACTACAAATAACATTTTTTCAAGGCCTTGTGTCAAGACACTAGTTTGTCTCATGATACCTAATGATGCATCAAAAAACTATATTGGGCTCCACCCATCACTTATTAAGTCCAATGTATTCCTCCTATGAACAGGTTGAAACATAACAAAAACATTCATATTAAAACTAGCATACTAGATGTCAATACTGTCTCCATAAACCATGAATGGTATAAAAATAACACAAACACAGTAAAAATATCATAAAGCCTTCAATACAATATGGATGTTTTGTATCATAATAAATTAACTTCAATTATGCTTAAAATCCATCGAAGGACGTTGACATAGAGGAAATCAAAACTATAAGAGAGAAATATTACTTTTATTAAAATCATTTAAGAGCCACATAATTAAACCATTTACTTTGAATAATATTCTTATATTCCTATAAGGGAATCTTTGAATATTTTATAATGGTGGAAAATATCCGCACCCTCCATATAAGTTAAAAAATACCTTCTTACCTTAATTCTGTTGAAAAGGTTAAAAATGACCTTGTTTGGAAAATGACAGAAAGATTACTATATAAACCTCTTATAAAAAGTAAAAAAAGGATATAAATTAATTTAAACTATAGTTTTTAAAATATTAAGAATGATTAGGAATACATTATTAAGAAACATTGATGTGGATGAAAAATAGGTCCCAATAGATAATTACGTATAAACAACCTCGGATAATGAAGAGATTGTGAAATAAACCCTTAAATTGTTCTTTTCCTGGGACGAGGGTATGTGAACCTCATATATAATAGCTAAATAATTTTTATTAAATTATAAAATAATCATATACATAAATATGATATCATATATAATCTTTTTATATTGCTTTGTTAATAATATTTTAGTATTATCGTCATTTTGATTGTTCACTTACTAGTTTTCTTTTATATGTTTTATTACATAAGCCTTGTATTTTGTCCATATGTTGTATCTTATTCATATCAAGAATGATATCAATTCCTTAAACAATATTTTTAATCTTCAATTTTTAATTAGACTTGAACGGATATGATGGGGAATAAATCTCATTGCGTTCGTGGAGACGGTAGTCCGTACATACACACGAGCGACACTATCATTCATTTGATATTAAAATAATATATAATTGGATGGTATATCATATATAAAGAATAATTATAATGTTATATTTATTATTTAATTCAATTACACATAATTATCATTCTCATCCAAATAATAATGTTTTGAATAACAATTATACCACAACATGGAGACGGTAAGCCGTACGTACGCACGTAAGGTGACGTGTCATTCAAAGGATGGATAGAATAATGAACATGGTTGTAAAATATTTATAATAACATAACAATATATAGAATATACTGGAGTTATTATTTTAGAATGGAAATAACAAAGAAAGAAGAAGTTGAAGTAGAAAGGAACTTAGAAGAGGGCGGTGAAAACATTGCCTCTTCTTCGAGTTCTTTCTTTTGATTTGATCAAAATGGCTCTTTAGGTTGAGTTTCTGATCAAAATAAATCATCTAGGTTTAATTGAGGGAAGTTAGGAGAATATGTGGGTAGGGTTTGGCTGAGACAAAAGGCTTTGAAGGTGTTAACTAGAGGTAAGGGGGAGTTCCCTTTTATAAGAGGGGTGAAGGGCACCATAGGAAAAAACATAAAATATTATTTCATAATAAATTCATATTCGGTTAATAATGGCTCCAAAGTGACTTTTTTCGAGGATAAGGTGGGTATGGGTCAATATCCACCCAACCAATATATTTTAGATAGGTTTGGGTCACTATATTAACCTTATCATTTATATTTAACTCTTAGTTAAATAGTTTGACATTAATCATGTCTCTTTGTATTTTTATATTATATGGTTAATAAACTTACTATTAAAATCCAATAGAATCCCATGTGGTTAATTACTAATATATATAACCTTATATAAGTCATTTCTCTAAGCCTTATATTTTTAGGAATAGAATATAAATTAATAATCTTATATTTGTTTTAAATACTCTTTTTTATCAATTTTGACACTATTTAATAATTGGTTTTTGTTAAAGTCCTAAAAACAATATAAATTCAAAATAAATTCATTTAATAAATTATAACCTGTAATATTAACCTATAAAATTAGTCGAATTCATAAAAAGTCTCAAATTACATTGACTTGGATATTTATGATATTAAATATTTTAATATTTCATTAATTAAATAATTATTGTATCACCATTGTGTCATATATAAATTAAACTATTTAATATATATAATTTATAAATAAAATACCATTATGTAGGAAATATTCTTATATTTGAAATAAATATTTATAATCAAATTTATCTTATGTGTAACTCTATATTAAAAATGTTTTAGTTATTAAACATTGATTTTAACTCTTTTAACTCTTCTTTGAAATAAATAATAATAAATGTATTAATATAATAAAATTGGACCAAATAGGTTCATATTTTATTAATAAGGTTGTTATTGGTCGAATTATACTTATCCAATTGAATTAGGACATGTGTTTGGGTAATAATAATATCATTTTTACCCTTAATTACCCTATTTAATTTTAACCGTGGTAAATAAAAGTAAAAAGTTACTATTCACCAAAACTTATTTTTATCTTATTGAACCAAATGTTACTACTTGATATTAACTGTGTCTCTCGGATTTTTGAAATTCCACCCAATTAAGTGGTAAAATTATGTTTTATTTGAATTTTCAAATTCTCTTAGGAGGTGGGTAAAAGACGGTGAAAAGTTCAACAAACTTTTTATATATCTAAAATTATTATAAACTGACTCTAATGAATTACATTGAACTTATATAAGTATTATGTTACTATTTTTACCTAAAATAAAATTTGAATAAAATAAATAATTATTTAAATAAAAATTCGGTTTTAAACTATAATTTAGTGTTTTTCACTATTCATCGAAAATTGAAAGTTTTCAGAGAAATACCAAAATTTCACCCTAGGCTTATTTCGATATTCCGAATCCAAAAATGAATTCCATTTTGAAAGATAAATTTTAAAAAATTAAAAAAATTGGGTATTACTATTCATAATGGCTAGTTTGATTGGATGTTGTGTGTTAGAACTTGAAGTTGCATTCAACACACGCTACTGTAAAATTCAAAGAGAAGCATATCATCGATACTTGGGGAGTTACATTCTCCCCTCCTTCAAATAATTTCTTCCTTGAAATATCTAGAATACTAACACATGAAAATACTTGGGATGTTCTTCATCATAAGTTCCTCGGGATCCCACATTGCCTCTTCCATCTTATGGTTTCTCCATATAACTTTTACCAGACGAGTCGTCCGGTTTCTCAACACTTGTTATCTTGTATCAAGAATCCTGACGGGATCTTCGCAACAAAACAGATCGGGTTCCAGTTCTACTTCCTCATAGGTGAGTACATGAGTTGGGTCAGGCATGTATTTTCTCAATAGTGATACGTGGAACACATTGAGAACTTTGGAGAGATTTGGCGGCATTTCCAAACGATAAGCTAAAGACCCAATTCGTTCTAGAATTTCTAGTGGTCCGATGTACCTAGGACTCAATTTACCTTTCTTACTGAAATGTATAACTCCCTTCAATGGAGATAACATCAAGAAAATAGGATCTCCTACCTGAAATTTCAAATTCACCCTTCAGTTATCGGCATAGCTCCTCTGCTTACTTTGAGCTGCTTTGATGTGGCTTTGGATTACCTTCACCTTCTCCATCATTTCCTCCACCAGTTCTGGGCGTACGAGTTTTCTTTCACCAACATCATCCCAACAAGTTAGTGTACGAAATCTCTTTCCATATAATGCTTCATATGGTACCATCCAAATACATTAATGGAAGCTATTGTTATAAGAAAATTCTGCCATAGGTAAATATTGATCCCACATACACTGAAATTCAAGTGATAATTATCTCAACATGTCTTATAAGGTTTGATTAGTCTATTCTGATTTTCCATCAGTTTGGGGGTGGTAGGCAGTGCTCAAATGAAGTTTAGTATCCCACGATTTCTGAAGAAATTTCCAGAATCTTGAAGTAAAATGGGGATCATGATCCGGAAAAATTGATAGGGTTACTCTATGAAGTCTCACAACATCATTAATATATATTCTTGCTAGACGTTCAAGTGGTAGATCTTCCCTTATAGAAAGAAAATTTGCTGACTTGTTAAGACGATCAACAATGAACCATATTGCATTGTTCTTTCTAGGTGCCTTTGGCAGCCCCATGAAAAATTCCATTGTAATATTATCCCATTTCCAGTCAGGTATGGGAACAGGTTGCATGACTCCTCCAGGAAGTTGCCTTCCAGCTTTCACTTGTTGACAAACCATACATCTTGACACAAAATCAGTAATATCTCTCTTCATGTTGTCCCACCAAAAATGTTCCTTCAAATCTCTATAAATTTTGGTGCTCCCTGGGTGTATAGAGAAATTGAAACTATGAGCATCATCTAACAATTCCCTTTTTATATCAGGTATATTGGGAATACAAAGTCTCTTCCCAAATTTCAAAATTCCATCTTCATACACAAAGTCACTCAATCTCCCATCATTCTCAGCTTCAATCTTCTTATGAAACTCTTCATTATCAGTCTGATAAATCTTAATCCTTTAAAGTAATTATGGTTTGGCAACCATTTGAAAAAGCATTTATGTTTCACTTTCCATGGTTATTCCCATATCCATCATTACTAAATCGATGAAAATAAGATCCCTTTCAACTCTCATCTTGTTCAAAACTCCATGATATTTTCTACTCAAAGAATCTTCTACCTTATTTTCCTTCCCTGGGTGGTAGTGTATCGTGCAATCATAATCCTTGAGTAGTTCCAACCATATCATTTTCTTCATATTGAGTTCTTTCTGTGAGAAAATGTACTTTGAAATCTTGTGATCAGTATAAATCTCACATTTTCACCATAGATATAATTTCTCCATATCATTAATAAAAAAATTACAATAGCTAACTCAATATCATGAGTAGGATAGTTTTTCTCATTAATTTTTAGTTGTAGTGATGCATAGGCAATAACCCTATCATTCTACATAAGGTCACAACCAAGTCCTTTCTTCGACGCGTCACTATAAATAAAAAACCCACCATTCTCCGATGGTAGAGTCAATATAAGAGAATTGACTAATCTTCTATTCGGTTCTTCAAACAAATTTCACACTCTTTTGTCGAAAAAAATTTAACCCCTTTAAGTGTGAGCTTTGTTAATGGGTTAGCCATCTGAGCAAAATTCTGAAGAAATATCGATAATAACCTTCTAAACTAATAAAACTGCATACCTCAGTTATACTCATCGTTCATGGCCACTCTTGGATTGCCTTGGTCAAAGAAGGATCAACATAGATTCTATCCTTAGAGACAATGTGGCCAAGAAAATATATCTCCTGAATCAAGAATTCACACTTTCTAAACTTCCCATTTAATTCATGTCTTCTAAGAGACTTCAAGATAATGCGCAAGTGATTTTCATGATCTTCGTAGATTTTAGAGTATACCAAGATATCATCAATATATACCACTCCAAAATCATCAAGATATTCCTTGAAAAAACTATGCATTAGATCCATGAATACATAGGCTGCATTCGTCAATCCAAAAGGCATTACTGTAAACTCGTAATGCTCGTACCTATTTTGAAATGCTATCTTCAGAATGTCTTCCTTATTCACAAAAAACATATGGTATCCAGATCAATGTTCAATCTTTGAAAATTATTCATCTCCATGCAGTTTTTCAAATAAATAATCAATGCGAGGTAGGGGATACTTGGTCTTTATTGTTATAGCATTGATCTCCATGTAGTCGATACATAACCTCATAGATCTATCATTATTTTTAACAAAAAGGACAAGGGCTCCCCATGGAGAAACCCTAGGGATAATAAATCCCTTATTACTCAATTCCTCTATTTATTTCTTTAATTAAACTAATTCCACAATGGGCATTCTATAATGGGTCTTCGATATAGGCCTTCAACTAGGAATTAAATCAATGGAAAACTCAATTTCTCACTTTGGAGGATGTCCATGTAAATCTTTGAGAAACACATCTACATATTATTTCATAACAGGTACATCCCCTATTTGATAATTCTTTTCCTCACCCATAATTATTTCATTATCTTCCTCCCAGATAATTGAATTTAGTTGAGCTACTGTGGGTGGATCTAGATAAGAATTAGGTGGTGACGATTCTGTTCTAAAGATAAGGTGTTCCTTATCATCATCATAAAAAATCGAAACCTCCTTCTTCTTATAAGAAATCTTTGCATCATGGTCCTAAATCCAATCCATATCAAGGATTATATCAAATTCAATCATGGGTATGATGATGAGATCAGCAGATAAAGAACATTTATGTGATCTAATGGGGACTGATTCACAAAACATTGTTGCAATGATACTTCCTATAGAAGTTTTGACTGGAAACTCCCTTGTTAAATCAAATTGTTAATATCTAATTTTCGTATAAAACTAGGAAGATATGAAAAAATACGATGATCCAGAATCAAATAAAGTATTTTATAAACTTGAGGAAACCATTAAATTACCTTCCACCATGTCATTCAGAGAATCTACCTTAGCGGCAGTTATAACATAAGCTTGGACTTGATCCCTTGGCCTTTTCTGAGGTTGGTTACCCTGACTCTTAGGACATTCATTTGCATAAGGTCTCATTTCCATAAAATTGTAGCATTGAACATTGGTAGATTCTTTATTCCCCTTTCAATCACGAGCTTGGGGGCCCTTTTCAACACACTTGTAACATACTCCCATTACCTTCAAGCAAGTAACAGGGTGTTTCTTCCCACATTTACTTCAATATGGATATTCAACTTTTCCCTTCATCCTCTTATTTACATTCCCCGATTGATCGGCAGATCTCTTCTTCTCTTGCTTTGATTTAAAGTTGTAAGACATAGAGAATTCATTTTCTATCTTGAAAGCACATGAGACAATATCTTCATACAATGATAAGTATTGTGAGACTAATCCTCGACGAAGAAATGGTTTTAACCCATCAAAGAAATGATAAATCATAGTCCTTGGGTTATGTATATAATTTGTTGCCTTCTTCTCTATCCTTGTCAAGTTAGCCTCATACTTTGTGACATTATCGTCCTCCTTTTGCCTCAGACTCCGAAATTTTCTTTCCATATCCGCTCGATGATCATGAGGAATATATTTTTCTAAGAAAATCTCTTTAAACTACCACATTCCATATTTGATACTTCATTATCTTCCTTCGTGTTTTGAATCAATGACCACCATTGATCAGTGTCTCCAGTGAGGTGGTAAACTGCCATGACAACCTTTTCCCTATCACTACTCCCCAAGGCGTGGAATATTTTCTCTATAGAATATATTCATTGCTCAGATACTAGTGGATTTTTACCCTCATTGAATGTTGGTGGTTGTTTCTTCATGAGGTTATCTAACATTGCTCCTCCACACGGTGGATCAAGGTGATTCATATAGATAAGGATATTATTCATAACCTGTGTGAGTTGTCCCAATATAGTGATAAGGTGATCAGCACCAGTTGTATCACCATCTCCACTATAATTGTCTTTATCAGGAGGGAAATCCCTACATGGAGTGCATGTATTGATACGGTTTCCATTCCTTCCACCAGGCTCCATTTCTAAACAATAGAATACAATGATTTAGTTTATGAATAGAAATAAATAAATCCAAACTTGTAAAACCCTTAAATTAAATTGAACGGTTTATGGATATAATCCATAATCATAAAAAATGTTTTCTTTGAGGAAGTATATACTCATAAACCCTTCATAATGGTTTGTAATGAAAATGAGAATTATCCTAAGCATATCCCACGGGACTGTCATAACCAAGAGTGCAGTAAGGCCTGTTGTTGTGCACCAGTTCCCGTTCATGTCTAGCTCAAAGCGGTGTTTTTGGGTTTTACCCCTAGGTACATCTCTGACAGAGCCGCCTCTACCTGCTCATATCCAGACATGGATGTCTTTCTCATTAAAATCACAAAATCTCTACCATACCAAAATTATTGGAAGTTATTCAATAATAATCATAAAAGTCCATCTTAGGTCTATGTGCTCTAATCAAAGTTTATCTAAATTTAGCTTCCAAGGTTTGTACCAAACTTCCTCTGATACAAACTATAATTCCCAAACCCCAATTACCTAGAGTCGGTGCATTATTACATAACATTGGTATTATCACAAAAGCTCAAGTCTCGAAAGACCGATTACTCTAGTATCCTAGGAATCACTATATACATTCATAATGTTTACATAACATCATAAAGTGAAAAACTAAAATAACATCTGGTCTCCATTGAACACACTCATATCACCTCACACTATCCCTACAGGTCATTCATAAAATACTTCTTCACATCCTGGGAAAAATAAAACATAGAAAAAGGTTATCTTAGATGCCCAGTAATTATAACAATATAGCGGAATGTTTCATAAATAAGCATAAACATTTATGGAAATGTATAAGTAAAACAATGGCCTTTTAAAATTGAAATTCAGAATAATATGGAAGAAATAAAATGAAGTAATTCCATTTACATATTCACATGGATATTATACTAGTCAAATAACCACATTCAATATCAATAACCACTTTCATAATGATGGAATGCATAATGCCAGACTATCATAACCACATAGTCAAGGCCTTGTTCCAATACTACAAATAAGATTTTGTCAATGCCTTGTTCCAAGACACAAGTTTGTCTTATTAGACCTACCGATGCATCGAGCAGCTATAGTGGGGTCCACCCATCACTTATTAAGTCCAATGCATTCCTCATATGAACAGGTTTAAACATAACATAAACATTCGTATTAAAACTAGTATACGAAATGTCAATACATTCTCAATAAACCATGAATGGTATAAAAATACACATCCACATTCAAACATATCACAAAACCTTCAATAATATATGGAGGTTTTGTATCATAATAAATTAACTTCAAATAAGCTTAAAATCCATCAAAGGATGTTGAAATAGATGAAATAAAAACTATTTGAGAGAAAGATATTTTTTTTGTAATCATTTAAAAGCCACGTAATTAAAACTTTTACTTTGAAAATATTTTAATAAGGTTTTAATGGAAGCTTTGAATATTTTATAATGGGGGAAAACAGCTGCACCCTCCATATATGTTAAAAAATAAAATCTTACCTTAATTATGTCGAGAAGGTTAAAAAGGACATTGTTTGGAAAATGACAAAACGATTCCTTTATAAACTTCTTATAAAAATTAAAAAAAAGGGTATAAATGAATTTAACCCAATGTCCGTAAAATAGTGTGAATGATTTAAAATATATTTTTAAGAAACAAGAATGTGTATGATAAAGAGTCCCGAGTAGATAATTACATATAAACAACCTTAGATAATAAAGAGATTGTGAAATAAACCCTTATCTTGTACTTTTCCTTAGACAAGGGTAGGTTAACATCCTGTATAATAGTTATATCATTGTTATTTAATTATAAAATAATTATCTACATAAATATGATATCATATATGATCTTTTAATATTGATTTGATAATAATATTTTAGTATTATCGTCGTTTCAGGTGTTCACTAACTCATTATCATTTATATGTTCTATAACATAAGCCGTTTTTCATCTATAGGTTGTATCTTATTCATATACAGAATGATATCAAGTTCTTATACATTATTTTTCATCATCAAATGATAATTATACATGAATGGATACGATGGGGAATTAATCCCATCGCGTTCGTGGAGACTGTAGTCCGTACGCACGCATGATCAACAATATCATTATTTTGATTTTAAAATAATATATAATTGGATTTCATATCATATATAGAGAATAATTATAATTTTATATTTACTATTTACTTCAATTAAACATTATTATCATACCCATCCAAAAAATAATGTTTTGAATAACAATTACACCAAGACGTTGAGACGGTAAACCGTACGCACGCACGTATGGTGACATGTCGTTCAAAGGATGGATAGAATAATGAATATGGTTGTACCATATTTATCATAACATCATAGTATATAAAATATACTGAAGTTATTTTTTTATAATGGAAATAACAAAGAATGAAGAGGTAGAAGAAGAAAGGAACTTGGAAGAGGGTGGTGAAAATATTACCTCTTCTTCGGGTTCTTTTTTTTTTGATTTGATCAAAAGGACTCCATAGGTTGGATTTCTGATCAAACTAAAGAATCTAGGTTTGAGTTTTGGAAGTTGAGATAATATTTGGGTAGGTGTTGGCTGAGCCAAAAGGCGTTGATGATGTGAATTAGAGGGAAGGGGATGTTCCCTTTTATAAGAGGGGTGAGGGCACCTTAGGAAAAACTTAAAATATTTTTTTATAATAAATTCATATTCGGTTTATAATGGCTCCAATGTGACTTATTTATAGGCTAAGGTAGGTATGGGTTGAAATCCACTCAACCAATAGATTTTAGACAGGTTTGGGTCACTATATTAACCTTATCATTTATATTTAACTCTTAGTTAAATAGTTTGACATTACCATGTCTCTTTGTATTTTTATATTATATGGGTAATTAACTTACTATTACAAGCCAACCGAACCCCAAGAGGTTAATTATTAATATATATAACCTTAAACAAGTCATTTGGCCGATCCTTATATTTTTTAGGAATAGAATACCAATTAATAATATAATATTTTTTTTAAATATTTCTTTATGTCAATTTTGACACTATTTAATAATTGATTTATGTTAAAGTCATAAAAGCAATATTAATTCAAAATAAATTCATTTAATCAATACTAAAATTTCATATTAACCTATAAAATTAGTTTAATTCATAAAAAGTCTCAAATTACATTGATTTGGATATTTATAATATCAATCATTTTAATATTTTATTAATTAGTTAATTACTGTATCACCATTGTGTCAAAAATAAACTAAATTATTGAATGTCTAAAAATTATTAATAAAATACCATTATGTATTAAATATTTTTATATTTATAATGAATATTTATAATCAAATTTATCTTATGTGTAACTCTATATTAAAAAAAATTTAGTTATTAAACTTCGATTTTAACTCTTTTAACTCTTCTTTGAATTAAATAATAATAAATGTCCTAATCTAATCCAAGTGGACCAATGAGGTTCATATTTTATTCCTAAGGTATTTTTCGGTCAAATTATACTTAGCCAATAGAATTATAACATGTTTTAGGGTAATAATAATATCATTTTTACCCTTAATTACCCTATTTACTTTTAACCGTGGAAAATAAAATAAAAAAATTACTATTCAATAAAAATTATTTTTATCTTATTGAACTACATTTTACTCCTTGATATTTTCTGTATCTCTAGTATTTTTGAGATATCAATCACAAAAGTGGTATAATTATATTTTATGTGAATTTGAAAATTCTCTTAGGAGATGGGTAAAGGACGGTGAAAAGTTCAATTAAATTTTTATATATCTAAAATTATTATAAACTGAATCCAATTAATTAAATTGAAATTATATAGGTATTATGTATATATTTTGACATAAAATAAATTTAAATAAAATAAATAATTATTTAAATAAAAATTCAGTTTTAAACTATAACACAGTGTATTTCACTATTCATCAAAAATTGAAAATTTTCTAAATACCAAAATTTTACCCTATGATAATTTCAATATTCCGAATCTAAAAATGAAGTCCATTTTGAAAGATAAAATGTATAGAATTTCAAAATGTGGGTATTACTATTCCTAACGGCTAGTTTGATTGGTTGTGGTGTGTTAGAACTCGAAGTTACGTACAACACACTCAGCTGTATTATTCAAAGAGAAGCGTACCGTGGATGCTTGGGGTGTTACAAGTTTTAGATAATTCCCCCATTTATTATATATTTTGTGTTTTTATATAAAGTTTGGGTTCAACCATGGATATGTTATAGATAAGGGAACCTTGGATTTTGTATATGTGATGACTTGACATGTAATAAGAGATTCTTATCATGAGTTAAGAATGATCTTACTTTAATGAATGCATTTTTTTTGTTTGGGGATGTGTAATTTATATTCTATGTTGATGATATGCATAATATATTTGTTTTTTTTATATTTAATTGAAATAAATAAGTATGTGTATTGGGATTTTCCCCATATGTTTTATTTATATTTTCAACTTTGAGCTAAGTACATCCATTCATAATTGTGTGTGTGGTAATATTTTTGCTGTATTTCTTACTGGGCATTATTAGAATCCCTACCCATATAAATGTAGGTGAATATTATAGGATTATATAGACTCAAAAAATAACTATAATATACCTAAAAATTTGAAATTATCATCTGGAAATGCAATGAGGAAGTAGCAGTGATATGAGTTGGCCAGCTTGTGTACATAATAGATACAGAATTTGAAAAAAGATAGTCATTAGTATTATTATTTTTGACGGTATCACTAATATAACTAGTAATATTCAATAATATATGAACATGAAGCTTGCATTGGGTAGTTTTATGTATCTATGATCATGTGATAGTTAATCAATACTAAAATTTCCACATTTGATCACTATTATTATATCTAATTGTTAGTTATGAGGTAATTTTATTACCAATGTATCTTCTTTGATAGGAATAAATCCTTCATAGGTAAATGGAACATACTCATAGCTTCTATGTCAATTAAAGAAAATGGATTGAGAAACTTTTTTTAAAGAATTTCCAAAATAATATTTTTATTAAAAATTAATTTCAACTTGTATTTTTCTGTATGTGATTATTAAATTTTTTTGAATAAAAAATGTAACATTTTAACACAAAATTTCCTCACAACATGACTTTATGGATTTCAATTATCCTTTTTAAAATGCATCATTATTTACTTTATGTATTTATAAGATCACATAGTACTCTGAATTGTTTTGAATATGATCACATAGTACAATGTATATTTTTGGAATATGAGTAATCTGTCATCCTAAAAATACATTATCATTAAATATACATTGGGAGTTATATCCAATTTTATTTTTTTACTTTTAGGGGACTATATCTGATAAACTTCATAAATTATTGAGTATTTATCATTAACATATTTTCTTCTCAAATAGTTTGATATTTCCTTTACTCTTGAAGGCGTTAATTAAGGATATTTAGAAATCATAATGGTTTATGAATGAATTTCTAGAATAAATTATATATATATATATATATAAATGTAATAATTGATACTAAATTAATTATATTGGACTATTTATATTGATCAAGGTTATTTTTAGATCATGTAATATAATCAAATCCAAATTTACAATGTTTGATGTTATCATATTATGATAACATCAACATTTTATGTTTCAAATTTAGTATAAGAACATCTAGTTACATAAATTGGATATTTTATGTTGACTCACACAAAGTTAGTTATTAATCTAGAAAATATTTGTGATTTATTCATGTTGTCCTTCACCAATAGAAATTGTAGTGATGCATTATGTCACATTCCCTTTAGTACTTATATGACACTTCTTATTTTACTCTTCATTTAAATACTTGGGTTGTGGTTTTTTTATTCCATTTATCAGTATTCATGTTTAGGGATAATTATTTGTTTGTTAATAATGTATAAGAACATTGTGATATATATGGATAAAAGCTAGATGGCATTATTGAGTAACACACCTCAATATGCAATGTGTTTTGATGAGTTTTGATATTTATCAATTTCATATCACCCTGTTAATGGTAGAATAATATTTTCATGTCCTAAATTTAAATTTATAATACTGTTGATGATATATGAATATTATGAACACATGATATTGAAGAAATTACATACTCAATAATTGTGTTAGATTTCTAATGGAGAATAGTATGTTCTAGAAATATTGAACAATGACGTCAATCGACAAAAATTGATATCAACTTCATCAAAAAAGTATAATGAAATGAAAATCATTATTAATGTTACATTATTTTTAGAATGAAAACAACATCAACATAAAAAATATCATAAAAACTAGCTTAGGGTGATATAAATAGCAATGTGATTTATGATGTTCTTGAGCCTATTGGATAACCATATAATGATTGTAACATTTATTTGGATTAAACTCTTGATTATAAGTATAATAATGTAAGAGAAAAAATCACTAAATGGATATATATATTTCATGGTTTAATTGATGATGGAAGTAAAAGGATGTATAGTGGTTTCATGAAATATTCAAAACTTTTTTTTTCTTATGTGGTACCATATCAAATACCTATGTTGAATTACAAATATTTTTATGTCCATGATAATGAAATTGTTGTGTTATGGTTTTCCAGAAGTAAATATTCCGGAGCCTTTTAATCATATGAGAAAATTTGTTAACAAGCTTGGTAAGAATTTTTCAAAAACACATGTTTCACATTGATTGTATAAATAATTGGCAAGAACATTCAATAATATAGTATCTAATAAAATTTTCATCTTCTAGATAGATGTCAATGAGAGATGTTTGAAGTTTGAATCAATATGATGTTATGAAGAATAAGATAAGGAACCCACCTGCATTTTTTTTGTTAATTTACTTTAATTCCTCGATTATAAATTGTATTCATGTCATAAAAATTCTCTATACACCTAATGTAGAATTCATTAGATAATAATAATGATTTGTTAACGAATAATATAAGAGATTCACAATCATGAAATACATGATTAATTTTATCTTGATTTCTCATCTGACCCTAGGAATGATGTATTGGGATTGGATTCCGATGGATTCAATCTATTTGGGAATTTCAGAACCAGTTATTGAATTTGTTCGTTTCTTTTGATCCCATAAAATATGCCTCTTAGTATATATATTAATCAAAAAAAAATTACAATATGGATGATTATTTTTTGATAATGAACTCCTGAAAATGATACTGATGTAAATGTATGACATTTAGTTGAAGAATTATTGTAGTTATGGAGAAACAATGTTGATACATATGATGCATCTTCTAGAAAAATGTTTAAATTGAATGATTCTATAAGGTGAACCATTAGAGACTTCCCTACAGTTTAGAATTCATCTAGTTGGAACAATTTCATAGGTTTGTCTCCTACTATTTTTAACTTTTATTTTGATCCCAAAAAACTAACTCAAAATAGAAAATAGTGCTACTTAAGCCATCAAATATTCCTTGATGCATCTCATAGATTTCGTTTTGACAAGTCAAAATTAAATTGAGATTTTTATCATAGACCACCTACAATGTTTTGGACTAGTTCAAAAAATTTAGCACAACATGGAAATGTTGAATCATCATTTGGGAAGGAGTATCATTTGAATGATAGTGAGAACCTAGAATCAAGTGTATTATCAAGTGAAATAAGAAGGCATCAATGGAAGTAAAAAAATTGTATTATTCATAATTCGTTATATAGAATTTAATTTTTTACAGCATAATTTTGATTTTATTCATATTGAAAAGAATGTTTGTGAAAATTTGAGATTCACTTATTTTAATGAGGTTGGAAAACTGAAGGATTAGTGCGTGTAAATACTTACAAGAAATGAACAAAATGTGTTATCTCAGGCCATATGATAATGGAATGTATTCTTTGAGAATTTTTTAAGTGAGATACTGGTTTAAAGATATGTTCCTTAAAATTTTAAAACATGTAAAGGTATCATAAGCATATGCAAGTAACATCTCAATGTGTTCTAACTTAAACCATCATAAGATACATGGATTTAAAATTTATGATTCACATATATTTTAATATTAGTTTCTACAATTATTATTGAATAAATTATTACCAGAAAAGTTCACTACTATTGTACTCCGATTTTCAACATTTTCAAAAAATAATGGTAGAAAAATACACAACCATTTTAGATTAAAAACCATAATGAGATATTTGATTTTACACTATTTTAAATAGATATTATAATTCATCAATAATTTTTTACTTTCATACTTAATTTAATAGTGCATTTAGTTTAGGAAGATAAAATTAGAGGCCCCATACATTATCGATGGATGTAATCAATAGGTTGACCGTTTATTTAAATGTTTTTCATTTATGTAAAAAACCTATTGAAGTTCATTAAATACACATTTATTTTTATTTTTATTTTATTTAAAAGATATCTTGTGCATTTGAAATCATTCGTGAAAAATAATGCTCAACATAAATGCTATATTTATAAAGTCAATTTGGAAAAAGGATTTCTTACATTTTATTCTCGATAATTTGATGATATTGATACAAGATTCAATCAAGATGGACGATTTGATGACACATCGACAACATCTAAACTACATGGGAAATAAAAACTCTTTCCTACTATTGTCTGATCAGTTTGGAGGAGATCAAATGTTACACTGACAGAAATGAAATTATGACAGGAAACATAAATTTGTGCAATTGAATAGTGAAAATGTGGATCCATTTACAGAATATTTGAGGATAAAACATGGGGATTAATTAGAGGTCTAACATGAAATGAGAAATATATAATAAAATTTGTCAATAATGATCTTATAGAATGGGTTGAATGCCTTTTATGTTAATAAATATTGCAGTAAATATATATATTAGGTTGATTCATATACTTCATAAATGTAATAATGTATATTATTTTGTTTATATCATTAATATTGATATTATAGATGATATTTCGGAGGACTTGATGTTTATTTATCGAGGTCTTCTAAAACATGATAGAAAGTTTAACACTTACAATTTGAATGGCATTAATTTTTATACAGTCGACTGGGATGAGGGTTTAAAAACACCAAATAGTTTTATATTTAAATTTACTGAAGTGGTATGTTATGGAATCCTGACTGATATTATCAAATTAAACTACCATTGACATTTTTTTTGTGGTTTTATTCTAATTAAATTGGGTCGATTTTATGATGGGTGTTAAAAGATATTTCTTGTAATTTACTTCTATGATCTTCTTTTTCTTGATGGATGTTGGTTACCGTGAATTACATGATCCATATATTTTATCATCTTAAGAGTAAATGGTATATTATATAGTAAATGTCATGGGTTAAGGGATGGGTGTAGTTGATCATGTAAAACAAATTGACATGTATGATATGGGGGATGAAGTTGAATATTTTACCACTGACATTTGTTTCTATCAAAAATAAGAATTTAACATATTTTTCCATCATTATATTATAAAAATTATCCCTGAAAGGGTAGATGAATTAGATCATATAATAATTGAGTAACAAAATGAAATGATTGAAGGAGAAAATTATTGTATATGTAGTCACCCATTAATTTATCATACACTACTGTCATTTGTGTAGTCATTCATTATAATAGTTATGCACATATGTTTTTCAGTACTATGCATCTATTATAATTTCTATTTTTTCTGCATGAATTTTTCGAAATATATATTCTAAAGTAATATTTGTTTGATTAAATGGAATGAATTACAAGTAGGAAGAATTATATTGATACCAGTCAAACCTCAACAATTAGGCAGTATTCCACACCTACTTCTTCATGAGGATATTGGTGGCTGATTCATATAGGTACAAATTATGATATGAATAAATTTATTAAAGTCTTTTATACTACTAACTCATTTTTAATAAATAATGGTAACAATAATATTATGGAATAAATTATTAAATTTTCATATGTCAAGAATCTAAGCATACTAAATACAGTTTTCCCATTTGACTACAATGGGGTCCTTATGGATGACATTGAAGAATTATTTTTCTAGATTTTAGGCTGGCATGTGACAGATTCGGTTACCCTTACAATTATGCATGATGATTGGAAACATATGCCTTCATCTTGAAATAAATGAATATTTTGATTCACACTTGGTAATTATAATAAATTATGGTGTAATTGAATGTCATTATGTTATTCAATTATAATTTCTTCAAAACAAATTTCATTTTACCGATGCCTTCCATTTTACCATTGGTGATGTTACAACACGAATATAGACATTGAAATCATTGGATGATTTATATCCAAACATGAATGGATATTTCATCAGTGATATTTTCATCAATGACTGGTGGTGATCAAGTAATTCACACTCTATAAAATAATTTAGTTCACAAATGTTTTTTATGTTTATATATAAATGTGAAACACTGATTAATTTTCAATATAATGTTCTTAAAGCAGTCAGTATCATTAATAGATATAGAAATGAAGATGAAGATGGTGATGGAGAAAGAGAGGGTGGGGATTAGAGTTCATATGGAATTGATTAGTGGTCTTTTTTATGTTTTAGACTAATATGGAATGAGAGTGTTTTTTGATATATTATTTTTGAGACAGACCTGAAATAATTTATGGTTGGATGATAAGTAACATACTTCTTTTTTGATTACATATTTGTTCTACTTGTGTCATTTTATATGATTCTGATGGCTATTTTTTGTCTTATTGATAGGCATTACACTATGATTACATTTTTTAGGGCAGTTCTAGGAATGCAGAATCAATAGTTTCTTTTTTTTTGTAAATCAATATTTAACAGTGGATTAAAATTCCACTACATATGGAATATTGTTATTCATGGTCATTAAACCCACCGTTATATGATGTATTTTTATGTTTTTATGGAGGTTAAAAATCCACTAAGTATTATGAAATTTTATTTAACTTTAATTATAATCAGTTTAGAGGTGTTTTTATTATTGATTTTTTTATGATTTCCCAGTAGTTTTTACCGTAGATATATCATCTTCCTCCACCCCCACTTGATTACAACTGAAAAAATATAAATAACAACTACTAAATAATCTTTCTACGATGCTTATTAAAATCCACTACTAAATCGATGAAACTATCGCGTATTGGGTTTAGACACATGATTTAGTGGTAGTTTTTTTAAAACATTATAGAATAATGCCGCATTTGTTTACATCATTACCAAATAAAAAAACTACACTACTCGGCCCTTTCCATTCAGTGATTTATTTTCATTTTCATCATCCTTAGTGTGGTCTGTGGGATTAATGTCAACAAAATTTACCAATGTTGAACACATTGCAGGTGGAATTATTGTTCTTCAATGGTACGAGAGCTTCTTGCATCCCTTGTTAGATCTTTTCCCTCTATTCCAGAATTATTTTGCTAGATTATTGATTAAGAGTAACTTTAATGGAACCATGATGTGATATTGCATTAAAAATCCTTTATGCGGGAACTAAGTCAAGAGATTGGATGGAATGGGGGACTTCATTACTTGTCTTCATCCATATGCGGGAAAAGGCTGACATCCTCTAAACCGGTGATTCATATAAAAATTCCGCTAGCCGTACATGCTGGGGTTTCTCTAATTAAAATTTCATGATACATCATCCTGTATTTTCTAGTCTTCTGGGAAAATTTTGAGTTAAAAATCCCCCCTGGCCCTACAGACTGGTGCTCCTCGTAAATTGTGATAGGTGTTATTGTTTTTGTTAGTTTCTCGATTTTGTTTATTTTCATTCAGGTGAGAGAAATATGTGGTTCTTTTTCTTCACATGGTATATTTTATTTATGAGGTAACTAGAATGTATTCTTTATTGGCCTCCCTAAAATTAGAGGCCTAATGAATGTTCTTGTTTTCCTGATTCATGAGTCATTTAATGGCTCACTCAGATTTTGCCTGATACTTTTGAGACTTATTCTAAACCATTTCATGTTGTGTATACCACCTTTCCCGAATAGGAATTTCATTTGATGATTGTTTTTGGATGATGACATTGCATGATGTCATATCAAAATGGTTTTTCTCGATGTGAAGTTGGGTAAAGTGAAACATTTCATTCTCTCCCCATACTCATATATGAACATCATAAGGGGTGTCACAAATTAAGAAATGCATCATGTATAACACATTGAGGATGGTTAGTTCATGATCATTCTTACACCTCTCTTATTGTGGTCACCACATATAAGGGAGGGATTTTATGTCAATCTTCTATTGGAGATCATCCAATACAAGGACATGGTGTACGTACCCATCATAGGGTAAGGTGTTATCTTTCAGGTGTTGGAGGGTTACCCAGAGATGAAAGGGAATGGTATGTATGTCTTACTTTGTTAATTACCTTGGTATTTAGAAATTTAAATGGATACTGGACAAAAATTAATGGATATTTCATCCCTATTGAATTGTCTTATCTTGAGTTACATGTCCATTTTTTTCTTCCACTAGAGATTCCAATACATTATTGGAATTATTTGGACCCTTAATGACAATTTCATCAAATGGAGTGGGGATTGTATGGATCTTGTTGATATGTGAACGGTATGGGGTGGTTCAATTGATGAGCATGGTCAGGGTCCGTCTCCTAGTTGTGAAATAATATCATTTGTTTTTGGTTGGGTTTCTGACATAATAGACTTTATCCTTCCATGTGACTCAGAATACAAGGTATTTCATGTACTTGATTCAGAAAGGGGAGGACATTTCTTCCAAAATAGAACATGATCACAGGGACAACCTACAGAGTTGGTGCTTCAAAGGTGAGTAATATCATCATAGTTTGACATCTGGATAGAAGAATATTTAGTTCACTGCATACCCTGAGGAGGACCATCTGGGCGGACGTTATCAATGGTAGGTCCTTCATTCCTAATTGAGACATCACCACAGGGGGACTATTGCAGTAGATTTTGTTATTGAAATGGATTCAATTGAGGCTCATTATCAATTATAATGGGAAAATTTACATGGTGTTAATCCTATGGAGTACCATTAGGATTGATGGTAAAAAGGGGAGGATCTTTTGGCTAATTAATTTCATTAATATGTGGACCTTTACTCTAACTACCATCATGGATAGGAAAACCATCATGTCCTGATGACTCACTATAGGGGTAGTTTCTATAGTGTATACCCTGGGGAGGACCATCAGAGAGGATAAAATAAATGGGTTTCCTTCCCTCTATTTTGTCTTCTATCCATGTGGATATCTGTCATGATGCTCATCAGGATATAGACAACTATGATTGATCATTTCCTGCCCATAATGAAATCCTTCACTGGTTCTTAGAGGTGGTCCTTCAGAGTTTCTGGTAAAAATATTGCAGGGTGGGAACATCACACAAACAACTTCCACTTCCCTGACTAGTTAATGGATTAAAATGATCCAATGAAATTATTGATAGAGACTTGATGGATTCAAGAACTCTACCATATAGAAGAGAAGATTCATTAATATTCTCTTCATTTTCTAGTTTCTTTTCCTGTGATATATTTTTTTGTTCTCTTTTACAGGTGATTAGGTTCACCTGATGTTGGTAACAAACATCATTTATGGTTTTTGATTTGAGTGGCTTAAATGATTCTTCTGGGACACATTGATTTTCATATTAGTTTCTATAAAGAATATATGTCTGCATGTAGTGGCCATCATATTGAACCATTTTCCCCTAAATGGAACGTCTATTTTTTCCTGATGTAGTTTTCTATTCATCACAGAATACGGCCATAGACCCTCCTAGACTGGAGTAGGGATGCATGTCGGCTCTAGGGAGACCATCCTATTTTGTGGGTGAGTCATCCACTTGGGGAGATAGGGATATTGGAATGATTCCTTTCTATTTTTTCAGATGTGATTACATGTTGATAGTATTGGAGTATATGGTATGAAATTGAAAATTTATCCTCCATAATTACAATGGTGTTCTGAGAGACCTCTTTGGATGGAATTTATATATATGGCCATTCTAATGTTGGAGAAGGAATATGTTCTTACTCCCTCACTCCAAGATATCCTAATGTATAATTAATGTAATAAAATTTCATCATAGAGGAATGAGTCTTCACTAATTTATTATTTGGATACACCATATGGTTTCTCAGGATTCCATCATATTTGACTGATGGGCATCGTTTTTGCGAACGGGGAATTTTGTATCCTATTTTTCATAGTAATTTTTAACTATAATGATATGAATCTTCCTAATTTTCAATCTATTTGTAATTTTTTCTACAATATTTGACAATAGGAATAATTTTTTAATGAATGAACATTAATATTCATAAATGTTCATGCTAGTATATTTTACTGGTGGGATTTATATTCATTTTCATAGTTGTATGACATACCATAATTTTCATTCATGTTTGAAAACTTGGATTGGTGTGTGATATCGATAAATTTATCTTCTTATAGATGTTTTTCATCTTATTTGGATGATAGTATTGTTTTTCTCCATTAGGTAGGTTCATCTATATATTATTTTACTCCCTACATTCATGGTGGGTCTGATGAGAATTTGTGGGAATATGAGGTTGCTAATATTTTCCATTGTATTTTCATGGTGGAATTCATAAGGGGGAGAAGGAATATATGCATACTATGTGTGTGCATTAATATTTATTTAGAGAATATATTCCTTGGAAATCAGGGTGATAACCTATTCTTGGTTATGTTTTTATCTCCCCTGGTAGGAAAATCGGGGAACTTGGTTATGTTTACCCAAAACAAGAACTTGTTGATCGATCTACTTTTCATTGTGAGTATGTTGAGCTATGTGGTGTTGGTGGTGAAATATTCTATTATTGGGCCTTGATCAAGGATCTAGTGTAGTAGGAATGAAATCATTGTGATGTCATAAATTTTTTTACTAGGTTAAAAGAGGTACTCTTTAACACATTTTTGGGATATGATCCCAAAACAATTAATAGATGATAGTAGAACCACCTAATTTTGGAATGTTGGATGATGTGGAAGAGGAGGCTGGTGAGTTTTCAATGATTGGAGGGCTTTTCTTACAGACTAATCTAAGGGGAAAATACAATTTTGGTGGTGCTCTTGGATCATCACATTTGAATCCCAGTATTGAAGATGGTGGTTGGGTGATAGATTCCTCTTCTTTATGGAAGACACAGCCAACACGTTGTTCGACATGCATGTCTTGAAGAACATTTTTTATGACAGTTGATAGAAGTTATCTTTTAATCACTTCATTACATGTGACATATACATAAAAGCAACATAGAAGTATAATCTCATGATCACATTCATAATTTGTGATCTTTCTTGTCCCTCTTTATTTTTGGATGTTAAAAGGGCCTGGGGTGGGGTAACACTACCACCATGTTTTAGGATTCACGTTAAGTTCACAATTTTTGTTTTGAATGTTATCATGTTTTACCAGGAAAAATGATCTGACGTGGACTAGGAAATATATCCAAATTATATTATGAATAAGGTTCCATAGTAAAGTGTTTCATGTTAGGTTCGCTTGTTGTATTTTGTCCTTAACTCCATCGAGCTAATTGTGTGATTGAAAGTATTTTTTGTTGTTGTAATAAAAACAAATCAAGTACAATTTTCTTAAATGGTATACAAAGTGTTTGTCTATAGATTCATGAATACTAAACGGCTCTAACATTCATGAATCATGGACCTGCTTTCTAATGGAAAGCATTTGATGGGTGATTCTCCCGATGAAACTTACAAACTCAAATTGGTCAATAAGATGGGAACTTAGGATCATCGTACATTTTGGGTGGAACTATTTCCTATTTTGGGACTCTATTACATATTTAATATGTGTTCATATGTTCATGAATCCTTCATTCATTCCCAATCAAGTTTCAACAATGTATCCTCAAGGAAAATGTTAATCATTATTATGCGTGGGTTTGGAATCATCTGGATATATCTGAGGTTCTCCATCGATTGAGGGATCATTATGTAATTGTGGTTCACCATAGATGTTCCTATTTTATAAATAAATCAGGGATGATTTTTCCTGTAACATCCCAGGTAAATAAATAATAAAGAATTTTCATATTTATTAATATTTATGAATTAAATATTAATTTTATTTTAAAGGGGTTGCTATGTTCGATAGCGTACCCGATACGCAACGATGAGTTTCTTTGAAACTTACGTTGCACACAAGTAATAAAATAATATTATTTTAAATGTTAGTTAACGAGTAGCCATTATACTGGCGGGAATGGATAGAAATAACTAAAATATGATTATATATTTTTTTAAATGTTTATACATTTACCCAATAAAAGATAAAGGCTTAAAATACGGAAAGAGTTCAATTTTAGGGCATATATACTCTAATTTTCACTAAAGGTTCACTTATCACCTTTGAATGGTGAACCATCATTAAATATAGTTTTGATCGATCTTATAAATTCTATTGGACCAAATATAACTCTTCTTAAGAATCGGGACATCAAAATTTACTTTGTGTAAAATTTTGGTACCTTTCTGATAAAGTTCATTTTTTTTAATGAATAGTGTAAAATGTTGTATTTTAATTCAAAACCTCTTTTTAATCTAATTTATTTATATGATTAGATTATCTTTTGAATTGGTTTTAAAGTGAAATTAGAAAATATTTTTACCATTAAATCCTATAGTGGTCGTTGGAATTAATTTCACTTTGAAATCAGACTTAAACTAGTTTCAATCTTTTGATACTTATTGTTTCACAAAAACACGCTATTTGTCATGACAGAGGGAATTAATTATTCAATTAATTAATTTGACTTATATGTTTTGAATTTTGTAAAATGGACTTCATTTTTGAATTCGGAATATCAAATATAGCTTAGGGTGAATTTTTGGTAATTTTCTGAAAAACTTCAATTTTTGATGAATAGTGAAACCACTAAGTGGTAGTCAAGCAAACTGATTTTTCAGTTAAATGAAAGTTTACCACTAATGTGTATTGAATTTTGAAAATCCGACATACATGGTTGTCATTAAGAAGTAAAATGTGGTTCAATGAGATTAAAATAATTTTTTGGTGAATAGTAACTTTTTTTCATTAATCGCGATTAGTGGTAATTAGTGTAGTTTAAGGTAAAAATGGTATTATAAGAATGTGAAAACACCATGACACTTGTCCTACACCTATTGGGTAAGTCATGGACGACCAAGACAAGCCATGGGCCAACTTGGGGACCCCATGGAGCCACTTTAGTTGGAAAATGACATTAATATATTTTTATTTAATGTTAAAGTTAAAATAACACTAACATAAATTGTTTTACTTAAATAATTTTTGAGTGCGGTTATACAAGTCCAAATTTTGATTATAAATAGTCATTGTAAATATAAAAATATTTCCTACATCATAGTTTTTTTTTATAATTTTTAGACATTAAATAAATTAAATTATATATGACATAATAATGATGCAGCGATGACATCATTATTTGACGATTTAAATAAAATGAAAAGATAATGAAAAATATAAAACCTACACATGTCCAAAACCAATTGGATGAGTGTATTTCGAAGCCTTATCACCTTATCCACGAATTATATCAATGTGGGACCTTTTGAAACCGAAACACATTTTCAAATAAAGTAATATTTCTTTACTTTCCAAAAGTGCCCCTCCTCTCCTCTTATAAAAGGCCCCCACCTCTACCCCATTTCACACACTTCTCAAGCCATTGGCTCGGAAAACCCCTGCCCAATTACTCTCTCCACATCCCTCTCCTCATCCTAGAGGATTCCCTTTGGGCAGAATCCTTTCAAAGGAAGCCTTTAGGCTCAAATCAAAAGGGAGTTACACTTTTAAAGGTAATTCATTCTCTCTTGTTCATTTGTTTTATTTTGCTTCTCCAACCCTCTAAACTCTTTTTATTTACTTCTTTTCTAACAACACCAGTATCTTCAATATACTAGGATGTTGTTATAATATTTATTTGAGATACACTCTCACACAACTACATCAAATGGTTAAAGAAAATACGGTTTCCGTGGATGGCGAAATTCTGCCTCCCGAAACGATGATTGTTAAATACTCATTTAACACCTTCAAGGGTGGCCATTATGATGTCACTATTTTTATATATGATATATAATATGTTTATGTTTTCTTTAGGATTCTGTATTTCTCATTTTTGGCATACCTTTATGGTTTCCATTATGGGTAAACATGATATCTTCATTTAAGGAAGTGCAGACTACCGCCCCCTAAAAGTGATGTGATTCGTTAATGCCATATGTGGGACGTGTAAAGGATGGATTTAAAGTTATTATATATGATGTTATACTGGAATTATAATATACCTCTATATCATTATTATTTCTTTCCATTAAAGTATGAGATAGAAATGAAGGTAGCGTTCATGCGTACGTACGGCTTACCGTCTCCATGAACGGTGCATTTCATTTCTTATCCCCAAATGTAATGTACTATTAAAAGTACATGTATATAATGGATATATATAATTAATGATATATCTAAATGATGAATATAATTCTGGAATTAAAATATACATACCTCTCATTTAGTTTTAATTCCATTAATATGACAAAGAAATGAATGTAGCGTTCATGCGTACGTACGGCTTACCGTCTCCATGAACGGTGCATTTCATTTATTAGCTCTAAATGATTATGTAATATTATAAATACATGTATATGCTGGATATATATGATACATATTATATCCAAATCGGTAATTTCATTCTGGATATAAAGAACCTTTGACCACACGAACAACATGTAACTATAAGAAGTCCACTTTCGACTTAAGAACCAAATATTGACAAGACAAACATTATTAACATAAATGGTTACATAATGTTTATAACATGGAAATAAGTGATATAAAAAGAATAATGAACTTTAAAAAGGTTCTTAATCAAGTATAAATTAACTCAAGTTTATTATTCAGGACGTTAAAGAACGATCGAGTCAAGTCGGACCCAAGGTAAGGGACTTCGTCTCAATCTCCTTTCATTGAGGCATATTTCTTTTTATACACAACTTTCTTTTATACGGTGTATAAACTCCTTTGACTTTTACTTTTATACAAAAGGAATCTTTTTCTATGAAGCGTTTTACTAAACGACAAAAAGGAATGTTTTTTTTAACGTACGCGGTGACAACGACCTTTTTCCGCCGCCGCGAGTATTATTTGATCTTTGGCTTTCTCAACAAGCCGTAACGTTTTTAGAATAAAATAAATACCATATACTCTTTTATGTATTTTGGTATTGAAAATGGTTTTGAAAAAGGATTCTATTATGTCAATATATTTATGATATATTGTGATTGAAATGTGGAAATGTTATCATTCCTTTATATTGGTTTTATGTTTTATGATTTTATATTGGTACTTGGACATTTTAACGGGTGGTTACGTTATAAACCATATGACGGGTGGTGCCGTGAATACCAGGACGGGTGGTTACGTTATAACCTCCAATGCATTGGGTATGGAAGTCGGCCGTATGGATATTCCATTAAGTATGTATGGAAATTGGCTGTATGGCTATTCCATTAAGTGATATGTGTGGAAGTCGACCGTATGGTTATTCCACTTAAGTAAGTTTATGTCCCAAGTTACCTTTATATATGTTATGTGTTCTTTATATGGGTTTTATGGTTATACTTTGGTTACAAAAAGGTAAGTAATGATACTTTATTCAGTAAAGAGTTTTACTACTTCATGAAGGTGAAGGTATTACTTTGATATAGTATACATGGTTTATTTGATGTTTGAAAAACTAACAGTTTTCATTCTTTCTGTATCCCTTACTGAGCTTTTTATGCTCACCCCAAGTTTTTTCGAAATGTTTTTCACAGGACTTAATGTGGAATAGGATCAAGGATGGGATCAAGGGAAAGTCATGCTTTATAAAACATGGAACTAGACATGTTTCTTTTTAAGAGTTTTTTTTATTATTATATGGAAACTTAGTAGAAGTGTCTACTTTGTAATCTTTTGAGATGTAATAGTTATGTTCTAATTCTCTAAAACTCTAAACCTGAAAAGATCCTCAATGTGAATTATTCATTTAATTCAATATTAAGTAAGGTTTAAGGTCGGGGCCTTATAGTTGGTATCAGAGGACGGTTTAGACAACTTTAGGAGTTAGAAAAGTGTTAAATTATAATATGATTGAAATTATATAGCATTTACGGATTACCATGTTGCTTCGCCTAAGATATTTCTGTGTTCAGAATGGTTTTCTGCAGAGGAAACAAAGCAGCTATGTTGGGATGACATCAGGAGGAAGATAACCTTCCAAATCAGCAACCTGAGATGGTCGGAATCGGAACTGAACAGTTTGTTGCAGTGATGGCACAGTTGACTCAGGCTATAAATGGTGGTGGTATCCATGCACGAGATCAGCCAGATCAACGGCAGAGGAACATGTCAGTGGTGGAACATTTCATGAGGCAACATCCCCCATCATTCAGAGGATCATCTGACCTTGTGCAATCTTAAGGGTGGATTAAAGCACTGGAGAAGATTTTTGATGTCATGGGGTGTTCAGAACATCAAAAGGTTAGTCGTGATGTTTACCGTTTTGAAGGTGAAGCTGATCAGTGGTGGTCGATGGTGAAAAATATAAGGGATAGTGATGAGATTGAGGATCTTCACTGGGACGAATTCAAAGGTATGTTTCTTGAGAAATATTTTCCTAAGGTTGTTCGTCTTAGGATGGAAAAACAGTTCCTAGAATTGAGGCAGGAGGATGATTCAGTGGTTGCTTATGAAGAAAAGTTCACTCGATTGGCAAGGTATGCTCCGAACTTCATACGAGATCTTGATAGTAAAATAAATCATTTTTACTCAGGGTTAAAGCCAAAGTATCGAAGGGCTTTAGCTTCTCGTGAGTTCAAAAGTTATGAAAAACTTGTTCGATGTACGGAGAAGGTAGAAATGGAGTTTGCCGATGATCAGGTGTTCTATGACAAACAACAGAATAAGAGGTCTAGTTGGCAGGAAAAGGGGAAGAATTCATCAAAGAAGCAAGGAGGTAAGAAAACCAAATATCCATCATGTGAGAAGTGTGGTAAAATTCATCCTAGAGAATGTTTATCCAAGTCTGGTAAGTGCTTTCGGTGTGGTAAGTCTAGTCATATTGCTCGTAACTGTAAGGAAGATGATCAAGCAGGAAATGAAAAGCCAACGGTAAGATGGTTTAAGTGTAATTAAATGGGTCATTATGCAGACGAGTGTCCGACAAGGAGCTTGAGTGATGGGAAGCAGTTAGACTACAAGCAGAAAGGGGTGGTAAAATCCTTTGCAACAACTTCAGCAGATGTTGGGCCATCGAATGAAGTGGTATCAGCTCCAGGGAGCTTAGTATTTTTCAAAGATTGACTTGAGGTCGGGGTACCATCAGTTGAAAGTAATATAAGTAGACGTTCTGAAGACTACGTTCCATACTAGATATGGCCATTATGAATTTGTATTTATTCCTTTTGGGTTAACCAATGCACCTGCTGTATTCATGGACCTTATGAATAAAATTTTCCATGAGTTCTTGGATAAGTTTGTGTTTGTGTTTTGAGGTTTGTGAAGAGGTTATGTGTGCCTTGTGATTCACAGTTGAAGAATGGGTTGTTTTTTCATCCTGGCAGTACTAAGATGTACAGAGGTCTGCGGGAGTATTACTGGTGGGATGGAATGAAAAGAGACATTGCTGATTTTACTGTGAAGTGTTTGACATGTCAACAGGTTAAAGCAGAGCAGCAGTTACCGAAAGGAATGCTTCAGCCTTTACCAGTGCCAGAGTGGAAATGGGAAAACATATCCATGGACTTTGTTGTGGGATTACCGAGGACATCTCGAAGTAATAATGCAATCTGGGTTATTGTTGATCGCTTGACCAAATCTGCTCATTTCCTTTCTATACGAGATAATTTCTCTCTAGATCAACTTTCCCGTATGTATCTTAAAGAGATAGTTAGGTTACATGGAGTTCCTCTCTCCATTGTATTGGATCGTGAACCCAGGTTTACTTATAACTTTTGGAAAGGCCTTCAGAAGTCGTTGGGTACTGAATTAAAATTTTAGTACAGCTTTTCATACTCAATCAGATGGGCATTCAGAACGAACAATCCAGAAATTGGAGGATATGCTACGATCTTGTTCGATGGATTATCAGGGAAGTTGGGATCAACATTTTTTCTTGGGTTGAGTTTTCTTATAATAACAGTTTTCATTCCAGTATACAGATGGCACCATTTTAGGCATTATATGGGAAGCGGTTTCGAACTCCAGCTTTCTGGGATGAAGTTGGTGAAAGGAAGTTGATGGGACGAGAATTGGTAGAAGATTTGGCAGAAAAAGTTCAGCTGATTCAGAAGCACATGAGAACAGCTCAAAGCAGGCAGAAGAGTTATGTGGATAACTAGAGGAAGGATCTATCTTTCGAGGTAGGTGGTCATGTTTTTCTCAAGGTTTATCCTTGGAAAAGTGTGATGAGATTTGGTAAGAAAGGAAAGTTGAGTCCAAGGTTCGTTGGACCATACGAAATTCTGGAAAGAGTTGGATCAGTTGCATACTGAGTGGCTTTACCTCCGAGTTTATCTCAGGTACACAATGTTTTTCACGTTTCGATTTTGAGAAAGTATATGCCAGATCCATCTCATGTTTTGAGTCCAGAGGTAGTTCAGCTGGAAGAGAACCTATCTTATGAGGAACAACCGGTCCAGATTCTTGACCACAGGGAGCAAGTGTTACGGAATAAGGTGATTCATCAGGTAAAGGTTTTGTGGAAAACCCATGTGATTTAAGAGGCAACGTGGGAATCTGAAAATGCTATGAGGGATAAATACCCCCACTTATTTTGATAAGTGAATAAAATTGCGAGGACGCAATTCCCAAAAGGGGGGAAGGATGTAACATCCCAGGTAAATAAAGAATAAAGAATTTTTATATTTATTAATATTTACGAATTAAATATTAATTTTATTTTGAAGGGGTTTCTATGTTCGATAGCGTACCCGATACGCAACGATGAGTTTCTTTGAAACTTACGTTGCACACAAGTAATAAAATAATATTATTTTAAATGTTAGTTAACGAGTAGCCATTGTACTGGCGGGAATGGATATAAATAACTAAAATATGATTATATATTTTTTTTAAATGTTTATACATTTACCCAATAAAAGATAAAGGCTTAAAATACGGAAAGAGTTCAATTTTAGGGCATATATACTCTAATTTTCACTAAAGGTTCACTTATCACCTTTTAATGGTGAACCGTCATTAAATATAGTTTTGATCGATCTTATAAATTATATTGGACCAAATATAACTCTTCTTAAGAATCGGGACATCAAAATTTACTTTGTGTAAAATTTTGGTACCTTTCTGATAAAGTACATTTTTTTTAATGAATAGTGTAAAATGTTGTATTTTAATTCAAAACCTCTTTTTAATCTAATTTATTTATATGATTAGATTATCTTTTGAATTGGTTTTAAAGTGAAATTAGAAAATATTTTTACCATTAAATCATATAGTGGTCGTTGGAATTAATTTCACTTTGAAATCGGACTTAAACTAGTTTCAATCTTTTGATACTTATTGTTTCACAAAAACACGCTATTTGTCATGACAGCGGGAATTAATTATTAAATTAATTAATTTTACTTATATGTTTTTAATTTTGTAAAATGGACTTCATTTTTGAATTCGGAATATCAAATATAGCTTAGGGTGAATTTTTGGTAATTTTGTGAAAAACTTCAATTTTTGATGAATAGTGAAACCACTAAGTGGTAATCAAGCAAACTGATTTTTCAGTTAAATGAAAGTTTACCACTAATGTGTACTGAATTTTGAAAATCCGACATACATGATTCTCATTAATAAGTAAAATGTGGTTCAATGAGATTAAAATAATTTTTTGGTGAATAGTAACTTTTTTTCATTAATCGCGATTAGTGGTAATTAGTGTGGTTTAAGGTAAAAATGGTATTATAAGAATGTGAAAACACCCTGACACTTGTCCTACACCTATTGGGTAAGTCATGGCCGACGAAGAAAATCCATGGGCCAACTTGGGGACCCCATGGAGCCACTTTAGTTGGAAAATGACATTAATATATTTTTATTTAATGTTAAAGTGAAAATAACACTAACATAAATTGTTTTACTAAAATACTTTTTGAGTGGGGTTATACAAGTCCAAATTTTGATTATAAAAATTCATTGGAAATATAAAAAGATTTCCTACATCATAGTATTTTTTTTATAATTTTTAGACATTAAATAAATTAAATTATATATGACATAATAATGATGCAGCGATGACATCATTATTTGACGATTTAAATAAAATGAAAAGATAATGAAACATCTAAACCCTACACATGTCCAAAACCAATTGGATGAGTGGATTTAGAAGCCTTATCACCTTATACACTAATTATATCAATGTGGGACCTTTTGAAACCGAAACACATTTTCAAATAAAGTAATATTTCTTTACTTTCCCAAAGTGCCCCTCCTCTCCTCTTATAAAAGGCCCCCACCTCTACCCCATTTCACACACTTCTCAAGCCTTTGGCTCGGCCAACCCCTACCCAATTACTCTCTCCACATCCCTCTCCTCATCCTAGAGGATTCCCTTTGGGAAGAATCCTTTCAAAGGAATCCTTTAGGCTCAAATCAAAAGGGAGTTACACTTTTAAAGGTAATTCATTCTCTCTTGTTCATTTGTTTTATTTTGCTTCTCCAACCCTCTAAAATCTTTTTATTTACTTCTTTTGTAACAACACCAGTATCTTCAATATACTAGGATGTTTTTATAATATTTATTTGAGCTACACTCTCACACAACTACATCAAATGGTTAAAGAACATACGGTTTCCGTGGATGGCGAAATTCTGCCTCCCGAAACGATGATTGTTCAATACTCATTTAACACCTTCAAGGGTGGCCATTATGATGTCACTATTTTTATATATGATATATAATATTTTTATGTTTTCTTTAGGCTTCTGTATTTTTCATTTTTGGCATACCTTTATGGTTTCCATTATGGGTAAACACCATATCTTCATTTAAGGAAGTGCGGACTACCGCCCCCTAAAAGTGATGTGATTCGTTAATGCCATATGTGGGACGTGTAAAGGATGGATTTAAAGTTATTATATATGATGTTATACTGGAATTATAATATACCTCTATATCATTATTATTTATTTCCATTAAAGTATGAGATAGAAATAAAAGTAGCGTTCATGCGTACGTACGGCTTACCGTCTCCATGAACGGTGCATTTCATTTCTTATCCCCAAATGTAATGTACTATTAAAAGTACATGTATATAATGGATATATATAATTAATGATATATCTAAATGATGAATATAATTATGGAATTAAAATATACATACCTCTCATTTAGTTTTAAATCCATTAATATGACAAAGAAATGAAAGTAGCGTTCATGCGTACGTACGACTTACTGTCTCCATGAACGGTGCATTTCATTTCTTAGCTCTAAATGATTATGTAATATTATAAATACATGTATATGCTGGATATATATGATACATATTATATCCAAATCGGTAATTTCATTCTGGATATAAATAACCTTTGACCACACGAACAACATGTAACTATAAGAAGTCCACTTTCGACTTAAGAACCAAATATTGACAAAACAAACATTATTAACTTAAATGGTTACATAATATTTATAACATGGAAATAAGTGATATAAAAAGAATAATGAACTTTAAAAAGGTTCTTAATCAATTATAAATTAACTCAAGTTTATTATTCAGGACGTTAAAGAATGATCGAGTCAAGTCGGACCCAAGGTATGGGACTTCGTCTCAATCTCCTTTCATTGAGGCATATTTCGTTTTATACACAACTTTCTTTTATACGGTGTATAAACTCCTTTGACTTTTAATTTTATACAAAAGGAATCTTTTTCTACGAAGCGTTTTACTAAACGACAAAAAGGAATGTTTTTTTTAACGTACGCGGTGACAACGACCTTTTTCCGCCACCGCGAGTATTATTTGATCTTTGGCTTTCTCAACAAGCCGTAATGTTTTTAGAATAAAATAAATACCATATACTCTTTTATGTATTTTGGTATTGAAAATGGTTTTGAAAAAGGATTCTATTATGTCAATATATTTATGATATATTGTGATTGAAATGTGGAAATGTTATCATTCCTTTATATTGGTTTTATGTTTTATGATTTTATATTGGTACTTGGACATTTTAATGGGTG
The DNA here is from genome assembly GCA_963277665.1 of Viscum album. Classification (NCBI taxonomy): domain Eukaryota; kingdom Viridiplantae; phylum Streptophyta; class Magnoliopsida; order Santalales; family Viscaceae; genus Viscum; species Viscum album. Next base: position 1,439,697,149 of record OY728162.1, read on the forward strand.
GTTACGTTATAAACCATATGACGGGTGGTGCCGTGAATACCAGGACGGGTGGTTACGTTATAACCTCCAATGCATTGGGTATGGAAGTCGGTCGTATGGCTATTCCATTAAGTATGTATGGAAATTGGCCGTATGGCTATTCCATTAAGTGATATGTGTGGAATTCGACCGTATGGTTATTCCACTTAAGTAAGTTTATGTCCCAAGTTACCTTTATATATGTTATGTGTTCTTTATATGGGTTTTATGGTTATACTTTGGTTACAAAAAGGTATGTAATGATACTTTATTCAGTAAAGAGTTTTACTACTTCATGAAGGTGAAGGTATTACTTTGATATAGTATACATGGTTTATTTGATGTTTGAAAAACTAACAGTTTTCATTCTTTCTGTATCCCTTACTGAGCTTTTTATGCTCACCCCAAGTTTTTTCGAAATGTTTTTCACAGGACTTAATGTGGAATAGGGTCAAGGATGGGATCAAGGGAAAGTCATGCTTTATAAAACATGGAACTAGACATGTTTCTTTTTAAGAGTTTTTTTTTATTATTATATGGAAACTTAGTAGAAGTGTCTACTTTGTAATCTTTTGAGATGTAATAGTTATGTTCTAATTCTCTAAAACTCTAAACCTGAAAATATCCTCAATGTGAATTATTCATTTAATTCAATATTAAGTAAGGTTTAAGGCCAGGGCCTTATATTTCCATTCTCTAAGGAAATTCTAGTTTCAATTCCTATGATATGGTTGACTAGAATTTATCATTATCTCTAGGGATGAGAGATATTTTTATGTATGGTTAAACCCCTAAATGGGTTTCGTACGTATCCTCATGAGAGGAATGAAAACCCACAATGTTCTGTTCTCTTTACTAGAGACATTAACTTTTAGGGTCATGTGGAAAGGACCCAGCCATGTAGTTTAGTTTCATTACACAAGGACACGTAGGAAAAATGTTTTCTTTTAAAGGGAGTTATTAGAAATATGCTACAGTAGTCTCAGGAACCCATATGGGTTATAGTATCTTGAAAGTTTGTGACCCTATCAAGGATTTAGAATATAAAACATTACAAATATTTGGTTGTTTTAATTTTCCCCTAGTGAGGTTTCATTTCAATCTCAGATACATAGGAATCAATGCCCTCATATTTTAGTTTTAGTTGGGACTTATGCTTTATAGGAGACCTATTAGGATTGATAAAGGGGAAAACATCTATGGGGAAAGCAAATTTATTGAATTGATATTGGGGATTACATCTATGGAGAAAGACCATTATTTGGATTGATATTTTTTATTACATCTAGGGAGAAGTCATGTTCTTTTGATTGATATTAGGGATTACATCTATGTACAAGTCCAGTTCTTCGGACAGATATTGGGGCATATATATATTTGGAATTCCAATTACATGGATTGATACTTGGGCATATATATATGGAAAAGGCCCATTATGTGGATTTATTTTGGGGCTTACATATATGAATTATTCATTTTATTTGGGGCCGTGAATATTCCATGATCTCCACCAAATTATAAGACTAAGTGAGTCTGATCAGTTTGAGAAACAAGAGAAGGTAGTGTATCTGATGATCTCATGTCCTACTTCATCTATCTGATATATGGTAATGAAGTACAAGGGGAGAGAAAATTGGATTTGAGAAGATTTCATATCTTGGATTGTCATATTTGGTGACATATCGGGATATGTCTTGGGTGAGGGAAATGAATAGCATAAATGAAACCTCATATAAGAAAGCCTAAGGGAATACCTTAGTAGGAGTTCCCTGAATTTGGTTTTGGGGTGGAGGTGGGTCCTTTTGTATTTCAAAAGGAAATGAATTTATGATACCCTCTATTACTTCCAAATATAGAGAGGTGCATGTGAGTATCCTATGGTCAGACCCCACATTACCATTTGAATGTTCTCTTATTTTCATTTTGCGGGTCCCACATACTAATGGGAAAATTAATATTTCTCCTCTTACTATGGCTTTTAAAATAAAAAGGACATAATAGTGTGCCTGATGGATTTATAATATATGTCTGATATCATTTGAAGATACCTTATAATAACATCATTGGATTGGTTTTTATAGGAGTCAACATCGGGAATGCTGATGCGAATGAAGGGAATGATTGTTACAAATAGTGGAACACTATATGATACCATCATTGACACAACATGTAAACACATGGGATAGAGGTTCTTAAATGTATCATGTTTCTACGTAGGAAAGGAGGATATCCTCAAAACATTGTAGTACACAACCCAGTTTGGAGTCCTCATAACATTTTGATATAGGGGAGATATTCCATCCACATTGCATATATGTATTTGAGGCTGAAATCTTTATGAATAGTGAATTTATTTTCTGTGGAGGGTTCCATCAGCACTGTTTTTTTTTCAATACGAAGAACCTACTCGTAAAGGGGGAATTTGTTCTATGCCTCATAGGGAGCGTTCCCCTAAGAGATCATCAATCCACATATCACCATGTTTAGTATTTTTTATTTTTAAATCTATGTGTAGGTGTATTTACATGTTGGGAATTGTGGAATGATTCAGGATTCTATGGAGCTTTTGATTTTCTCATTTGATCGCCAGTCCTTCAAAATGTCGACCCACCTTTTGGCTCCCCTCAAACAATATTTATAGAGAATATGTTAACTGGATACTAGAGTAGCTATTTCTTCATAATGTGGTTGAAATCCTCCTTTCATGGAAACCCATGGCCATTAACCAGCCCACATATGCCTTAGACAGTGGAGGCCATAGGGATATGGTTTGCAGAGGTGCAAATTACAACCTCAGTCTGGCGAATAACATCATTTCATTCACATGAAGCTTTTGGAATTGTCTTTTACATAGACTATTGGAGTCCATGTGGATGGAGTGTGAGTGGGGGAATTATTACACCCTCATCCTATAAATTTCCACTTTCACTGAGCTATCATCATCGTTTTCCTCTTGTGAATCGTTCTACTCATGGGGTTTTTTATGAAGAGAATCTATTGGATGATGGTAAATCCAAGAAGGGGTTCCCCCTTTATAGTATGAATTTTTTCCTTTATCGTATTAAATCCTCTAAATATTTTTCCTTTAATTCTTCATTCAGTTTAGTTTCCATCAATTTATAAATTTATGGGATATTTCAATCCCCTTTGAATATTTTTCTAGACCCAAAAAAATTTAATAAAAATTTGAATGGAATCATTGTTTTGAGGTTCACGATAAGAACATAATTTTCACCACAAATTTTCATCATTGATTTTCAGAATCCCTTATGAGTTATCTAGGTTATTAAAAAAGATTATGATTCCCATTTTATTTTATAAATATTTTATTTTCAATAAGTGAATTCTAAATCATATGTATATTTTCCTCAAAAATCAATCAACTTATATTTTCCTGAAATATTAATCTATTAGAATATACTTTAATGTTAATTTTTCATTAATTGATATATGATCCAATGATAATATCCTTATTGATCCTCTAGATTTATTATGGTTATTATAGGGAGATATTTTTGAAACTTCTTTCCTTTTCATGGGTTTTGATATGTGGAAATGATGAAATGTTTTTGAAACCTATTTTCCCTCATTGAATATTGAAAGGAGGATATAATGAATGTGATATATTATTATAACATTAATATATCAAATTTTATTCATGTAATGGGTGGATCGATCATTATATATCCTCCAACTTATTAGGTAAGAATAAATATATCATGAGACCAAAAGCAATGGAATGGTGAGAAAATCCAGTTAAGTAAGGGACATTGTTCTTTATGATTGTATAATGTTTGAATATTGACTAATGATATGATGGATTGGGTAGTAAACCCAATGAAATATTATATTATTAGGAATGTTCCTTAACTAAATAAATTATTTTCTATTCTTATGTGTATGATAAATAATTAGGACATATTCCAATTGTATATTCTCATATATCAAATTTTTTAAATCCATTATTACTAATGTCTTATGAACATCAAATATTTATGTTGTGACCCGTGATTTTTTGATCTATGATATAAGTGGTATTGTTTTAAAATTTTAATGTCGAGTCTTCATGAACATATTATCATGTTATTATTAATTTATCATTAAAATATTCCATTTTTTCCCTTATTGAGATTTTATTCTCATCCTTTCATATGTTTTATTATCCTTAGGTTATGGGGGAAATTTTAATTATGATATGTCTAAAAATATTTCATGTTATAAAACAATATAAGAAAAATATATTGATCAAATTTGAACATTTGTTTATGTATCCATGCTCACAAATACACCAAACTTATCTGATTCAACCTTATATCATGATATTATGTATTTAATATTCATTTACACATATTTAATATATAGGTATTAGTAGTATGGGGAACTATTTTTTGTATTAGAGAAGATATTAGTTAATCATGGGAGATTATGAATAGAGAAATTTTTAGAAAAAACCTATTTATATGTCAATGTTTAGGTTAAAATCCTAATGATTTGGTAAGGTTTATATTATATTGTTTTTCATGAAATAAATCAATATCTAAATATTAAAATTAGATAGTTATAAGAACAAAATAATCCAATGGTAGTAACAGTAAAAACATTTGGTCAAGTATATCTTGACCATCGCTCTAGTTCAATGTGGGTGTGCCCTAACTATAAACTTGGTATGACACTCTGATGATATTATTTCATTAATTATGAATAATTTATTTATATTATGTACAATAAATACCTTGGCCACACCTAAGGTTTAATATTTTGAAATAAATGTGTAATGATTTATTCATCATATAATTTTTTTAGGATTGTATGATTTCCCACAATAGTTATTATATACAAAAATAGGATCTTTTGTTATATTAAATGTATACATCCAAAAATAATAAGTTTATTAATATCTTTAATAGAAAAATAAGTGATTATCCTCTTGGGAAACAATATGAAGTGATATTAGAGATGAAAAATATTATTTTTGTGATTATTCAACATTCTCAAGTACATAATCATGATATGCTTCCAAAAGAAAAAATTGTGGATCAATGATATTTTCATACCTTCAGGATGAAAATAGAACTTCTTTTAGTTGGTCTACTAATATACATTTTTTTGAGGAATTTAAATATTGTTTTTACTGCAGTGTTCGTAATATTAATATTTTAATTTATATGTTTATAATTTTAATGTAAAATAATATCAATGGTGGAATATTATAAAAAATGTGATTAATTGGGAATAAAATAATTAACATAGAGTGGGGTTAGTTTAGGGCAATATTTTTAAATATGTAATATCCTTATATTATTCATATAAAAATGAAGAAGGTATACCATGATATTGTGGTAAAAGATGTTTAATCTATTAGTACCTAAGTTGAAAATTTGAAAATAACTATGAGCTATTTATAATTTTTTTCATGCATACATTTCAGGGTGATTTAATATACTAACTTATGTAATTACATGAATATTCTTTCCAATTTTTGAGAAATTTTACTTTTTTTATTTTTATGGAGGGATTCAATAAATATTTTGAAAAGGAACAAAAACATGTGATTAATTGACCTCAATGAAACTTCACACCACCAGCTTCACTTGAGACCCAACACTGGATTATTGAAGATGAATAATGGTTGAAAAATACAAAAATACTGATTACATTTCGTTAAATAAAATTATACATCATGTACCTATATATTTTTACTATCACCTCCATAATAAGTCATAAAAATATTACATGATAAGAAGTAAAGTTACACGTCGTGATTCCCGATGACACGTCATGAAAGGAGTGAAAGTTCAAAATCATTAGACGAGATTCACAGAATATTCTCCCAAATGTGAAGGAAAAATGGATCATGATTACCTAATGTGTAATCCAATTAAAATTCATGATGGCATCAAAAAATATAAAAATGAGAATTATAAAATTTGTAACGTGGCAAGGGGTTTGAACGAAAAACCCTATAAATTCCCCCTATTTTCACCATATATGATTATTCCAAACTAAAGACCACTGGATGAATCATGTGGAGAATATCCCACTGACTGCGGGGATGTGATTCGCCAATTTTCTTTAGAATTTTTATTCATTATTTTCATCTCCCTCGGATGGCTATCATGAGTGGTGATTTTATCAGCCGAGTCATATGTAATGAATTGGGATTGAATTTGAAAGATATTTTATTTTGTATTTTAATTCATGTTGTGATTTCATATTAATTCTAAATTTCTATCTATTTATGAATTATTATTTCATGATCATTGTGAGTGGGGTTGGGTAATAGTTTTAGTTTTATTATTTCATTGTACATAACCATTTCCTGAGTGTATTGAATACATTTTATTAATGTATGATATAGTGTTTAGACATGAACCATGAACAATGGATTTTTCTCTTCTCTATGATTAAATTATTTTTTGGGTTACCCACAATTTTTCATCTATATTACTTTATCATGAAAAAAGGATAATATGTTATAGAGATATTCTTACATGACCATTATATTTTATAGAACCAAATTTTGAAGACTATATAATTGTTATTTATTTATTTAATACCTTGTCATCCTATGAACCAAGATTCATTAATTCCCAATAGCCATTTTATTTTTCTTCTCCCACATTTTTCACCAATACAATGATAAATATCATATATTAAATTTATTTAAATACAATTTTTAGGATTATTTTATTTAATTTTCATTTTATCAAACCCTTTCACTATGGGATTGACCTAACACATGCAATTACTATACTACACAGTACTTTATCAAATAATTAGATTAAAGTTTAAAAATTTCATAATTTACTAACCATGTAGAAATTAACGATGCCCGTGGGGAAATCATTTATGAATCATGTATTGTCATCCAAAATTGATATATGGTTGTTCCATTTTATTAGTGTATTAAAACATAGTTTGCAAAGTGAATTATCCATTAGGTACATTCATACATATGAAAATGTTGTTCCCTTCTCTTCAATAGTGGTAATGGAGATTATAGTTATACATAATTTTCATAATTTTGATATGAAAATATTTATTGAATTAAAAAGACATTATAAGTTTCACAGAAATGAGAAGAATAGTTTTCATATATAATCAATGCATAGAGGAAAACATGGATGATATTCTCTTGTGTGATCTAGCAATTTTTTTATGATTATAGAGGATTCTACTCAAGAATTCAAATGAAAAATTGATGGGAAGAATAATTTTTCTAAAGATGGTGAGAAACCACTACAAAATGAACCATCCAATATCAAATGATTCAATTACAATGAGTACAAACTGGTGAAATTGGAGGCATTGCCAACAATTTTATACAAATGGATTTAAAAAAACCGTTGTTATATTATATTTATGTCATCCTTGCCCAACGATTTGAACAAACGATTGGTATACTGTTTTTAGAATCATTATTTCCCATCAGTTTGAGTAAACTGTTTGGAAGGCATTCATCTCTATAATGTTTCCCAACTGGGTTTTAAAACTGTATATAATGTTTTCAACCAAATACATATCAGATCCAATTCGACCATCCACGTGATTGTAGCCCTAAAATTAAGCTCTCCCGTAGCTCTCTCTATACCATAGGTTACATATCTCCTCCCACCTGATATATCCATCTTCCATCTGGAAATGTTTTTCTTCTAGCCATAAAATATGTAAGTGATACGTTAGTTTTAATGTTCTGTATCTATTTTTCAGTTTTGTTTTCAGCTTAATCTAGAGGTACGTGTGATATGGAATGGTATACCCAATAAGTACACTTTAATTTGATTTAAAAAAATTTCAACACTTCATGTGTTATGATTGGTTGAATCACCTTTATTTAATGTCATCTTATCCAGCCCTTCTATGTGGAGTTAGTAAACCATATAAACTAATGGAGGTTCTGGTGAGATGTAGCCCAACATAAATATGGTAATGTGTTTGTTTAGTTATATTTTATTGAGTTGGGTAATATATATAATATGGTCCATGTGAAGGTATTGGGGACGGTTAGGGTAGTGGTGTAGGTGGTATTCTATTTTTAAGTGGGGGTGATATGGTAGTTTCTATATACATTAGTTTCATATAAAATGATATTTGGATTCTTTATATTTATAGTTTTTATTCAAGGAATAATGGGATGGGTAGTGATATTGAGAATGAATTGCCTATTGGTTGGGTGATGGATTAGAATTGTGATGTTGGTTAAACTATTGAAAGGTAATTTTTAAGGTCTTATATGGGTATTTCCTCCCCTGATGAACCCCACCACACCTCCTGGACACCCCCTGGACAACACCATCCCCTGGACAACCCCCCACCCCCACCCTAGAACTCATGCCTAGACCCACCCCCACCCCTGGATAACCCCCAAAACATGGACACCCCATCCCCGTAGACAGCCCCCAACCCTTCGGACACCCTCACCACCCACCACAGACACCACCACCCCTAGACCCCCCCCCCCCCAGATAGCCCCCCACATCCACTGAACACCCCTCCCCCTTGGAAACCCCCCAGAAACCCCCACCACCAGGACACCCCCACCCCTTTGAAACCCCACCACCTTTGGAAGCTCCCTCGGAAATCCCCCATTCCCTAGACACCCCACCCCCTAGAGACCCCCATAGACACCACCACACCACCAGTACACCCCACACCCTAGACACACCCACCCTATTGACACCCCGACCACCTTAGACATACCCTATCCCATGGGACACCACCCCACCCCATGCACACCCGAAACCCATTGACACCCCACCCCGTTGGATTTCCCCCACCCTCTGGATAGCCCCCTTGGACACCACCCCACTCCCTGGACAACCACACACGCATGGACTACCTACCCCATGAATTTCCCCCGCACCCACCCACCCACCCAAACACCCCCACCCACTAAACACCCCCACATACTTGACAAACCCTCCCCTGGGAAAACCCTCTCCCCCATAGACACAAAAAAAACTTCCAAGACACCCCCCAACACATGGACATCCCCTGACTCCTTGGGTATCCCCACACATGTATATCCCCTACTACACCCTAGACTACCCCACCCCCATGGACAATCCCCCTCTCCACTGACAAAACCCCACGCCGGGATACCCCCACCCCCCGGGACAACCCCACCCCGTTAGACATCCCCCACCACTCGACAGCACCCACCCCCTAGATAACCCACTCCCACCCCACCAGAACACCCACTCCCCCTAGACTCCCACTGGATATCCCCCCACCCCCAGGGCACCGCTTCCCAATGAATACATCACCTTAAGGTATTGTGCATTATGAAATCTCGTTGGTTTTCAAAAAATAATCCATTTTTTATAATAAATAACCAATTTAAAAAAATTGTATTTACACATTCAGCATCATTGATTAAATGAATTTAGTTTATAATATCTTGCAAAAAATTTCATCAGGTTCATGGTTCCCTCCTTTATGTTATAAAAGAAAAAATACCAAAAACTTTTCAAGTCATATTTTCTCACACTTAACTGAAATAGTAAATCTCCACATTGTTTTAATAATATAGTTTCATCTAAGGAATATTTAACTAAATGAACTAGAAATCCCTTCCTTTAGTTATTTCTATAATAGGGATATATTATAACATTTGGAAAATTAATTTAAATCTCATCATTAAAAAAAACCATTTGCGTGGAATCATGCTTCTTTTCCCCATGGAACCTTCATCTTATAACATAGAAATCTACTTAGTTCCATTTAATATTTCTTGGACCATGGTCCACATGTATGACAATGATGTTTCAATCCCTAGGGAACTTTTTCCATCATTTTCAGATTATATTTCCCATTTATTCATAACAGATAATATTATTATCACTCAAATAACCTACTAAAATATAAAATTTCATTCATCTATAATTTTCCCAACTCATGATAAATTCCTCTCACCAAGTGTACATAATATTTTACACTAATGTATATTTCTTCATAGATACTAATAAACTTTCATTAACATTGTTTTGGTCTCAAAACACACTATAGATCTCATGTGATCATGTTATTACTTAGTTAATTGAATAATTTAGAATAAAGGGATTCTTCTCCATCAAAGGTTCTTAGATTCGGAACCTCGCCTTTAGTTTGAGACAAGATGTATATAAATCTCATAATTCTCCCATAGATTATATATTTTCCCTCAATATGAACAAATCTCATGGAATTATATTTATAATTGCAGTCAATATCATAAATTTATATTAATTTACAGTATTTTGTTCTAAATATCTTATTTTTTTAATTTATATTAGGAATATCATATATAGTAGTGTTTTAGTAATGGGTTTATATAAAGTGATCAATTCTTGTTTACTTAAATATTTTTCGATTAATCATCAATCCTATTGATTTTATTTTGAAAAAATGACTTATAACAATTTTTTACAGAATGTATAGAAGTTTGATTTATGAAACATATCAGATATTAAGCAATTTTTAAAACATTTTAGAGGGATTTTTATATTTTTTATTTCACAATGCTCTCAAATGTGTTTACATACACATCCCATGTTACAATTGTGTTCGAAGGCCTTGGTTGAGCCATGAAGAAGTTACCCACCACAATACCAAATATGGTTTTCAAGAAAACTACTATGTGTAGTATAATAATGGGGAGAAAATGAAATCTCAATTGCTTATGATAAAAATGAGTGGATTGTATTAGAGAATTTGTTATATGAATGGTTTCCGTTTATTCGTAATACAAAAAAAGAAAGGATTCCAACCCAATAAGACATTTATATGAGCACACATGATGCATCTAATGAAAATTATGATGTTCTTAATGTGAAAAAATTGAATGATGATTCCACTACTCCAGTATATCTACAATCTAAAAAAATGAAAAAGGTATAATTTTTAATTCGATTGTTTCATGGGAAAACTATGTATGGGATTTATAATAAGACAATTGATTATATTCTTATCTTTTTGATTTACTTACTACTATATTATGCTGATATTCCATCGAAATACTATATGGTATGGAAGTTATTTGAGGAAATTGGATTTTAATCAAACAAAATTCATCATTTTCACTAAAGATTACAATTTATTTTGGGAGTAAATAACTGAATTAAATGATTTTATAGAATTTGGCACATCCTACTGGAAGCCAAAATATGATGGAACACCATATCGGGTGCCACGTAATGTAATGTGGAACATTCCATTGATCCCCAGACTCCAAAATCATTTTATGACTAATGAAATATCAATAATAATGAGAGGGAATGATACTGAGAGAAATAAGACTAATGATGTGTTATTTCACCTTGCAAGTAGATTAGCGTGGAAGTCATTTGATGCTTGATATCCTGATTTTCCATCTCATGTGCATAATGTGAGGTTAGGTCATTCATGTGATGGATTTAATCTATTTGGGAAGAAGATTACATCGTAGAGAACATGGATAGTTTTTATACACATTTATAAACTTCCCCCAAGGTTGTGTATTAAAAACCCTTCACATTCATGATTATACGCATATATTTCTCCTCGAATCAATTTAATGATATATTTTTGTACATGAAACCATTCATAAAATAGTTCAATATTCATTGGGATATGGGTGTGTGCACATATGATGCATGTTCGAAAGATATAATTCTGATACATGCTGCACTTATGTGGATGATCAATTATTTTCTTGCTTATGCAATGATATCTGGATGGAGCATGAAGAGAAAACTATCATAACCTATTGGTTTGATGAATACACGATCTAGAAGAATAAAACATATTGGTAGTTTCTGTTTTATGGGGCATCGGCGATTATTGCCAATGAACCATCCATATAGAAAAAATCATTGACGATTTGAAAATACCATTGATACCGATGATCCACCCCAGCATCTGTCTGGAACTAATGTTATTAATGAATTGTAATATTTTATAATTTCATTTGGAAATTTTCAGATGAAATATATAGGTAGGAGACTTTGAATAGAAGAGATTTTTCTACTTAGATAAAATTGAAGTTAAAAGAATTAATATTTAAAATAATTAAATCAATATTTAATTATGTTTAATATTCATTTATATTTCAGATATTGAGATGTCATGTTGAATCTATATATGAGAAATAATATCTTTTTCTTTTTGTCCTAATACCATGGTTCATGACTGTAAATTAATTGTTATTAATGTGAAAAAAAAAATTATCACTAAAAATGAAACGAACAATAGAACACAACATGATTGTGTTATATTTACTACCACAATATTCTGTTATGCTAGTGCATCATATAGTAGACCTCAATTGGAAAATTTTTGTTATTATAGATTCATTTAAATAAATAGTAATATTGGATTATTACTCTCATGGATGATTCACGATGATAAAATGCTAGTGGTTTGATTCGATGATGACGTGGGAACATTTATTGATTATTGTGGATTTCATGTAATTTATATGACACACAATCTTGCTAACAATGAACCGTATGTATTAGAATCAATGGAGAATCATGTTTTTATGTCAAAGAACATCAACAACATAAATTTTGTGTAAATATTGATGTAATTCTAAAACATATTTTCTATGATGGTGCTGCTGGAATTGACACCATCCCTACTATGACTATAAATGATCCATTTATTACTTTTGAGGAAACCAATATATCAATTGTTATATTTGACTATAAACCTAAAATTGGGGTGGGAAATATATAGAATCATCCATCCTTATTCTCAATTATTTTGGTTTAACTCAACATGGGTTGTTAAGGTTCATACAATTCAAATAGATTTAATATTCATTACCAATATGTTTTATCCAACTTGACCGTTATTTGAGTTTTCAATGTTTATTGGTTGAAATTTTATTTGAAATGCATTTTCTAATTTGGAATTGAATGGTATTCAAGCCTACAAATCCAACATTTATAACATGGTGAATAATTCAATGATTTAATGACCATGTATAAAATTATTATAAATCTAGGACCTTCCATTAACATTTTACCAGATATTGAACCTGGTGGTTTTTCTAATACCGCAAAACTTATATATAAACCTTCATCATCTACTTGGGATAAAGAAATGAAATTTTTCCTTAATTTTCTATATTACTCCTTATGAATCTGGTAGATATATTGTCCTAGATTAATTGTTTATATAATAATTTAAATTATATTAAGGGATAAATCATTCATAATATATACCTTGCTGAATTTTATAGAGGCATAATTCAGTATGCTCTCTCTCTTGGTTGATGTGTGAAATAAAGCCTCAGAATCAATGTTCCATGATTTTTAATAGACTAGTGACACATATTAAATATCCATCATACACAAAATTAAATATCATTATTTAATATTGTATGATTTATTTAATTCATTATATATCCATTCATGTTCACATAAATCAATGAATAGTTAAATTATCAAATAATCCCCATATTGCCTTTTATATATTTTTGTGTTTTCAGTTACAGATTAGTTATATTTTTAAAATTACATCCATATTTATTTTAAAATGAGTGAAATGAAACTAATTGAATAGAAGAAATGGAAAAAGATAATGAACCACAATCGTTACATTTCTGAGATCGGAATTTGAAAACTATTGCATGCAGTGAGTATTTTATTTCAAATATATATATTTTAATAATATATAATTTCTTGTAATTCATTTGGTTTTGAACAATATTTCAGAATTCACCCCTTAGGAATCAATTTTTTTATGAGGATTGGAGTATTGGTGCTCGTACATAGACCAATGTTATGAGGGTGTGGGGGTAAAAGAGCTAGGCGATCTGCTCAGCGTACCTGATTAGACCCTGCCCCTCCCACTAACATACCACTTATCCCAAAATATGATCTCAATGTTTCGTTAGGGACACGAGGGATATTTAGGGCTCCCGTGTTTTCACAACCATTTAAATATGAGTCTCCTCACCCATCTTTAACATATATGATGATAATTCTCACACCCCATCCAGCATTCAACTATCCATACTTTGAAATTTCTTTTACATATTCTTTTTTTCTTGAATATTCTATATTCTATCTTTTCCAAATCTTGTTCCACAAAAAGTCTATCCTTGCAGATCATGCATTAGGACACATTCCATATATACATAGTGATCCTTTAGTGTATGTAGATCCAAGGGTTCCCAATGATCAGACATCCACGTGTATATGTATATAACCCTATTGAATTTTTATACCATTATTTATTTTCATTATAACATTTATTGATAGAATATTTGTCTTTATTTCATCACAAATAAATATTATAATATTAGGTGGGGTCAGGGGAATACATGCTTGCGTATAATTTTGAACCACGGCACATATTTGATGGTGTACTATAATGAAGACAATCAAATGACTAAAAAAATAGGGTAGTAATTTCGGAGTTTTTTGGCGACATTGGCCAAATACTTTGACATATTTCTGGTCAACCTTCTCCCAGGGAGACAGTTACCAAGTGAAGTCAAGGATAATTCTTGGGAATGGATATGGGTAAAAAAATCTATTTTATTTAACACAATATATTATTATTGTATTTATATGAATTATTATTTTGTTGTGAGGTTCAGTTTAAATTCCCCAATGGTGAGGGGCACATACATCACGCCTAAAGGAATTAGGTGAGATTTCGAGAGCCTATAACCCGAAGTTGTATTTTTACTAGCATTCTAATATTGGAACAATGTTAGTTTTGGTACCTATCCTAGATTATTGTCTAATATAACATTATCTATAGATGATTACATATTGGATGACTATCCAGTTTAATGTATTAATCACATTTGATGTATTTCAATAAAAGTTTTCATTTTTTGGCATTAATAATATAATTGGTATTATTGATTTTTGTTTAGGAATCATCCGGAAGAAATAATTAAAAAATGATGATGAAGGTGTTGATAGTTATTATGATGAGGGATATATTTATATATTACATTTTTGACTGATATTACTGACATTTGATGTTTGATGAATTTTTGTGCCTAAATATAGGTGTGATTAGGTTGGTTGCATTATCTTTATTCCTTCATTTATAAATAATAAAACTTGAATTGATGATTTTCTGTGACTGAATATATTTTTGAATGATTCACCCCTCCACAGGACACCCCCACCCCCTTTGGACAGCCTCCACACACCTGAACATCCCCCTGGACACCCCCACCCCATGGACACCCCCACCATCTTAGAGAACCAACCCACTACACCCCCCACCCCACCGGGACACCCCCACCCCAATAGGACACCCCCACCCCCTCGACACCCCCACCCCCTCGACACTACCTTGGACACCCCGCACCCCCTAGATACCCCAACCTAATGAATACTTCACCTTAGGGGATTGTGTCTTATGAAATCTCATCGCTTTTCAAAAATATTTCCATTTTTTAGAATCAATATATTATTTAAAAAATTGTGTTCGCACATTCTTCATCATTGATGAATTGAGATTAGTTTGTAATATTCTATATAATGTTCTATCAGATGCATGGTTCCTTCTTGTATATGATAAACAATTCAAATTACAAAACATATTTCACCTAATATTTAGGAAAACATTACAGATTAAGTATATCTTCACACTATTTTAATAATAAGGTATCATCCCATGAATAGTTCCATATATAAAGTTGAAACCCCTTATTTTATGGATATATATATGGGGGTTGAATTATCTAATTTGTAAAATAAATTTCAATCTCATCATTCAAAATCTCCAAGTACATGGAATTATGCTTCTTTTTCCCATGGAACCTTAATCTTAGGAAATCAAACTCCTCTTAGTTCTATTTAATCATTCTTGAATCAGGATCCCTATGTATGGCCATGATGTTAGAATCCCAGAGGAACTTTTCACCTTCATTTTAATCTTATATTTTCTATTTATTAAAAATATTGGAATATCACTCAAATAACCTACTAAAATATTAAATTTATTTAATCTAAAATTTACTCAACTTGTAATAATTCTCCTCCATAAGTGTTCATGGTCATTTAAACTCATGTACAGTTCTTAAAATTTATCCAAAACATTCATTGAACATTTTTTTGACTTAAAACACTCTCTAGATCTCACGTGACTATGTTATTACTTAGTTAATTGAATACTTTACAATAAATGGATTGTTCTTCATCAAAGGCTCTTGGATTTGAAATTTTTTCCTTTCTCTCTGAAAAAAGATGAATATGACTCTCAAAATTCTCCAATAGATAATATATTTATTCTCAATATAAACAATTTCATGGTATTATATCTATAATTGGAGTTAATATCATGGATTTATTTTATTTTATTATATTTTGTTCCAAATATTGTATTTTTTGTCTTTTATATTATGATTATCATATTGAGTAGTGTTTTAGTTATGGGTTCATATAAAATAAACAATTCTCATTTATATAAATATATTTTTCATTAATCATCAATTTAATTGAGTTTCTTTTGAAGAAATAATGTATAACAATTTTTATACAGAATTGATAGATGTAGTATGTATAAAACTGATATGGTCTAAAGCGATTTTCAAATCAATATGGGGAGATTTTTATATTTTTCATTTCACAATCCATCATATTGTGGTCACATAGACTGCCCATGATACAATTTTATTGGAAGGCCTTGGTTGAGCCGTGAATAAATCATCTACCACATAACCAAATATAGTTTTCAAGAAAACCACTAAGTTTGTTATCACAATGGGGAGAAAATGAATTCTCAATTGTTGATGATCCAAATAAGTGGATTGTATTAGAGAATATGTTATATGACCAGTTTCCATTTATTTTACATCATGAAAAAGAATTTATTCTAACCCAAGAAGACATCTAAATGAGCACGCATGAAGTGTCTAATCAAAATGATAATGATGTCTTGGTGAAAAAAATGAATGATGCTGATGCGAATCCAGTATATAGACATTGTTGTAAAATAATTAAGTTCAAATTTTTAATCATATTGATTATAGGGAAAACTATGTATGGTATTTATAATACTACCATCGATTATATTCTTTCCTTCTTGAAGGAATTAATTCTAGCTGATGCTGATATTCCCTCAAACCACTATATGGCATGGAAGTTAGTAGAGGAACATAGAATTTAAATAATCAAAATTCATGAATTCTAGAAAGATTATAGTTTAATTTTGGAGGAAACTGCTAAAATATATGATTGTATAGAATATGTCACATCACACTTGAAGAAAAAATCTAATGGAACACCCTATCATGTGCCATAGAAAGTAATGTGGCACTTCCCATTGATTCCCATACTATGGAATATTTGTAAGACTAATAAAATATCAATAAAATGATATGGCATGATACTAAGAGAAATAATACTATTGAATAGTTTGTTAACCATGCATACTGATTATCATGGAAGATATTTGATACTCGACATCCCAATTTTCCAGCTGACATGCGTAATGTGAGGCTGGTTCATTCATGTGTCGGTTTTAATCTATTTGGGAAGATTCTTAATCCGAAGAGAACATGGACGGTTTTTAGGACCATTTACAACATTCCCCCATGTTTTTGTATGAAAAAACCTTTCACGTTCATGATTATACTCATATATTTTTCTTCTAATCATTTTAATGATAAAGACGTGTACATGGAACCATTGTTAAAAGAGTCGAACCTTCAATAGTATGTGGGTGCGTGCACATATAATGAATGTTCGAATGAAATATTTCAGATTGGTGATGGACTTATGTGGATGATAGATGATTTTCCTATTTATGCAATGATTTCTAGATGTAACATGATGAGGAAAATATCATATCATGTTAGTATGATGAATACATGATCTAGAATATTGAAACATCATTATTGTTTATGTTTTATGCGGCATCAATAAATATTTTCAATGGGTCATCCATGTAGAAATAATCATCAAATATTTTACAATACCATGGATACTAATGATCCAACTTAGTATCTTTCTAGAACAAATGTTACTAATGAATTGGAATATTTCAGTTATTTATTTGGGAAGTGTGAAATGAAATAGAGAACAAGAAAAATGTTTCAATTAAAACCTGTTAATTTTTGAATAAGAGGATTATCATCATTTATTTTCCTGATTGGTAAACCAATTAGTTATTTCATTTCTTAAATTTAATGAACATTGAAAATAATATACATGAAATGTTGATTTCAATTATTGTAAATGTTAATGGAATGACAGAAGATGATTTATGGTCTTGGTGTTACATGGTAGATTGGGGAATTAGACCAGAATTGTAACTTATGCATATCAGTGAAAATAAATGGCAAGTTACATGTGTTTCTTATGTGGTGAAAACTATAAAAAAATAATTTATAGAAGTACTATATAATATTAACGTTCCAGATGTCTATTCAAGAAACATATCAAAACTGGTTAACAAAAGATAGTTGATGCCAAAATCATTGATGAATCATGATTATCATGTCCTTATGCATGAGTTGATGTGTCCAATAATGTAAGGGTGGATGTTATTCGGTTGTAAAATTTAATTATAAGTCTTTTTTCTAAGAAGATGTAGAAGTATTTCTTTCAAGAAATGTTGAAAAATGTGACATTAATTTTGTATGAGTAAGAGAAAATATTTCCTCCATTTTCACATGCATGCTGCAAATGAATATCTATATTTCAACTGAAATACTTCTCAGATGAAATATTTTATTTTTTTGATGTATCCAACTAATAAAAATGTACACATTAATGTCTTATTTATAAAAAAGGAATCATCATGGTGGTTCTATTGTGAACTGTTACTTTTCTCAAGAATGTAATGATTTCTTCTCAATGTATTTGTCAGATCATAATACAAGAATGAATTGAACAATGATAAATAAATATAAACTAAATGAGAAAATTGAACCCAGTTTTCCATCACATCCTCAAACAGGAGGAATTCCAAGATCATATATATTAATTATATTAAGCCTTGAAGAAAAAGAGATGAAAAATCGCACAGTTTTGTTCAACTTTGATTTGATCGATGACTAATCAGGTAAGTAATTTGAATATTTATATCTTAGATATATAACTGTTATAATATTCTAATTTTTATCTATAGAGAACATAAATCAATGATAAATTGAAATAATTATTCTTTATTATGTATTAGGTGGTACACTTTTCATTTCAACGTGTTTTCTGCTAGGTGAAAATTGAAGTTATAAAATTACTGTTTAAAATACGTAAATGAACATTTAATAATGTTTAATATTCATTTATATTTCAGGTATTGTTTTTTCAAGCTAACATTGTCTTTGAGGAAATAATAGCTTTGAATTTTTGTCCTAATAGTGTGGTTTATGACTACAAATCAATTGCTATCAATTGGTAAAAAATTATAATCACTGAATAATAAATAAACATGGGAAGTCAACATGATGGTGTTATAGTTACTAACACAGCAGAACATTATACCAGTGCATCAGATAGTAGACCACAATTTGAAAATGTAGGTTATTATGTGTTCATTGAAAAAATAATAATAATGGACTATTACTTTCATGGATGTGTAATGATGATGAAATGTCAATGGTTTGATTCAATGATGAGGTATGGAACACTTATTGATTATTATGAATTTCGATAATTCATATGACTCACACTATTGCTACTGATGATCCCTATGTATTGAAATCAATAGAGAAATATTATATCTATATCAAACACATCATCACCCTAAATTTGAGGTCATTATTCAAGTAATTATAAGACATATTTTCAATTATGGTGATGATGTATTTGACACCATCTCTACCACGATTTGAAATGATCCATTTTTTTATTTTGATGAATCCAATATCTCAATTTTCAGAGTTGACATTGGACCAGAATTTGTGGCGGGAAATACATAGATTCATCCATCCATGTTCTCAATTCTTTTGGTTTATCTCTAAATGGGTTTTTTAGCTTCATACTATTATAATTTATCTAATATTTATTACAAATATTTTTTATACAACTTGACCGTTATGTGAATTTTCAATGTTTTTTATTTGAATTTTTATTTGAATTACAACTTCTAATTTGGAATTTAAATGTATTCAAATGTAAGAATCCATCATTTCTAACTAGGTGAACATTTATATGATTTATTGACAATGTATAAAATTAGTATAAATCTAAGACCTCCCTTTAACATTTCAGCAGATAATGAATATGAAGGTTTTTTTTTTCAAAACATGAATTGAAACCAACATCCTCTACCTAGGATAATGAAATTAAAATTTTCCTTAATTTTGTACTTTACCCATTATGAATATGGTAGAAATATTATCCTTTTTTATATGTTTATATAATAATTTCCAACTATCTTATGGGTTTTATCATTCATAATATATACCTTGGTTAATTTTATCGAGGCCAAATTCAGTATGCTCTCTCTCTCTCTGTCTTGGTTGTTGAGTGAAATAATGCCAAAAAATCAATGATCAATGATTTTAATAGACTGGTGACACTTAGTTAATAGTTGTCCTAATCAAAATTAAATTTATTTTTTACATCATGAATGATTTATTGAATTCATTATGTATCCATTCACATTCACCTAAAACAATGCATAGTAAAATTATCCATGAATCCACATATTCCCTCTCATATATTTTGTGTTTTGGGTTACACTTTAGTTATCATTTTATAATTCTATCTATATTTGTTTACAAATGCAAGAAATGAATTCATTTTATTATAGGTAATGGGAAAAGATGATGGACAACAATCGTCGCATTTCTATGATGGAAAATCTACCACTGGTGCATGTAGTGAGTATTTTATTTCATATATATACAGTTAAATAATATATAATTTAATGTGATTAATTTTGTTTTAAAATCTATTTCTGGATCCACCTATTAGGTTAAATTTTTTTATGTGTATCCTAGTAGTGGTACTAGTACTCAGGATGATGGATTGAGGGGGGGGTGTGGTGTATAAGAGTTAGACGATCTGCTCGGCGTACCCGATTAGACCCTATCCCTCCCACTAACATACAATCTATCTCAGATTCTGATCTCGATGTGTTGTTAGGGACACAAGGGATATTTAGGCCTCCCATGTTTTCACCACCCTATAAATATGAGTCTCTCAACCTATCTATACATTACCTTATGATGATTCCCACTCCCCATCCAACATTATCATATCCATCCTTTCCATCTTCTTTTACTTCTTCTTCTTTCTCTATGCGATTTTATAGTCTATCTACTTCAGCTCCCACTCTGCCACAGTCTGTACCCACGGAGTATACATTGGGCCCCAATCCACCTATACATGGTGATCCTTTAATTTCTGTGGATCTAGCGGTGCCCATTTATTAGACATCAGTTGGTATATTTATAGAACCCTAACAAATATTTATACAATGATTTATTTTCATTATAACATGTATTGTTAAAATTTATGTTTCTATTTCATACCAAATACATAATAGGATATGTGGTGAGGGTGGGGGATACATTCATGTGTGCGGTGTGGAACCGCTACACACAGTTGAAGGTGGACTACAATGAAGACAATCAAATGATTGAAAAAACAGAGCTGCAATGTCGATGTTTTTTGGCGATGCATGCCAAATATACTTAGACATCATTATTGTCAACCTTCTCTCAAAGAGAGTATTGTAAAATGAAGTTAATGATACTACTTGGGTAGATATATGGGTAAATACTTCTATTTAATTTAATTTAATATTTTATATATATATATATATGAATTATTATTTTGGTTTCATTTTCAGTTAATTTCCAAAATAGTGATAGTACACAGAGAGAAAAATCTGAAGGATTTATAAGATATTTGGAGAGCCTATAAGCAGAAGTTGTATTTTGGAAGGCGTTCTAGCTTTGGCATAATTTTATAGGTGGTACCTGTCATGGAATATGGTCTGATATAACATTATCGATAGACGATTACTCATTGCATGACTATCCAGTTTAAGGTATTAATCACATTGGAGGTATTTAAATAAAAAATTTCATGTTTTTAATTAATAATGTCTTTTTTATTTTTTTTATTTTTTTAGGAATCATCTGTAAGAAATAACAAAATATTAATCCTCAAATATACCTCCACACATTGGGACGTACTATGATGTTAGATCATGAGAAGAAGCATGTATGACAGTTGTTTATATTTTTTCATTACCACATTCAATTTATTTTATTTCGTCAACAAATTATTCGACTGATAATCTAATCATATAATTTTAGTTATGAAATTAATTATTGGTAACGTATTTTTAATAATGGATTCAAATATTAAATGACATTTTAGAGACAAAAATTGAATATTGAAGGAATTTTTCCTCGAGAAAAACTATTTTGCAAGAGTGAAAGGAAGAATTATGGAAGTGCTTTTAATGAGTCGAATCAGAATAAAATTTTATTTTTTATTATTTTGATTTAAAATTTTAATTTCTATTTTGTAACTTTATAATATAATTATATTTTCAGCTGACTACTTTAGAGATCCAGGATTCCTAGGAACCTGACATTTTTGGGCCAAATGATCACATACATTAGGTGTTGGGGGAGAAGCACCCTAGAAGAGTACACTGGTAACCATATGAGATTATAGTCCCAACAATGTATTTTCCCTCCTCAGGTAAGAGTTGTAGTGCCACTTAGTTCCAGAAGGGTAAGGCAAAGGCTGATAAAATGACCAGATATATGGAAGAACTATCTTCTAGGGAAAAGACTGCATTTATGAAACTGATATAAATTTTACGTCCAACACATACACCGGAGAACAGCATTGCTTTTGATGAATATATGAAATTTATGTGTTCTATATATGGTGAATCGTGTGGATGTTATAGTGGTGTTCATGATGATGTCATTCCTGGCGCTGATGATGGCGAGGAGGAGGATGAGGTATAGGAGAAGGGTGAGGAGGAGTCTAAGGCGGAGGATGAGGGTGAGGAGGAGGGAGAGGCACAGTACGAGGGTGAGGAGGTGTGTGTTGAGGAGGATGAGGATGATGATGGTAATGATGATGAGGATGAGGATGAGGCAGATGAATATACTAATTATAGTGATGGTCATGAGGGATAGATTGATTTATGGAAATTTATACTGATATTACTAACATTTGAGGTTTGATGATTTTCTAAACATTAATAAATATGGTATAAGGTTTGACACATTATCTTTATTTTTTTATTTATAAATAATAAAACTTGACTTGGTGATTTTGTGTGACTGAATATATGTTAAACTGATTCACCACTCCCAAGGACAACCCCACCACCTTGGACAACCCCCCACCCAGTATAGCCCCCATCCCACCTAGACACCCCACCCCCTAGAGAGATAAACACCCCATGGACAACCCCACTACCCTACACACCCCCACATCCTCCACACCCACACACCCATACACCCCCATGCCCTAGACACTTTCACCTCTAAGAATCACCCACCACCATGGAAGCCCCTCAACCCCCATGGACACCCCCTAGATACCCCCTCCCCTGGACACCCTGCCGCCCCTAGACACAACCACACACCACTGGACACCCAAACACCCTTGGATAGACCCCCACCCCTCGTGTTAGCCCCCCCAACCCACCTACCCCTGGACACCCCCACCCCCTGGGAGTGTCCCATCCCCTAAAACCCCCACCCCTAGACCCCCCCGCAACGCCCCTAGATACCCCCACCACACTGGACACCCCCAGGTCCCTGGTCACCCCCACACCCTTGGACATCCCCCACCCCCTAGAAACTCCACCCCCTTAGACATCCCCCACCCATGGAAATCCCTCACCCCTTGGACACCCCAACCCCATAGACATACCCCGTGATAGCCCCCACCCACCACCCCAGAGACACCCCCACCCCCTCGACACCTCAACCCCCAGGACACCCCCACCCCCTAGACACCCCACCCCCTTTGACACCACCACACACATGGACCCCACAGTCCCAAACACCACCTCGAGAGACCCACCTCATTGGACTACCCCCAACCCCTTGATATCCCCCCAGACTCCCCCTAGACACCCCACCCCCTTAGAAATCCCCCACCCCTAGAAATCCTCCCCCCCATTGGACCCGCCCACCCCTTGGACATCCCATCACACCCCAGACACCCCCCACCCCCAAGACACTCACACCCCATACACCCTCACCCCCTTGACACCCCACCCCCTTGGACAACCCCCACCCCTTTGGACCCCCCCCCCCCTGGGAAACCACCCTACTCCATGGACACCACCACACTCGGGTCATCCCCATCGCCTTGGATGCCCCCACCCTAGACTCCAGCCCCTGGACACCCTATCCCCTTATACAGTCCCCACCCCCTAGAGACCCCATCCCCATTGACACCCCCACCCCTGGACACCCCCACCACCTTAGACAGCCCCACACCCCCTGGACACCCCCACAACCACCTTGGAAACCACTATATTCTAATTTCATTTTTATGTCATATTCTATATGTGTTATACATAATTACATTTTGTATGTAATGACTTATGAATTTAATACACTATATATAATTCAGAGTTTTGTTTGTAATTCATAATTGATGTTGTATGTGTTATTCATTCATAATTCAGAATAATGTATTGAATTCATTCTTCATGTAGTCAATTATGAATTAAATTATGAATTCGTTATTGCATAAGTTAATTGGGATGTGAATTAAATTATGAATTCATAGGAGCATAGGGGACTGTAGAGGGGGAGGCATTCCCACTTACTACTATAATTACAGTCAGTATAATCCAATGGTTGTAAACCATTGGGGTTTTTGTGAAAAGTAACAGTATAAAAACAGTTTAAATAAAACCGCTGGAAAAAATATATACCAACATTTAGTAAACCATTGGTATAGTAGCTGTAATCAATATTTACCAACTATTTTCTATAAAACAATGTTAATTGGTTATTTTAAATATTTTGAAACCATAGGAATAGATCAGTAATTATTAAATTTTCAATAGATATAAACCATTTGTATAAATATATACCAATAGTAAGTTGAAACCGTTTGTATAATCATAATTTTAGATCCATATACCAACAGTTCTAGTATAACCAGTGGTATTTGTCTATCCCAACTGATAACTGGCCAACGGTTTGAGAAACAATTAGTATGGTTTATACCAACAGTTATGAGGCCTTTACAAATGGTTTGAAATTGTTGGTATAAGTCATGTTTCCTTGAGTGTTGTGAATTACTATAAATAGTGCATAAATTGGGTTGAAAATGATGAGGATTGATATCTGGAAACACTTAAGAATAAATAAAAGGTTAACTCAAAAATGAAAAATACTACCAATGTAGGGTATAATAACATTATAATGAAGTTTATACGGACCATATATTCCAGAACTACAAATACCTTATTTTATTTTAGATCTTTAGATTATTTTATATGAGAAGAATTTTCTAAGGGAATAAAAATTACACATCAATGAATAGATATAAAATTAATAGACAATCCTATAATTGTGTGACGATCACAAATCATATCTATGATTCATCATTAACTGAAGATTATGAAAATGTTCTTTATGAAAATATCATTATTAACCCTATAGTTGAAATTTTTGTTATCTTATGCATGAAATAGATTTATTTGAATATATACGACATAAATTTCCACAAAATGAAATTCATGTTTTACATTCCAAAACAAAACTTGATCATCTATCTATGGGATGGAAAATGTGACAATCTTGTGAAAATTACATAAAATGTTAGGGGTCTTGATTCCATACAAAATTATTGTTTATATTCGATTTTTTTGGAGAAAGTGAACATTTAATATTAATTATTTTGGACAATTTTTTGATGTATTTCTAGTTGAATTGACCAGTATTTCCCTAAATCATGATGTGTATTTTTAAATAATACTCATTTTGTGCTTGGCACTTATTAGAATAATTGTTATATAATGGCCTCGTTTTTGGTGTAGGAATTAATGTTGAATCTCTAAAACAATATTGAGAATTGGGTTCTTTTATCCATGTAAATAAACATGGGGCACATAATTAATTTGTTTTGAAATATAGATGAATTGATAAAACTCATAATTGATTGTAAGGAAATGAAAAGAGAACACAATAAAGAATAAGTAACCACTAACTCATTTTTATAATTCGTGTGATTAACTATGAGGAGAAAATTAATTTCCCCAGATTGATCATTGATTTTGAACATATCAACTGAGAGTAAAAATTAAATTCATAACAAAGACAACAAATCATATGAGTTATAGACATAATGTATCTATTATTATGCTATTTGGTTTTACTATTTCCCCCTCTATCATTATGTATTTAATAAGTAGTGTCACTAAAGATTCTATTGATATATTTTTTGTAGTTTTTAAATATTATAATCCAATTCATTCAAAGAGAATTATTGATAATAATGATTTTTTTTTTTGGATTTATCTAAAGGCCCTCAAGAGTGAGATGATGGATGAAAAATTTAAAAATTATCTATTTTGGATAAAAGTGTTTCATTTATAGTGAACATAATCTCAATAGAGTGTATATCAATGCATTAATATAATATTAATTTTTTTTAATGTTGTCCTTCATAGACCACTATGACTGAGATACATAGTTTTCATGGTTTTGGTTGACATTATCGATGCATTTTTTAGAATTTCTCACATTAACAGATCTACTCCCCAAGTTAACTCTTATGGGATCCATGTTCGTTTGGAAATATTAATGTGAAGAAAACATCAATTAATCAAAGAGAAGGTTAGGAACTGAATCTAATATTGTATTACACTATAGAGGATTAGGGTTTGTGATATATTAAAATGCATAAATGATGGAATTGTGTGGAATCCCCATAAATAATTATGAGGTTATTTTATATTCCTCGTGATGGTTTAACGCTCCTTTGAGAAATTACACAACTCATGATTTAGGATTATCTTTGAAAATAATTTCAATAAACATTTATGGAATTTATCTTTTGGGAGAAAGGGGTGATATTTATACTCTTCCTAAAAGAATAATGTAAAAATTCTCTCTGAATGTGTTTATTATGAGCTATATAAGATTGTTAGAGTTGAATATATATTATGGTTATTTAATACATTACCACCCTAAGTAGAAGAACAAGGTGTATTTTTTACTAATTTAAAAAGACCATGATATTATTCATTCGAATATTATTAAATGAGATCGAATAATTTTTGATTTTTACATTATGGGACACAAATTCATAAGGAAATTGGACTAATCTTATCTTTTTAGATAAATGTTCAATCAAAATTCAATGTGATGATTAAATTGGAAAAGGAGAAAGAAGTATAAATGTAATAAAAGGTAAGAATTATTAATGAGTTTATCTTTGAATGAAATGGAAAACTGGTTAATGAAATTGGTATATAACCTATATACACCATATTTATAGAAGGAACTATTTTTTACTTAAGATTTCATAATTCTTTATTTATCCTGGGAGAAAAAATATATACATATATAGGAAAGACTAATTCTAGTAAGAAAATATGAAGAGTTATGTGACAAATTATATATCTTGATGTATGGTACGTTAGAAAGTTAGTAATATGATGAAAAACTCGAATTGTATGTTATATCAATTACATATAACCAAATTGTAATTAAAAAACATCATTATTGATTTTCTCATTAGAACCCACAACATTTATAAAGGTAATAAGGAAATATTGGTTGTAGTCAATCTCCATATGAATTCAACAAACATCATTACTAATATAATGGTTTTCTTAAGAGATAATCTTGAAACAAAATAAATTAATTATATGGGGATGTTACATAGAGTACCTAGTTTTTTGTATTTAATTGGGATCTATGGTTTACCTCAATGTTATAATACAGTATTCAATAGGATTTGGATATCGAGATGAGTTTCATGTAATATGTTATTTTCATATAGATTTTAGTATGAGATAACAATTAAAAACATATTGTATCTTATAAGATATTTATATATGAAATTAATTGTTCATTAGGATAAAAATCATTCTCTATGTTTTTTATCACACAACAGTTTTGTTCACTAATTCATTCAAACTACTATATATGAATCCTTATATAGAGGTGTATAACACCAATGTTCTAAGATATTGTTAAATAAATATAGCTATTATGACCTTATCAAGAAATGGAAATGAAAGATATATATGTCCCACTAATTTAGACTTCATGGAATCATAGATTTGATTGAAAATTTATATTTGGAAGTTTTCTATGAAATATGGAATACGATGTCGATGAGAATGTATTCTTATAAATTTCCCCATTAGAGAAGGATATGAGATTCAAGAATAAGGTAAATATGAGAAAAACTTATATTAGTCTCTGTGTGATTATTGATTGACTATGTATAGTAGCTTACTATATGTCACATCAACCAAACCCCATTCGAGTTAAGGTTATGTCCCATGTGTCTCACTTCATGATGTAAATTCTTTATCAATTACTCATATTGAACTCAATTTTTTTACCATTGGATTTTGAATTTTAATATGAATAACCATTATTAATTCATAGATAATATCTATATGTTTTAACTAAACCTTACTAATTTTATTTTCATTATTATCAAGATAAATAATAAGTTAGAAGAAGCTTAATCAACATCATGGGATGTGATGATGTAGTTATATTTCTCTCAATTATTATAGTAGATATGGAATTTTTAGGGTGAAATTAACTTTTATGTGGGTATAATGTAACACCTAGAGATTTTGTGATATATATTTATTTATTAAAACTTTAATTTCATTTATGGCTTAGGATTCATGAAAACTGATGTATAAATGATCCATAATATAGAATAAAAATATTAAAGAGACTACAAATTCGAAATATAAATAGAAATATTGAGTTCTGGAATATTAGGTATATATCATATGGATAAATAAACTATATTTAAAAATAGTTACTCAATTTATCATATGTATTTATATGATTCAAAAATAATTTCTAAATAAAAATTTTTACAATCTCTTTTAGTGAGAAATAAATAATTAATCAGGAAAATTTCTGAAAATTTATTTTAAAATTTTAAATTTATTAAATGATTCATTATGTAAAATTTATCATGGACTAAATTTTCAAAATTTTATGAATATATAATCTTTTTAATAAATGAAAAATATATATTTTTATTAAATATTATCTTTTCATTTAAAAAAATAAAGTTTAATTTTTTTTAAATTTTTTTAAATGAAATAATAATGAATTTCAACTACTAATAATTCAATTATTGGTGTTATAAATAATTTAATTTTGGATTTTGTTATAACATATTTCAATACTTACAAATAAAATTATGGAGCAGTAATTTTCTTCATTTTTTTGAATTTATTATAAATTAACTACTATATCATATATGAATTATATTTATTAAAATCTATGTCATATATATAATAAGAATAATTAATTTTTTTAAAACATTAACTAAATATTTTTTCATAATGTAATGAATAAATATTGAATATCAATTACTATAATGGAGGTGAAAACAAGATTACAGGGTGAGTTAAAGTAAGAGATAATTGTAAATTATTCAATTAAACATGTATATATACAATTTATGGATACTTGTTTACCTATTAATATAAAAAATTCACACATTTATAAATTTAGAATAATTTTTACTATGAAATAATTTATTATATTTTAATCATTTAGGAATTCTATTTCTGTCATCTCTTACAGATACAAGTGTTCACCCCACAATTATTTTCTATACAACACATTGATATATTTAAATAATCCATACCCTACAAAATTAATTTATAAAATTCATTATCCTTTATTTATATGGGTTTTTATTTTTAAGATACAATTCTGATTTTCCTTAAAAAGGTTCTAAAAGTGGTCTACTGAAGAAAAGGTAATCGTCTTGCACAACTTATGTTAATTTATTTCTCCTTATACCACCTCTAGATCAATTTTATTTGTAAAGAAAATAAGTATAACTAATATACATAAATTTTATAATTATTATACAACCATGAATATCCACACTCTATTCACCTAAATGAGATATGAAATTATCAGTTGTTCATATGTGTTTACTACCACCTCCGTGTATTGATACTCTTTATTTTTTATTACCATCATTAATTAATGTTTATTTTGATAGGTTTAGAGTTTAGTTATGATAATTTTGTAATAATATTGATTTTATATTAATAATATAGTATATAAATTCTTACTATCTTATTTTTTGATACAAATAACACCGTTCGTGCATATATGTTGATTACCACCTCCACCTGGCGATGTGATTCATTTTTACTTTACTCATTACATGGTTGGTAATAAGTGTAAATTTAAATAATATATATGATTTTATATTAATAATATAATATCTACATTCTTAACATACTATTTATCTATAATAATTCTTAACATTGTTATTTTATTATTTACTAATAAATAATCATTTTTTATTAATTCTTTCATCATCTTTTTATTTTCCATTATAATACATAAAAGATACTTCTTCACTTGAGGGCATAGATTTATATATAAAACCAATATTACACATTATCATGAAACTATTCTAGTATATTATATTTTAACTAATCTTTGGACCACTTTATATTCTTCACATTTACTCCATGACATATAAAATTATTCATTACAGATATTTCGTATCACCATATGCTCTCACAATATAATCGGACACATTTATTAAATATTATACTACCTATCTAATGGATACTACCCTTTTTTATCCTCAAACATCATAATATAATTACACATAAAAATATTTTAATAATATTTCATACCAATATTAGAATATATTAATTTATTAGATGCTTCATAATCATACACAATATATCCTATACTTTTCTAATTGGGTAAAATAAACATCAACATCAACAACGTATTCTGATTATTATTTCAATAGGAAACCATATAATTAGTTATTCATCTATTTATGGTCTAATGTTTCATGTTAAATATCAACATCACACTTTAAATCAACTACCCTTTTAGACTTGACACCCTCTAATTTTTTTTTAATTTATTCCTTTAAACCATTGAATAAAATCATCTATATGTGGATGTAATTTAGTCTCTTCCCTACTAAAACAAATATAATCATTTTCCACCTAATTTTATATCATTTAATCCCACAATATCATCCTACCTATTGAAATTTATTACCTAATATAACACCTACAGGGAAACATTCTCTATTGTGTACATAAATATTAATCCTTTCCACTATTTTCAATTAAATTGTCATATTTTCTAAATATAACAAAATATTAAAAAATTAAAACATTCCAATTGTATCATATCATCATATATTACCTTGAATAATTGAACATGAATTATATTAATAATATAAATGATCATTGATGTCATTATAATATTATCTAGTACCATGTATCCTCATTTTGTCTAAGGATTTAAAAGAAATCATTTTTGATAACCAGATAGATATGATTTAATTATTCAAAACAATTTCTTTATCCAACATAATGGATCATGTATTTAATATTTTTTATCATGTGTAGACCCCAATTAATTATAAATTTTTTTTAGTCTTCTATAAATTTTCATCATAAATTTAAAATATCTCATTCTAGTAATCAAAACCATATTTTCTCCCACAAAATATATTTTTTGGATTAATAAACCTTCAATATTAATACTAAAAATTAATAAAATAATAAAAAATATTATTTAGTATCTATAACATTCACCCTTTATCCTTTATATCTACACAATTTGTTTTCATTCAACATATATGAAATTAATTAGACTGTGATGATGTCTAACAATATCAACTATATTTGGATTGAAAATTCATAGGGTAGAGCATTTGTTTCATTAAAATTACCATAAAATAGAATCATTTTAGCTTTTATTAATAGATAATAGTTTAGGATTACTGAGAAGTATTCAATATATTAAATTAGTGAATATATCATGTCAGTCATATCATATGTGAGATCTCATTATATTTTCCAATATAAAGAAGTTATATCCATCAAACATTGGGATCCCTTTTTCATTAATCTTGATATTTATATTAGAAAATTTCTAGATATATATTCATCATGAAAAATATGTATGATATTGATATCACCGGTATCACCCACATGGATAATTCACCCAAATTGAAATACGTTTTTTAATTAATTGTTCCTTAAGACTTGATCTTGTTCATCTATTTATAATAAAAAAAACCAACTTATCAATATTTATTCACACATATAGTATTAATATCTCAAACATTATACTAGGTCACAAATATTTTATTTCATTTATCACAAGGGACAATTTAAGCAATATACGATATGGGTGTGTAGATTTACTAGGGTTAGCACTACATATTGTATGTGTTAAAAAAATTAGGAATGATAAATTATTTATCATAGGGAAATCCTACTTCTATCATTTCACACTGGTATAATATATGGAGTAAAAATAAATGTTATATAATGATTACATACAATAATAATTTACTTGATAATGGTTAAATAGGGTCAAATTGATTTAATTCTACTTCAGTTCTTCCTCCAACTCCTAGTCTTAAAATTTATTCATTCATGTTCCCATATCTCCTAGTTTTGACGATAATATCAATATTCCACGCCCTCATTAATTCTCTAGATATTTCAATATATTTAAATCATCCCTATTTTACACTACTCTTAATTCTCCAAAATTAGGGAATGATTAATCTAATTATTTTTAAAATATATTTTCTACATGTTATTAACTTATGTGTCAACAAATTCATTCATTATGTTTCTATAATTTAGACTACAATAAATATATTTTCCATTTAATAAAAACTATTTTGTATTCCTAGAATATTTTATATATACCTCATTAATGATTCAACAACATTGATTTCATGGTGTACCCCAAAAACACTCATAATAAAGGCTTGGTTTCATTATTTGTGATGTGATCTAAATCCGACAACAATATCACCAATCTCATTTAAACATAACTATTTAAAACACTAAGAAAAATAAGGTGAAAACATTTTATTTTTTCGAAAACATAGAATAATCATGGATTTAAAGAGTAGTCTAGGGTGAATTCTTTAGTTCTAGTTGTAAATTACCAAATTCTTTATTATCATAAATTTTAGCACATCCATTGCTAGTCTAGATGGAATGAGCTCTATAATAACAATTTATAATTAGAATCTTGTTTCATGGAATGTTTTACCTCATATAGAAATGTTTATATATCTATGATAATTCAAATATGTATAAATATATTCATTTGGCGTCCACTATACCAAAACATGTATCACAAAACACTGAATTTGGAATTTTGAAAAAGTAAGAAACCACCAGGGAGAGTCATAAATAGGAATTTTCTTTAAAAATATATGCCAACATGTTATTTAATAGACATCCATGTTTCATAAATTTAAATTTATAGTGTTTCCATTTCTCCCACAATGTGTCCTAACCTTGTTATCAAGTAGTGAAAAAATAAAAATCCTTCTGAAATTGTATAAAATCACGAAATATTTAAAAAAAAATATTATTGATAATGGGAAAGTACAGTTTTTATAAACATCAATTCCATTCATTGTCTAATACTAGTAATCATGATATATAACTCTTTATCCATGACCATAATTTGGTATCTACTACCATTCCTCTATACATAAAGAAATTTCATTATACATATATGCATCAAATTGAGCAAAAAATACAAACAATGATAATTATATTTATAATAGAGTGATAGATTTATAATTTTTCACTCATGAAATGCTTATATAATAAGTAAAATATTATTAAATTTTTATTTTAATTTATTTTTTATGTTTTTTTTTGGGAAATAGTATAATACTTTAATAGAAGTTTGAATGACTTGTATCTCTCTTCTATAAACTATTTTTATCAACCAATATAGTGTTATTCCAGTGGTTGACATTGAAGAGAATGATTATTAGGGATAATTTAAATAGATAGATTAATAATTTATATTCTATAATCACTTTGTATTTTCTTAAAACATGATTATGTTGAGATAAAATACATTATTTATCACAAAACACGTTTTTATTATTTTCTCAATAATTGTTTAATCATATTTTAAGGATGTTGGTAATAAATTATTGCAATCGTTTTGGGTCCATTAAATAATTCATATTTTTCCCATTAGACCTCTTGTTCTATAATACATTATCTAGGGGGTTACACAATGGTTATTTTAAAATTCCATGAGATATAAAACTAACGAATAATGGTCTTTCTAATACACATTATTTAAATTTTATAATAATTTAGAAGATTATGAATGAGGATACTATTGGAATCCATTTCACTCAAACTCATTTTTCAGAATTTTCAATTGGACTTATTGATGAATGCAAATACATTTTACAATCTTATAATGAGCATGAATTTTACCATTATTGGAGAAGAAATGTTGGGATTTTTATTATATAATAGGGTTCTACAATAATGGTGTGTATTTTCTTTATTGATTTTAATTATCATATCCCCTTGTATTGGGTTTGCATTTTGGGGTTTCAAATTCACATATTCGGGAAACAAATCCCTTTTTACATCACGTTGATTTTTTTATGGAAATCAATTTAGTAATGAGGTCCACCAATTGACCATCTAAAATGATAAGTCACATTGAGATAAATGATTATATAGAACCTTATTATCAAATATAAATATATAAGGGTAATATTAGTTTGAAAAAAAAGTTTATCTATTGTTAGAATAAAAGATCATTCCACATTATAGGTGGAGTATCACCCTAGGTGTTCAGGATGAGATCCATGATCAGAGAGTAAAAATATCATTCAATGGGTTCTGTTTCTTGAGGACCATTCAAGAAACCCACCGAAATAATTACCATATAATGGAATGTGATTGTACACCCATAGGGCTGATTCCCTTCATTACTATATGAATGACTTTGATTGACAGCTCTCTGAGTCTGATGGAGTTGTGGAATTTTGTATAGCCTAAATTTATTCGCAGAGAACCTTTATGCATATTGAATACCTATTTATTTTAAATATCCAAATCACCTCATATCAATGTCCTGGATACCCATGCCTTTTGACATACAATCCCCCATGTTGAGAACCACTTAAGCACCATGAAATGGTGAAAAAATGAACCACCCAAGGTTTTGAATAAACACAATACTCCCTTACCCTTATTACTCAATGAACCTTCATATGGTAGGGATTACCTCCACAAACACCCATGTATTTCATGGAGTAAGGAGACCCTTTGGGTTACTCAAGGCTTCGCTGAGTATTCATCCTTTTAAAGAACTCTTACACTAAGTCATGGACCCATTATAATGTAGGTTCACCCTTCTTCACATATATCAATCCTTAAAAAATCCCCTATTTATCATAGAGCACTAGAGCTTCGAGAATCATTTCATGGTGACGCCACATGGTTCATGAGACCCTATTCTGTGGGGAACTCTAGGATTGCACATTAATAATTCATGGTCCCTCATTAGGTATCCCTTTTGTAGTTCCCTATATCGTTCCATTGATTATAGACATGATAATGGAATTAATATTTCAATATATCCATGCTATCTTGGACCCCACTATCAACCACTCCTCTACACTTTTATAGTACATCATTGTAGGTGTGTTCCCTTCACAATGTTTTTAGAGGCACCGGTTATATAAGTCCAAGGGATGAGGAGTGAATACTCTATGTTCGAGTGGTAGGATTTTAAACTTACAAGAACCCACCTAATTGAGACATGATTCTAAATAGTAATTTCTCCATGCATGGAATGACTAGGATGTCACTGTGTATGAGTAACATGCAATGAAATAATCTACATAGAAATAGACAGTGGATAGTCATTGGGAGTTGACTACATCCCACAACTTCAGATATATGTACCTCTACCTTTAGTCTATATCACATGGGAATTTTTCATGTCCAGTCATTTCAATGGTAGTGAGATCATCCTTACAAGTAATCTGATACTCCTCACATGGAATGATATCCTCACATGGGGAACTTCAAAAAGAAATCCCCATAGAGTCTCTCACCAAAACACCATTCACGATGTGACTGTGTGCTCACCTACTTCCTATTGTTTCTCACACCGAGAATGAATCACAAGAGATTACATGTTATTATAAACTATGACACCTTTATCCACCACCAATGGTATCTCTCCCTATTTAACCTCTAGTTTCCACCTTCATGGGACATTAACCATGAATATTCCCCTTCCCTTCTGAACTATGGGGATTTTAATACCTTTATTCTAAAAAAGGTAATTTTTATTATTCTCAAAGGCATCAATCTGAACCAATGGCAATCCTTGGTTCCCTCCTCCAGGGGGTACACCTATCATATCCTAGAATCGTCCCATCTCTCATTCCCATATGGGTCCTTCTATTGAGTAACCATGTCTAATGGGTATTATGTCCCATTAGAAAGGTCACTTCTCTTTCAGGGCTCTATGGTTCGCCAACCCTAGGTAAGACAAAACATGCCACCCTAATCTGGACAACTTCAATTCCTGAGGAACAACCATATCTCCCATTTTTACTCTACCTAATAATTATATATAATCCCCAACATCACATCCATGACTATTTGGAATTACATTCCCAACAATATAGGTTACCTAGGATTCCTCCTCTAGTTTCATGCCTGACACTTCATCTATTACATCCATTCCATCCTTCTGACATCAATTCTCCCAGCATCCTCACTAATAGACATTAAACTTCAAAGGACCTCATAATTATGTAGACATTTATTCCCAAGAAGATTTGATATCTTGGAAACCTCCCAAGCTTAAACAACAAAATCCTAAAAATTACATCCATTCCACTTTATATAATCTATCCATAATCCATCTAGATTCTAAACTAGGCAACCACATTCTTTTTGAATCATTCTACTCACCTACAAAGATCTAATGCATAATCTATACAAAATAAAACCAAGATAAATTGTCTTTTAAATGGAATCTAATCATGCATAAGCCCCACTCCGTCAATTGAACATATTGGGATTTGAACCCAATTTTTTAAATGAGGTATGTGGTAATCCTCCATGATGTTCAATCCCAACCAATGGTAAACCATGGTCCCCCTCCCATAGGGGAGAACCCCCTCCAATCCACCTCTAGTGTTGTCAAGAAAATCCTTCTTATTTTGAAATCGTCCCTTAATGATACAAAACATCTAGGTTCTGTCTACATTAGTGTTTTGATCCATCCATATGGTAAATATTTATGGTAGACACTTATAAGGATTTACCTGAATGATTCTCCCCCAGGGGGAGTTCTGATTAGTTCCACTTAATCTCTAAAAGATTTTAAACTTGTGTCCTACCCTCTAATGATCGTGGAATTCCTAAATAATACCTCAAAATGCAATCTTGTGTAATAAGATACCTTGTGATATCCTTTGAATGGCTCAAGTTATGTTCCCTTGAAAATCCCTCACAAGAGGAATACTACAGGAGACTAATGTTTTAGTTTTGATATATTCCCATGATTACCTATGTGACTACTCACCAGACAAAAGGTTGATACCCTATTAGGACCATATATAATTTCCAGATAGGTGTAGCATAATTAACCAGTGTCTACAAAAGGGATGGAGCAAGGAATGAGTTTCATAGCAACATTTTAATCTTTGAAAGTTACCTCAACTCATTGATGAATTCTTAAGAGGAATCCAATTTTGGAAAAACTAACATTCCATCATCTCATTTCAATGAAGGAGAAAAAATCCAGGAGAATTTGATGAATGTTTTACAAATTTCAAATATGGGAATGTAGGTATCAAATATGACCCCGGTGTGTGACAACATGTTTGGAGGACACACCTTGGTGGAATCATCAAAAACCATAATGGTGAAATCAACCTAAACTATGATCCTCATACATTTGGATTAGTAGTGTATGCGACATCAAAAGATCATTATTTTACTAGATCTAGATATTGGGTTCTAGGTATTTCCATGGAAATAGTTGTATTGGAGTTCAACTCAACAGAATATTGGGAAATAAATAAATAGGTATTGTAGAGACCCGAAGCCTGACGTACATGGACATTACATTACTTTTGCGGAATACTTAGTACATAACAAAAACACACACAGAAGGACCGTAATAGTTTAGTGTCTTTGGAAACTCGGGATATAATCTTCTAATCGTGGTGAAAGATCTTCAACATATCCCATAAATATCTTCATTTTTTTAAACCTAAATCCTTTCTTTATGTCCTAGGGAAAAGAAAACATAAAAGGGTGAGCTCAAATGCTCAGTAAGGGTAAACAAAAGAAATATCAATCACGTCATATTCATAAGAACATATCTTTTGGAAATCTTAACCTGCAAAAGAGATCATAATTTCATAACATGGGATAAATCATAGTAGTGAAATGTAATCCCAATAATCATAACTTAAAACATGAAACTTTTTGGCATACACACATAATCATATAGAATCATTTCTTATTAGTCAAGACTCATTTCCAAGACTATCTTAGTGGACAAAGTCCCTTTCTGAACCGAGTTCACTCCTCGTTTCAGTCCTATTTCACTGAACCGGTATAACCTACCATTCCAGCCATGTCTATCTCATGAG
The DNA here is from genome assembly GCA_963277665.1 of Viscum album. Lineage (NCBI taxonomy): Eukaryota > Viridiplantae > Streptophyta > Magnoliopsida > Santalales > Viscaceae > Viscum > Viscum album. Next base: position 1,439,735,758 of record OY728162.1, read on the forward strand.
ATATAAAATCTTTACCCAATGAATTAGAGGGAGATATAGGTCCCACCCATCTCATAATGATACCATTCTTATGTGTGCCACAAAATCATAAATCATACATCATTGCATAACCCATGTAATAAGAATGGGAATATTAAACATCATGAAATCATCAAACAATTCATATAAGATAAAGGAATTCATAAAAATAATTCCATCACAACATAATCAAATCAATGTAATAATAGGGATATAAACATAACCCTATATTATCTTAGATGGAAAATAATTTTGATAAAACACTTGAACTTCATTCTTGAGGAAAATATCCTTTCAAATTCAAAAACACTTTTCCTTTCTTAACATGTCATACAATTATAAACTAAAAGAAGTTGATTAAAAATAAACTTGAAAACTTGTAAAGGAAGCTTCTTGTAAATAATGTTTTAAAAATCCATTCATGCCGTATAAGTTACAAAAATATTCTTCTCGTACTTTTGTCGGAAAATTCAAAAATTACCTTATACGAAAAATGACAAAATATTCCTTTCATATATTTTACTAAAAACTCGACGAAGGGTAAAATTGGATTTAAAAAATTTTAGGTGTAGGGAAATAAAATTACATATTGAGAAAACATGGATGTGGATGATAAAATACACCCCAGTAAATACCAAAGTATAAACAATCTCGGATAAAAATGAGATTGTGATATTTTCCCTTACCTTAGCTCTGATTTGCTTCGTATGTGTCCGAACCTCCTGTATAATGATTTAAATAATGTCATTGACTTATTCCAGAATCATACTCATTGTTATGATATCATATATGGTTCACTTATGGCTTTATATTACACGTTCTTTTGTAAATTCCATGTTAAAGAGCGTTTTGGGTAAAATCGTTTCATTTGTCATCCGTGTTTTGACTTGTAATTATTCATATGATTAATTAGATCATGATTACTTAATTACAGAATATAAAACATGATTTATATATAATATATATTCAGAATATATATATATAATAGATCAGTAAATGGAACAAAATACACCGTTTATGGAGACGGTAGACTGTACGTACGCATGAACGCAGTTTTCTTTTCCTTATTGAGTTGAATGGAATTAAGTAGATGACATAAATATATATACACATAAATCCAGAATAATTATTATTTCTTATATTTAATTATTAATTATTATATATACTTTATAATCATTCATGAATGGTTAACGTGGAGAATGAATCTCATCGCGTCGTGGAGACGGTAGTCCGTACGTACGCACGAGCGATGATATCGTTATCATGATCGTGGAATTGTATTGGAGTGTCTGTATACTATTTCAGAATCAATATCACTTTACAATAATCATATATAGTTATTATGTACACCATTATACCCATCCAAGTAAGGTGGTGGTGGAAAATATATTACACCACGGAGTGGAGACGGTATTCCGTACATACGCACGCGCGGTGATTTTGTTTTCCGTAGGATGGATAGATGGTGAAATAGGGTTGTTTCATAATTATAATAACATATCAGTATATAAGTGATACTGATTTTATTACTTCATAATGAAACAACCTAATAATAATAAGTGGAAGAAGAAATAAAGATGAAAGAATCGGTAACGGACATTACCTCTTCTCTGAAGCGCCTCTTTGAGATCTCCTTTTAGGGCACTAAAATTTGTCTTTGAGGAAGACCAGAACCTCTAGGATGTTTCTAAGGAAGTGTATAAGGGAATTTGGAAGGGTTTGGATGAGCTTGAAGGCTCAAAGTGGTGTGAGGAATAGAGGGAGGAGGTGCCCTTTTATAAGGGAGGAGAGGGGCACCTTTGGAATAACTAAAACTATTATTTTATTATAAAGTCAAATTCAGTTTTAAATAGCTCCAAATTGATTAATTTCAAAGATAATGTGGGGATGGGTAGATATCCTCTCATAAAATAGAATTTATACAAGTGTAGGTTCCTATTTTAACCTTATCATTTAGATTTAACATTAAGTTAAATAATTTTACTTTTACCGTGTCTTCTTATGTTCTTACACTATAAGATTAATAAAATTACTATAACAAGACAAACGAACCCTAAGTTGTTTATTATTATTATATATAACCTTATCTAGTCATTTGGCCAAACCTTGGATTTTTAGGAATAAAATAACAATTAATAATATAATATAATTTTTAAAAACTATTTTATGTCAATTTTGACACTATTTAGTAATTGATTTTTGTGAAAATTATAACAGAATGATTAGTTCGAAAAAAGTACATTAAATCAATAATAACATGTCATATTTACCTAGAAAATTAGTTTATTTCATAAAAAGTCTGAAATTACATTTATTTGAGTATTTATAACATCAATTATGTCAATATTTCATTAATAAGATAATTATTGCATCATCTTTGTGTCATAAATAAATTACATTATTTAATGTATAAAAATTACAAATAAAATTCCATTATGTAGGAAAGCTTTTTAGATTTCTAATGACTATTTATAGTCGAATTTATATTATGTATAACCCTATATTAAAAATGATTTACTTATTAAACTTTGATTTTAACTATTTTAACCCTTCTTTAAATAAATTAATAATAAATATCCTAATCTAATCCAAGTGGGACTAAATGGTCATATTTTATTCCTAAGGTTTTTTCTGGTCGAATTAAACTTATCCAATACAATTATGACATGTGTTAGGGTAATAATAATATCATTTTGATCCTTAATTACCCTATTTACTTTTAACCGTGGTAAGAAAAGTGAAAAGTTACTATTCACCAAAAAATTATTTTCATCTCATTGAAATATATTTTCCCTACTGACATGAACCATGTCTCTCGGATTTTTGAAATTCCACTCACTGAAGTGGTAAAATTATGTTTTATGAAAAATTCATTTTTCTTAACTACCACTTAGTGGTTTCACTATTCATCAAAAAATGAAAGTTTCCAGAAAAATACCAAAAATTATGACTAAGCTATATTTGATATTATGAATTCAAAAATGATGTCTATTATACCAAATTCAAAACATATTAGTTGCATTAATTAATTTAATAATTAATTCCCGTCGTCAAAACAAATAGCGTGTTCTTAAGAGATAATAACTATCAAAAGATTGACAGTTGTTTATGTCTGGTTTAAATGTGAAATTACATCCAATGACCAACATTGTATTAAATTGTAAAAATATATTCTAAATATACTTTAAAACCAATCAAATTAATAATTTATCACAATTAATTATTTCTATTAAAAATGTTGTTTTTAATTAAAATTTAGTAATTTTCACTATTCATCAGAAAATGAAAGTTATCCGAAAAGTACCAAAATTTCACCCTAAGCTAATTTCGATATTCCAAATCCAGAAATGAAGTCCATTTTGAAAAATAAAATTTACAAAATTTCAAAAAGTGGTTATTACTATTCATAACGGCTAGTTTTAATAATATTTTAATAGCATATTGTTGTTTAGTGAAACTCGTTATTGCATACTACACACGCTATCGAGGAAGGTCGTGATTGCGTGTAATGCAAGGCAATTCAAGGATGCGTGTTTTGCAAGATCCTTTTAGTGTAGTGTACAACATAAGACATTAATGAAATTAAAAGGAATATTTTTCATAAACTCTCGGGGTGTTACATTCTACCCCCCTTAAAATGAATTTCGCCCTTGAAATTTGTCGTGGTTATAAATGGTTTACTATTCGAAAGTTTCTTTAATAGAAACCCACATCGTAAAAAGGAATACCAAAATCAATCTTTAAAAACAAAAGTATGAAACGTAACGGTTACCCAAATAAACTAATCACTAGGTTTCCACATAGTTGAAAATATGGATATGGAAGAGAAATCTAACCATCATGTTCTGATGGAGAGTGGTAGAGAACATGGCTATGGAAAATCCAGCAATCACAAAGCCATAAATTTGTGACGATCTAAGGTACGGTCTGATTCATCAGATATAAGAGCACTAGGACAACATTTTTGGTTTTCAAGATCATTTCCCTAAAGTTAATGAAATTGGAATTAGAAGAAATACTTTTGTGATTTTGGTATAGTCTCACCGTTTGTCATTCTTTGGAAAATTTCCACTTCATCTCTTAAAGAAATGAAGTTTAATTTGTCATTCGTGATGTGTTAGCAGATCATGTGATAGAATGGTGGGTCATTCCATCTCTCTCAAACAAAAGGTTAGAAAAGTTATCAAAATATACATAAGTCCATCTATAGTGAGATTAATCATATATGGTTCCTAAAATAGACTTATAATTCATATATCATACTGCTTAATATAATAAAAATAGTTTCTACTAAACAGGGACTTCCTGTAGGCCAGTGGTAGGCGATAAAGGCCAGTCGCACTTTGGTTGTGGGTTTGATTCCCGTAGCCTTGTCCGATGCGATGGGATGTCGCCCATCCTGCAGGTTTTCCTTTTTCTAAATCTATATTACTATAACATCTCATCAACAAAATCAAAAAAAAAAATTATCTTTAAACAATACTAACTTATGTCCAACATAATCCATTCCAATCTTTAGGCTTATCTAAAATACTTCGGTCCAAGCTCATAGTATAAAGAAAATGATCACGTGAATGCCATCATTTATCCCCCATATATCATATGATATATCTTGTTAGTCAAATTAAAAATATGTGAATACCTTAATCATGTATTCTCTTGAAGAATGAATATCCATTGAACCTTAGTGAAAACATGAATTTAGTTAAAAGTTAACACTTTCCACATACCAAAATCCTCAAAATTCTATATCCTCAAACCACAATCATGAGCTCACGAATACTATCAAACATATTAGATTCTCTTTATCCCTTCATTATGTGCATATCATCTGCTTTCCAAAAATATTTCAATCACTTTTCATGGTTACCGATGCCACAAAAATTACTGAAAACCATAATAGACCAAAACATAAATATTCCAATATTCCACGATACTATATACAACATTATTCTGGAATCCCATTACATAAACACTTAATCATTCCACCACATTGTTGTCATATTCAACATCGCCAATAGTGATCGCATGTGACTTCCCTTTGTCCTTTTCCTTAAGTGGTTGCTCATGTCGATCATCACTAACCCTTGGGATAGGGCATTTATTAGCATAATGCCCCATTTCGTTGCACTTGAAGCATTGAAGTGTTGTTGGTGCATTCTCTCCAGTCTTTTTTTTATTCACATCATTATAAACTATTTTTCCATTACTTCGACACTCAGCTGCTCTATGACCTTCTTTTCCGCACTTAAAACATTTTATAGTCCCTTTAAGACAATCTCCACCATGCTTCTTTCCACACTTTGAGAATAAGGAAACATTCATCTTCTTTTCACCATTATTCTGAGATTTCTCCTTGAACTCCATCTTTCGTTTCTTGTCAAAACTATGAGATGGATACGTAACACCAACTTCCATTTCTACCTTGATAGCACAATGCACAATTTCTTCATAGCTACTGAAGTCTCTTATAGATAATACCCTTCGAAGATTTGGTTTTAAGACACTGAAGAATCGATCAACTTTACTTTCAGGTTGGATGATAAATCCAGATTCATACCTTGCAAGCCTTGTAAAATTCACTTCGTATATACCAACAGATTCATCATCCTTTTGTTTTAGTTCAAGAAACATTTTCTCCATCTTTGTTCGAAGAATACGAGGGAAGTACTTATTGAAACATAAGTTCTTGAACTCGTCCCATTCCATGGACTCAATTTCTTCTCTTGGCCTCATATTCTTGATAAGATTCCACCATTGATCTGCATCACCTTCCAAACGATACACTGCTAAGAAGACTTTATCATGTTCAGAACATTGAAGAACTAAAAATATCTTTTCAGTAGTAATAATCCATTGTTCAGCAACAAGTGTATCAGAAGACCCACTGAAAGAAGGTGGACGTTGCCTCATGAAGGACTCAATAAAATATTGTTCCCTTATCTGCTCATTTGGAAGTCCAGAATGATTTATATCTTGTGTAAGTATAGCAATAAGATTTTTCACTCCATCTCTTATAAAATTTGTTTGTTCAGGAGTAAAATCATTTCATTGTCCATTACATTGATCAAAACGGTTCCTTCAGGTTCCAACCATCGTCTAAAACCCAAAAAGAATAGTGTGAGAGGCAAAAATCATGCTAGGGAAAACAACATAATAAAGGGGGAGTATCCTCAATATCTAACATCTTAGGTTAAATTCTATGATCGTTAACGTAGTTCTAGGACTGTATCCTATACGTATACTTATCCTTAGGGACATCCCTAGATATACCTTAGAAATATCTCTAGGGATCTCACTAACGTTTTCGCATCCTAGCTTCCAAAGGTTGACTAAAACTCCCTTTGATACCAACTGTAGAGACCAGAAGCCTGACGTACATGGACATTACATTACTTTTGCGGAATACTTTGTACATAACAAAAACACACACACAAGGACCGTAATAGTTTAGTATCTTTGGAAACTCGGGATATAATCTTCTAATCGTGGTGAAAGATCTTCAACATCTCCCTTAAAGATCTTTTTTTTAAAACATAAATCCTTTCTTTATGTCCTGGGAAAAAGAAAACATAAAATGGTGAGCTCAAATTCTCAGTAAGGGTAAACAAAATAAATATCAATCACGTCATATTCATAAGAACATATCTTTTGGAAATCTTAACCTGCAAAAGAGATCATAATTTCATTACATGGGATAAATCATAGTAGTGAAATGTAATCCCAATAATCATAACTTAAAACATGAAACTTTGTGGCATACACACATAATCATAGAGAATCATTTCTTATTAGTCAAGACTCATTGCCAAGACTATCTTAGTGGACAAAGTCCCTTTCTGAACTGAGTTCACTCCTCGTTTCAGTCCTGTTTCACTGAACCGGTATAACCTACCATTCCAGCCATGTCAATATCATGAGATATAAAATCTTTACCCAATGCATTAGAGGGAGATATAGGTCCCACCCATCTCATAATGATACCATTCTTATGTGTGCCACAAAATCATAAATCATACATCATTGCATAACCCATGTAATAAAAATGGGAATCTTAAACATCGTGAAATCATCAAACAATTCATCTAAGATAAAGAAATTCATAAAAATAATTCCATCACAACATAATAAAATCAATGTAATAATAGGGATATAAACAGAACCCTATATTATCTTAGATGGAAAATAATTTTGATAAAACACTTGAACTCCATTCTTGAGGAAAATATCCTTTCAAATTCAAAAACACTTTTCCTTTCTTAATATGTCGTACAATTATAAACTAAAAGAAGTTGATTAAAAATAAACTTGAAAACTTGTAAATGAAGCTTCTTGGAAATAATCTTTTAAAAATCCATTCAGTCCGTATAAGTTAAAAAGAACATTCTTCTCGTACTTTTGTCGTAAAATTCAAAAAGTAGCTCGTACGAAAAACGACAAAAGATCCCTTTCATATCTTTTACTAAAAACTCACAGAAGGGTAAAATTGGATTTAAAAAATTGTAGGTGTAGGGAAATAAAATTACATATTGAGAAAACATGGATGTGGATGATAAAATACACCCCAGTAAATACCAAATTATAAACAATCTCGGATAAAAATGAGATTGTGATATTTTCCCTTACCTTAGGTCATATTTTCTTCGTATGTGTCCGAAACTCCTGTATAATGATTTAAATAATGTCATTGACTTATTCCAGAATCATAATCATTGTTATTATATCATATATGGTTCAGTTATGACTTTATATTACCCGTTCTTTTGTAAATTCCATGTTAAAGAGCGTTTTGGGTAAAATCGTTTCATTTGTCGTCCGTGTTTTGACTTGTAATTATTCATATGATTACTTAGATCATGATTACTTAATTCCAGAATATAAAACATGATATATATATATAATATATTCAGAATATATATATATAATAGATCAGTAAATGGAACGAAATACACCGTTCATGGAGATGGTAGATCGTACATACGCATGAACGCTGTTTTCTTTTCCTTATTGAGTTGAATGGAATTAAGTAGATGAAATAAATATATATACACATAAATCCAGAATAATTATTATGTCATATATTTCATTATTAATTATTATATATACTTTATAATCATTCATGAATGGTTAACGTGGAGAATGAATCTCATCGTGTCGTGGAGACGGTAGTCCGTACGTACGCACGAGCGATGATATCGTTCTCATGATCGTGGAATTGTATTGGAGTGTATGTATACTATTTCATAATCAATATAAATTTACAATAATCATATATAGTTATTATTTACACCATTATACCCATCCAAGTAAGTTGGTGGTGGAAAATAGATTACACCACGGCGTGAAGACGGTATTCCGTACATACACACGTGCGGTGATTTCATTTTCCGTAGGATGGATAGATGGTGAAATAGGGTTGTTTCATAATTATAATAACATATCAGTATATAATTGATACTGATGTTATTACTTCAGAATTAAACAACCTAAGAAGAAGAAGTGGAAGAAGAAATAAAGATGAATGAATTGGTAACGGACATTACCTCTTCTTTGAAGCGCCTCTTTGAGATCTCCTTTTAGGGAACTAAAATTGGTCTTTGAGGAAGACCAGAACCTCTAGGATGTTTCTAGGGAAGTGGAGAAGGTAATTTGGAAGGTTTTGGCCGAGATTGAAGGCTCAAAGTGGTGTGAGGAATAGAGGTTGGAGGTGCCCTTTTATAAGGGAGGAGAGGGGCACCTTTGGAATAACTAATACTATTATTTTATTATAAAATCAAATTCGGTTTTAAATAGCTCCAAATTGATTAATTTCAAAGATAAGGTGGGTATGGGTCGAAATCCTCAAATCCAATTGAATTTAGACAAGTGTAGGTTCCTATTTTAACCTTATCATTTAGATTTAACATTAAGTTAAATAATTTTACTTTTACCGTGTCTTCTTGTGTTCTTACACTATAAGGTTAATAAAATTACAATAACAAGACAAAAGAACCCCAAGTTGTTTATTATTAAAATATATAACCTCATCTAATTCATTTGGCCAAACCTTAGATTTTTAGGAATAAAATAACAATTAATAATATAATATATGTTTTAAAAACTATTTTATGTCAATTTTGACACTATTTAGTAATTGATTTTTGTGAAACTCATAACAGAATGATTAGTTAGAAAAAAGTAAATTAAATCAATAATAACATGTCATATTAACCTAGAAAATTAGTTGATTTCATAAAAAGTCTGAAATTACATTTATTTGAGTATTTATAACATCAATTATGTCAATATTTCATTAATAAGATAATTACTGCATCATCTTTGTGTCATAAATAAATTAAATTATTTAATGTATAAAAATTACAAATAAAATATCATTATGTAGGAAATATTTTTAGATTTCTAATGACTATTTATAGTTGAATTTATCGTATGTATAACCCTCTATTAAATATGATTTACTTATTAAACGTTGATTTTAACTATTTTAACCCTTCTTTAAATAAATTAATAATAAATGTCCTAATCTAATCCAAGTGGGCCTAAATGGTCATATTTTATTCCTAAGGTTGTTTTCGGTCGAATTACACATATCCAATAGAATTAGGACATGTGTTAGGGTAATAATAATAATATCATTTTTACCCTTAATTACCCTATTTACTTTTAACCGTGATAAGAAAAGTAAAAAGTTACTATTCACCAAAAAATTATTTTCATCTCATTGAACAACATTTTACTTACTGACATCAACCGTGTCTCTCGGAATTTTGAAATTCCACTCACAGAATCGGTAAAATTAAGTTTTATGAAAAATTCATTTTTCTTAACTACCACTTAGTGGTTTCACTATTCATCAAAAAATGAAAGTTTCCAGAAAAATACCAAAAATTAGGCCTAATATATATTTGATATTATGAATTCAAAAATGATGTCTATTTTACCAAATTAAAAACATATCAGTTGCATTAATTAATTTAAAAATTAATTCTCGTCGTCAAAACAAATAGTGTGTTCTTAAGAGATAATAACTATCAAAAGATTGACAGTTGTTTATGTCTGGTTTACATGTGAAATTACATCTAATTACCAACATTGTATTAAATTGTAAAAATATATTCTAAATATACTTTAAAACCAATCAAATTAATAATTTATCACTATTAATTATTTCTATTAAAAAGGTTGTTTTTAATTAAAATTTAGTAATTTCCACTATTCATCAGAAAATGAAAGTTATTCGAAAAGTACCAAAATTTCACCCTAAGCTAATTTCGATATTCTGAATCCAGAAATGAAGTCCATTTTGAAAAATAAAATTTAAAAAATTTCAAAAAGTGGTTATTACTATTCATGACGGCTAGTTTTAATAATATTTTAATAGCATATTGTTGTTTAGTGAAACTTGTTATTGCGTACTACACATGCTATCGAGGAAGGTCGTGATTGCGTGTAATGCAATGAAAGTCAAGGATGCATGTTGTGCAAGCTCCTTTTGGTGTAGCGTACAACACAAGACATTAATGAAATTAAAAAGAATATTTTTCATAAACTCTCGGGGTGTTACATTCTACCCCCTTAAAATGAATTTCGCCCTCGAAATTCGTCGGGGTTATAAATGGTTTACTATTTGAAAGTTTCTTTAATAGAAACCCACATCGTAAAAAGGAATACAAAAACCAATCTTTAAAAACAAAAGTATGAAACGTAACTGTTACCCAAATAAAGTAATAATTCGGTTTCCACATAGGTGAAAATATGGATATAGAAGAGTAATATAACCATCATGTTCTGATAGAGAGTGGTAGAGAACATGGCTATGGAAAAGCTAGCAATCACAAAGCCATAAATTTTTGATGATCTAAGGTACCTTCTAATTCATCAGATATAAGAGCACTAGGACAACATTTTTTTGCTTTCAAGATCATTTCCCTAAAGTTGATGAAATTGGAATTAGAAGGAATACTTTCGTGATTTTGGTATAGTCTCACTGTTTGTCATTCTTTTGACAATTTCCACTTCATCTCTTAAAGAAATGAAGTTGAATTTTTCATTCGTGATGTGTTAGCAGATCATGTGATAGAATGATGGGTCATTCCATCTCTCTCAAACAAAAGGTTAGAAAAGATATCAAAATATACATAAGTCCATCTTTAGTGAGATTAATCATATATGGTTCCTAAAATGGACTTATATTTCATATATCATACTACTTAATATAATAAAACTAGTTTCTACTAGACAGGAACTTCCTGTAGGCCAGTGGTAGGCGATAAAGGCTAGTCGTACTTCAGTTGTGGGTTCGATTCCCATAGCCTTGTCCGACGCGATGGGTTGTATCCCGTCCTGCAGGTTGTCCTTTTTCTAAAGCTATATTACTATAACATCCCATCAACAAAATCAAAAAAGTGTTATCCTTAAACAATACTAACTTATGTCCAACATAATCTATTCCAATCTTTAGGATTATCTAAAATAATTCGGTCCATGCTCATAGTATAAAGAAAATGATCACGTGAATGCCATCATTTATCCCCCATATATCATAAAATATATCTTGTTGGTAAAATTAAAAATATGTAAATACCTTAATAATGTATTATCTTGAAGAATGAATATCCATTGAACCTTAGTGAAAACATGAATGCAGTTAAAAGTTAACACTTTCCACATACCAAAATCCTCAAAATTCTATATCCTCAAACCACAATCATGAGCTCATGAATACTATCAAACATATTAGATTCTCTTTATCCCTTCATTATGTGCATATCATCTGTTTTCCAAAAATATTTCAATCACTTTTCATGGTTACCGATGCTATAAAATTATTGAAAACTATAATAGACCAAAACATAAATATTCCAATATTCCACGATACTATATACAACATTATTCTGTAATCCCATTACATAAACACCTAATCATTCCATCACATCGTTGTCATATTCAACATTTCCAATAGTGATCGCATGTGACTTCCCTTTTTTCCTTTGCCTTAATTGGTTGCTCATGTCGATCATCACTAACCCTTGGATTAGGGAATTTATTAGCATAATGCCCCATTTCCTTGCACTTGAAGCATTGAAGTGTTGTTGGTGCGTTCTCTGCAGTCTTTTCTTTATTCACATCATTAGAAACTCTTTTTCCATTACTTCGACACTCAGCTGCTCGATGACTTTCTTTTCCACACTTAAAAAATTTTCTAGTCCCTTTAAGACAATCTCCACCATGCTTCTTTCCACACTTTGAGCATAAGGAAACATTCATCTTCTTTTCACCATTATTCTGATATTTCTCCTTGAACTCCATCTTTCGTTTCTTGTCAAAACTATGAGATGGGTAAGTAACACCAACTTCCATTTCTACCTTGATAGCACAATGCACAATTTCTTCATAGCTACTGAAGTCTCTTATAGCTAATGCCCTTCGAAGATGTGGTTTTAAGCCACTGAAGAAATGATCAACTTTACTTTCAGGTTGGATGATAAATCCATATGCATACCTTGCAAGCCTTGTAAAATTCGCTTCGTATATACCAACAGATTCATCATCCTTTTGCTTTAGTTCAAGAAACTCCTTCTCCATCATTGTTCTAAGAATATGAGGGAAGTACTTATTGAAAAATAAGTTCTTGAACTCGTCCCATTCCATAGACTCAATTTCAACTCTTGGCCTCATACTCTTGATAAGATTCCACCATTGATCAGCATCACATTCCAAACGATACACTGCTAAGATGACTTTATCATGTTCAGAACATTGAATAACTGAAAATATCTTTTCAGTAGTATTAATCCATTGTTCAGCAACAAGTCGATGAGAAGACCCACTGAAAGAAGGTGGACGTTGCCTCATGAAGGACTCAGTAGAATATTGTTCCCTTCTCTGCTCATTTGGAAGTCCAGAATGATTCATAGCTTGTGTAAGTATAGCAATAAGATTTTGCACTCCATCTCCCATAACATTTTTTTATTCAGGAGGACAATCATTGCATTGTCCATTACATTGATCAAAACGGTTCCTTCAGGTTCCAACCATTGTCTAAAACCCAAAAAGAATAGTGTGAGAGGAAAAAATCATGATAGGGAAAACAACATAATAAAGGGGGAGTATCCTCAATATCTTACATCTTAGGTTAAATTCTATGATTGTTAACGTAGTTCTCGGACCGTATCCTATACATATACTTATCCTTAGGGACATCCCTAGACATACCTTAGAAATATCTCTAGGGATCTCACTAACATATTCGCATCCTAGTTTCCAAAGGTTGACTAAACCTCCCTTTGATACCAACTGTAGAGACCCGAAGCCTAACGTACATGGACATTAAATTACTTTTGCGGAATACTTAGTACATAACAAAAACACACACACAAGGACCGTAATAGTTTAGTGTCTTTGGAAACTTGGGATATAATCTTCTAATCGTGGTGAAAGATCTTCAAAATCTCCCATAAAGATCTTCTTTTTTTTAAACCTAAATCCTTTATTTATGTCCTGGTGAAAAGAAAACATAAAAGGGTGATCTCAAATGCTCAGTAAGGGTAAACAAAAGAAATATCAATCACGTCATAATCAAAAGAAAATATCTTTTGGAAATCTTAACCTGCAAAAGAGATCATAATTTCATAACATGGGATAAATCATAGTAGTGAAATGTAATCCCAATAATCATAACTTAAAACATGAAACTTTGTGTCATACACACATAATCATAGAGAATCATTTCTTATTAGTCAAGACTCATTGCCAAGACTATCTTAGTGGACAAATTCCCTTTCTGAACCGAGTTCACTTCTCGTTTCAGTCCTGTTTCACTGAATCGGTATAACCTACCATTCCATCCATGTCTATCTCATGAGATATAAAATCTTTACCCAATGCATTGGAGGGAGATATAGGTCCCACCCATCTCATAATGATACCATTCTTATGTGTGCCACAAAATCATAAATCATACATCATTGCATAACCCATGTAATAAAAATGGGAATCTTAAACATCGTGACATCATCAAACAATTCATATAAGATAAAGGAATTCATAAAAATAATTCCATCACAACATAATCAAATCAATGTAATAATAGGGATATAAACAGAACCCTATATTATCTTATATGGAAAATAATTTTGATAAAACACTTGAACTCCATTCTTGAGGAAAAATATCCTTTCAAATTCAAAAACACTTTTCCTTTTTTAACATGTCGTAAAATTATAAAATAAAAGAAGTTGTTTAAAAATAAACTTTAAAACTTGTAAAGGAATCTTCTTGGAAATAATGTTTTAAAAATCCATTCATGTCGTATAAGTTAAAAAAACATTCTTCTCGTACTTTTGTCGGAAAATTCAAAAATTACCTCGTACGAAAAAAGACAAAATATTCCTTTCATATATTTTACTAAAAACTCGTTGAAGGGTAAAATTGGATTTAAAAAATTGTAGGTGTAGGGAAATAAAATTACATATTGAGCAAACATGGATGTGGGTGATAAAATACACCCCAGTAAATTCCAAAGTATAAACAATCTCGGATAAAATGAGATTGTGATATTTTCCCTTACCTTAGTTCTGATTTGCTTCGTATGTGTCCGAACCTCCTGTATGATGATTTAAATAATGTCATTGACTTATTCCAGAATCATACTCATTGTTATGATATCATATATGGTTCACTTATGGCTTTATATTACCCGTTCTTTTGTAAATTCCATGTTAAAAGTGTTTTGGGTAAAATCGTTTCATTTGTCGTCTGTGTTTTCACTTGTAATTATTCATATGATTACTTAGATAATTATTACTTAATTCCAGAATATAAAACATGATTTATATATAATATATATTCAGAATATATATATATATAATAGATCAGTAAATGGAACGAAATACACCGTTCATGGAGACGGTACACCATACGTACGCATGAACGTTGTTTTCTTTTCCTTATTGAGTTGAATGGAATTAAGTAGATGACATACATATATATACACATAAATCCAGAATAATTATTATGTCATATATTTCATTATTAATTATTATATATACTTTATAATCATTCATGAATGGTTAACGTGGAGATGGTAGTCCGTACGTAGGCACGAGCGATGATATCGTTCTCATGATCGTGGAATTGTATTTGAGTGTATGTATACTATTTCAGAATCAATATAACTTTACAATAATCATATATAGTTATTATTTACACCATTATACCCATCCAAGTAAGGTGGTGGTGGAAAATAGATTACACCACGGCGTGGAGATGGTATTCCGTACATACGCACGCGCGGTGATTTCATTTTTCGTAGGATGGATAGATGGTGAAATAGGGTTGTTTAATAATTATAATAACATATCAGTATATAAGTGATACTTATGTTTTTACTTCATAATGAAACAAACTAAGAAGAATAAGTGGAAGAAGAAATAAAGATGAAAGAATCGGTAACGGACATTACCTCTTCTTTGAAGTGCCTCTTTGAGATCTCCTTTTAGGGCACTAAAATTGGTCTTTGAGGAATACCAGAACCTCTAGGATGTTTCTAGGGAATTGGAGAAGGGAATTTGGAATGGTTTGGCCGAGCTTGAAGGCTCAAAGTGGTGTGAGGAACAGAGGGAGGATGTGCCCTTTTATAAGGGAGGAGAGGGGCATCTTTGGAATAACTAAAACTATTATTTTATTATAAAGTCAAATTCGGTTTTAAATAGCTCCAAATTGATTAATTTCTAGGATAAGGTGGGTATGGGTCGAAATCCTCTCATACAATAGAATTTAGACAAGTGTAGGATCCTATTTTAACCTTATCATTTAGATTTAACATTAAGTTAAATAATTTTACTTTTACCGTGTCTTCTTGTGTTCTTACACAATAAGGTTAATAAAATTACTATAACAAGACAAAAGAACCCCAAGTTGTTTATTATTAATATATATAACTGTATCTAAGTCATTTGGACGAACCTTAGATTTTTAGGAATAAAATAAAAATTAATAATATAATATATGTTTTAAAAACTATTTTATGTCAATTTTGACACTATTTAGTAATTGATTTTTGTGAAAATCATAACAGAATTATGAGTTCTAAAAAAGTAAATTAAATCAATAATAACATGTCATATTAACCTATAAAATTAGTTTATTTCATAAAAAGTCTGAAATTACATTTATTTGAGTATTTATAACATCAATTATGTCAATATTTCATTAATAAGATAATTACTGCATCATATTTGTGTCATAAATAAATTACATTATTTAATGTCTAAAAATTACAAATAAAATACCATTATGTATTAAATAGTTTTATCTTTCTAATGACTATTTATAGTCGAATTTATATTATGTATAACCCTATATTAAAAATGATTTACTTATTAAACTTTGATTTTAACTATTTTAACCCTTCTTTAAATAAATTAATAATAAATGTCTTAATCTAATCCAAGTGGACCTAAATGGTCATATTTTATTCCTAAGGTTGTTTTTGGTCGAATTACACTTATCCAATAGAATTAGGACAAGTGTTAGGGTAATAATAATATCATTTTTACCCTTAATTACCCTATTTACTTTTAACTATGGTAAGAAAAGTAAAAAAGTTATTATTCACCAAAAAATTATTTTCATATCATTGAACCACATTTTACTTACTGACATCAACCGTGTCTCTCGGATTTTTTAAATTTCACTCACAGAAGCGGTAAAATTAAGTTTTATGAAAAATTCATTTTTCTTAACTACCACTTAGTGGTTTCACTATTCATCAAAAAATGAAAGTTTCCAGAAAAATACCAAAAAATTAGGCCTAAGCAATATCTGATATTATGAATTCAAAAATGGTGACTATTTTACCAAATTCAAAACATATCATTTACATTAATTAATTTAAAAATTAATTCCCGTCGTCAAAACAAATAGCGTGTTCTTAAGTGATAATAACTATCAAAAGATTGACAGTTGTTTATGTCTGGTTTAAATGTGAAATTACATCCAATAACCAACATTGTATTAAATTGTAAAAATATATTCTAAATATACTTTAAAACCAATCAAATTAATAATTTATCACTATTAATTATTTCTATTAAAAAGGTTGTTTTTAATTAAAATTTAGTAATTTTCACTATTCATCAGAAAATGAAAGTTATCCGAAAAGTACCAAAATTTTACCCTAAGCTAATTTCGTTTTCTGAATCCATAAATTATGTCCATTTTGAAAAATAAAATTTACAAAATTTCAAAAAGTGGTTATTACTATTCATAACGGCTAGTTTTAATAATATTTTAATAGCATATTGTTGTTTTGTAAACTCGTTATTGCGTACTACACACGCTATCGAGGAAGGTCATGATTGCATGTAATGCAAGTCAAGTCAAGGATGCATGTTGTGCAAGATCCTTTTGATGTAGCATACAACACAAGACATTAATCAAATTAAAAAGAATATTTTTCATAAACTCTCGGGGTGTTACATTCTACCCCCCTTAAAATGAATTTCGCCCTCGAAATTTTTCGGGGTTATAAAGGGTTTACTATTCGAAAGTTTCTTTAATAGAAACCCACATCGTAAAAATGAATACCAAAACCAATCTTTAAAAACAAAAGTATGAAACGTAACGGTTACCCAAATAAACTAATCATTGGGTTTCCACACAGGTAAAAATATGGATATGGAAGAGAAATCTAACCATCATGTTCTGATGGAGAGTGGTAGAAAACATGGATATTGAAAAGCCAGCAATCACAAAGCCATAAATTTGTGAGGATCTAAGGTACCGTCTGATTCATCAGATATAAGAGCAGTAGGACAACATTTTTGGTTTTCAAGATCATTTCCCTAAAGTTGATGAAATTGGAATTAGAAAAAATACTTTCGTGATTTTGGTATAGTCTCACCGTTTTTCATTCTTTGAACAATTTCCATTTCATAACTTAAAGAAATGAAGTTTAATTTGTCATTCGTGATGTGTTAGTAGATCATGTGATAGAATGATGGGTCATTCCATCTCTCTCAAACAAAAGGTTAGAAAAGTTATCAAAATATACATAAGTCCATCTATAGTAAGATTAATTATATATGGTTCCTAAAATGGAATTATAATTCATATATCATACTACTTAATATAATAAAACTAGTTTCTACTAAACAGGAACTTCCTGTAGGCCAGTGGTAGGCGATAAAGGCCAGTCGCACTTCGGTTGTGGGTTCGATTCCCATAGCCTTGTCCGACGCGATGAGTTGTCGCTCGTCCTGCAGGTTGTCCTTTTTCTAAAGCTATATTACTATAACATCCCATTAACAAAATCAAAAAAGTTTTATCCTTAAACAATACTAACTTATGTCCAACATAATCCATTCCAATATTTAGGCTTATCTAAAATACTTCAGTCCAACGCACAATTTCTTCATAGCTACTAAAGTCTCTTATAGCTAATGCCCTTCGAAGATTTGGTTTTAAGCTACTGAAGAATCGATCAACTTTACTTTCAGGTTGGATGATAAATCAAGATCCATACCTTGCAAGCCTTGTAAAATTCGCTTCGTATATACCAACAGATTCATCATCCTTTTTCTTTAGCTCAAGAAACTCCTTCTCCATCTTTGTTTGAAGAATATGAGGGAAGTACTTATTGAAAAATAAGTTCTTGAACTCGTCCCATTCCATGGACTCAATTTCATCTCTTGGCCTCATATTCTTGATAAGATTCCACCATTGATCAGCATCACCTTCCAAACGATACACTGCTAAGATGAATTTATCATGTTCATAACATTGAAGAACTGAAAATATCTTTTCAGTAGTACTAATCCATTGTTCAGCAACAAGTGGATCAGAAGACCCACTGAAAGAAGGTGGACGTTTCCTCATGAAGGACTCAATAGAATATTGTTCCCTTCTCTGCTCATTTGGATGTCCAGAATAATTCATAGCTTGTGTAATTATAGAAATAAGATTTTTCACTCCATCTCCAATAACATTTGTTTGTTCAGGAGGACAATCATTTCATTGTCCATTACATTGATCAAAACGGTTCCTTCAGGTTCCAACCATCGTCTAAAACCCAAAAAGAATAGTCTAAGAGGAAAAAATCATGCTAGGGAAAACAACATAATAAAGGGGGAGTATCATCAATATCTAACATCTTAGGTTAAATTCTATGATCGTTACCGTAGTTCTAGGACTGTATCCTATACGTATACTTATCCTTAGGGACATCCCTAGACATACCATAGAAATATCTCTAGAGATCTCACTAACGTTTTCACATCCTAGTTTCCAAAGGTTGACTAAACCTCCCTTTGATACCAACTGTAGAGACCTGAAGCCTGACGTACATGAACATTATATTACTTTTGTGGAATACTTAGTACATAACAAAAACACACACACAAGGACCATAATAGTTTAGTGTCTTTGGAAACTCAGGATATAATCTTCTAATCGTGGTGAAAGATCTTCAACATCTCCCATAAAGATCTTATTTTTTTAAACCTAAATCCTTTCTTTATGTCCTGGGGAAAAAACATAAAAGGTTGAGCTCAAATGCTCAGTAAGGGTAAACAAAAGAAATATCAATCACGTCATATTAATAAGAACATATCTTTTGGAAATCTTAACCTGCAAAAGAGATCATAATTTTATAACATGGGATAAATCATAGTAGTGAAATGTAATCCCAATAATCATAACTTAAAACATGAAACTTTGTGGCATACACACATAATCATAGAGAATCATTTCTTATTAGTCAAGACTCATTTCCAAGACTATCTTAGTGGAAAAAATCCCTTTCTGAACCGAGTTCACTCCTCATTTCAGTCCTATTTCATTGAACCGGTATAACCTAACATTCCAGCCATGTCTATCTCATGAGATATAAAATCTTTACCCAATGCATTTGAGGGAGATATAGGTCCCATCCATCTCATAATTATACCATTCTTATGTGTTCCACAAAATCATAAATCATACATCATTGCATAACCCATATAATAAAAATGGGAATCTTAAACATCGTGACATCATCAAACAATTCATATAAGATAAAGGAATTCATAAAAATAATTCCATCACAACATAAACAAATCAATGTAATAATAGGGATATAAACAGAACCCTATATTATCTTAGATGGAAAATAATTTTGATAAAACACTTGAAAACTATTCTTGAGGAAAATATCCTTTCAAATTCAAAAACACTTTTCATTTCTTAACATGTCGTACAATTATAAACTAAAAGAATTTGATTAAAATTAAACTTGAAAACTTGTAAAGGAAGATTCTTGGAAACAATGTTTTAAAAATCCATTCATTCCATATAAGTTAAATAAACATTCTTCTTGTACTTTTGTTGGAAAAGTCAAAAAGTACCTCGTACAAAAAACGACAAAAGATTCCTTTCATATATTTTACTAAAAACTCTACGAAGGGTAAAATTGGATTTAAACAATTGTAGGTGTAGGGAAATAAAATTACATATTGAGAAAACATGGATGTGGATGATAAAATACACCCCAGTAAATACCAAATTATAAACAATCTCGGATAAAAATGAGATTGTGATATTTCCCCTTACCTTAGGTCCGATTTGCTTCGTATGTGTCCGAACCTCCTGTAAAATGATTTAAATAATGTCATTGACTTATTCCAGAATCATACTCATTGTTATGATATCATATATGGTTCACTTATGGATTTATATTACCCGTTCTTTTGTAAATTCCATGTTAAAGAGCGTTTTGGGTAAAATCGTTTCATTTGTCGTCCGTGTTTTGACTTGTAATTATTCATATGATTACTTAGATCATGATTACTTAATTACAGAATATAAAACATGATTTATATATAATATATATTCATAATATATATATATATATAATAGATCAGTAAACGGAAAGAAATACACCGTTCATGGAGACGGTAGACCGTACGTACGCATGAACGCTGTTTTCTTTTCCTTATTGAGTTGAATGGAATTAAGTAGATGACATAAATATATATACACATAAATCCAGAATCATTATTATGTCATATATTTCATTATTAATTATTAAATATCCTTTATAATCATTCATGAATGGTTAATGTGGAGAATGAATCTCATCGCGTTGTGGAGACGGTAGTCCGTACGTACGGACGAGTGATGATATCGTTCTCATGATCATGGAATTGTATTGGAGTGTATGTATACTATTTTAGAATCAATATCACTTTAAAATAATCATATATAGTTATTATGTACACCATTATACCCATCCAAGTAAGGTGGTGGTGGAAAATAGATTACACCACGGCGTGGAGACGGTATTCCATACGTACGCACGCGCGGTGATTTCATTTTCTGTAGGTTGGATATATGGTGAAATAGGGTTGTTTCATAATTATAATAACATATCAGTATACAAGTGATACTGATGTTATTACTTCATAATTAAACAACCTAAGAAGAAGAAGTGGAAGAAGAAATAATGATGAAAGAATCGGTAACGGACATTATCTCTTCTTTGAAGCGCCTCTTTGAGATCTCTATTTAGGGAACTAACATTGGTCTTTGAGGAAGAAAAAAACCTCTAAGATGTTTCTAGTGAAGTGGATAAGGGAATTTGGCAGGGTTGGGCCGAGCTTTAAGGCTCAAAGTGGTGTGAGGAATAGAGGGAGGAGGTGCCCTTTTATAAGGGAGGAGAGGGGCACCTTTGGAATAACTAAAACTATTATTTTATTATAAAGTAAAATTCGGTTTTAAATATCTCAAAATTGATTAATTTCTAAGATAAGGTGGGTATGGGTCGCAATACTTTCATCCAATAGAATTTAGACAAGTTTAGGTTCCTATTTTAACCTTATCATTTAGATTTAACATTAAGTTAAATAATTTTACTTTTACCGTGTCTTCTTGTGTTATTACACTATAAGGTTAATAAACTTACTATAAAAAGACAAAAGAACCCAAAGTTGTTTATTATTAATATATATAACCATATATAAGTCATTTTTCCGAACCTTAGATTTTTAGGAATAAAATAACAATTAATAATATAATATTTGTTTTAAAAACTATTTTATGTCAATTTTGACACTATTTAGTAATTGATTTTTGTGAGAATCATAACAGAATTATTAGTTCGAAAAAATTAAATTAAATCAATAATAAAATGTCATATTTACCTATAAAATTAGTTTATTTCATAAAAAGTCTTAAATTACATTTATTTGAGTATTTATAACATCAATTATGTCAATATTTCATTAATAAGATAATTACTGCATCATATTTGTGTCATAAATAAATTAAATTATTTAATGTCTAAAAATTACAAATAAAATACCATTATGTAGGAAATATTTTTAGCTTTATAATTACTATTTATAGTAGAATTTATCTTATGTATAACTCTATATTAAAAATTATTTACTTATTAAACTTTGATTTTAACTATTTTAACCCTTCTTTAAATAAATTAATAATAAATGCCCTAATCTAATCCAAGTGGCCCTAAATGGTCATATTTTATTACTAAGGTTGTTTTTTGTCTAATTACACTTATCCAATAGAATTAGGACATGTGTTAGGGTAATAATAATATCATTTTTACCCTTAATTACCCTATTTACTTTTAATCGTGGTAAAAAAGTAAAAAGTTATTATTCACCAAAAAATTATTTTTATCTCATTGAACCACATTTTACTTTCTGACATCAACCGTGTCTCTCGAATTTTTGAAATTCCACTCACAGAAGCGGTAAAATTATGTTTTATGAAAAATTCATTTTTCTTAACTACCACTTAGTGGTTTCACTATTCATCAAAAAATGAAAGTTTCCAGGAAAATACCAAAAATTAGGCCTAAGCTATATTTGATATTATGAATTAAAAAATGATGTATATTTTACCAAATTCAAAACATATCAGTTTCATTAATTAATTTAAAAATTAATTCTCGTCGTCAAAACAAATTGCGTGTTCTTAAGAGATAATAACTATCAAAAGATTGATAGTTGTTTATGTCTGGTTTAAATGTGAAATTACATCCAATAACTGACATTGTATTAAATTGTAAAAATATATTCTAAGTATACTTTAAAACCAATCAAATTAACAATTTATCACTATTAATTATTTCTATTAAAAAGGTTGTTTTTAATTAAAATTTAGTAATTTTCACTATTCATCAGAAAATGAAAGTTATCCGAAAAGTACCAGAATTTCACACTAAGCTAATTTCGATATTCCGAATCCCTAAATGAAGTCAATTTTCAAAAATAAAATTTACAAAATTTCAACAAGTGGTTATTACTATTCATAACGGCTGGTTTTAATAATATTTTAATAGCATATTGTTGTTTAGTGAAACTCGTTATTGCATACTACACACACTATCGAGGAAGGTCTCGATTGCATGTAATGCAAGGCAAGTCAAGGATGAGTGTTGTGTAAGCTCCTTTAGGTGTAGTGTAAAACACAAGACATTAATTAAATTAAAAAGAATATTTTTCATAAAATCTCTTGGTGTTACAGGTATTCCGGTCATAGAATTCATTAATATGTTTCACTCTCCCAGCCATAGAATATTTGATAATGCTGAGGAATTGGAAATAGATTTCCTAATATCTATACTGACTACTGAATATTCCTTCATTGCAGGACACATGATGTAGTATGTCACGACCCGTCCTCGGGGCCCGTGCCGTGACTACCCCAAGCCCGCCTTCCATAGGCCAGGGGCTGGCGACTAGCACCAAGGCGTAAAATCCCAGTAAACAGGGAAGGCATTGCCTTTATAAGTAACAACCACCACAGAGTCAGCAAGCGGAAAGTAACTACAAAGTGCAGAAAAGTAAAGGGGGCCGGAAATACAAGCCCAACTGTAAAGTACAACTGAAAAAGTAAAGAACAGCAACTGAAGAAAAGGCAGCGGCCTCGTGTCGTCCACTGGCAATCCCACCTGAAGGGTGGGTACAGATAGCCTCCAGGCTCCTCGGGTCCCACGTCCGCTCCGAGCACGTCCCGCCCAGTGGTCCACCTCCAGGTACCGTCCTGCTCCACGCCCCAACCGCGATCAGCGCTGTCCGTCGTCTGCATCCAACACAACAAGGTGCGGGCATAGCCCGTGCAGGGGTGAGTATAAGCTACTCAGTAAGGACCCCGAGACCCCCGAAGGTCTCCCGAAATCCACAAAGGATATAGCACAAAAGAAAGATGCAATCACGAAGTAACATCTGACTCGACTTAGGTATATGCCCATACATATACCTAAGTCCCCAATTCTAGCTCTGCTCACGAGCTCAAGAACAACTCGATCCACAAAGGAAAGCAAGACTCAAATCCACAAGGAGAGTAAACAGTAAATCCACATAGGATAGTTCAACACAATCCACAAAGGAGAGTAACATAAGATTCAGCTCAACCAGGTATACTTTTTCAGATGACGTCAAGATGATCACTGATCCATCTAAGTCGTCGGACCCACGAAGGATCGATTGGTACTAACCCCCGCAAAAGACCCACGTAGGATCGGGCTCACACAGAACCTGCAGGCAGTGGCTCACACAGAACCGGTAGTAAGGACCCACATAGGATCAAGCTCACACAGAACCTGTAGCACTGATCCACGTAGGATCGCTGAGTGCAGTAGTCGACGCAGTCCACTGAGGATCTCTGCACAGTCGTCGCCGCAGTCCATGAAGGATCTCTGCTCTGCCGTCGTCGCAGTCCACTGAGGATCTCTGCTCTGCCGTCGTCGCAGTCCACGGAGGATCTCTGCTCTGTCGTCGAAGTCACAGCCAGCGCTAGGGTTCCCGCACATAGCGAGCTCGTTTAGGAGGGTCCGCTCCACGAGCCGAGAGGCTGATACATCAACTGATACTTAGTCCGAAGTTGATGTATCCAAAAGTTCCGTATCGACAACAGGATCTCAACGCAACAGACGGCACGTCAATCGGACGCCCGGTCTGAGAGTTATTGGCATTTTCGTCCCAGGGGCCCGGTTGGTTTTTAGGGAAAAACCAACCCGACCGTACTCCGCCTGCGTCCGATCCTCGGGCGGAGTATGCCAAAAGTTCCGTCTCACTCAGAGGAAACTACCACAGCTGACGGTACGTCGATCGGACGTCCGTAGCTCAAGTTATGAGCATTTCCGCTCCGAGGGCCCGGTTGGTTTCGTGTACGAACCAACCCGGCCGAACCCAAAGTCTTCCTAAACCTTGAGTATAATATACCGAAACGACCGTCTCGATCCAAGGATCGCGTAGCCACTGACGGTTCGTCAATCGGAGGTCCCAGGCCCAAGATATGGGCGAAAGACCGAAGAAGGCCCGAAAACGGGGGTTCTGGGCCCGGGGCGACCCGGCCCGAACCCCCCCTGGGTCGGCCGAACCGGGTCGGCCCGACCCGGCTAGGCCGGGTCCGGTCCGGCCTGGGCGCGGCCCGGCCGACCGGACCGGCCGGCTCGGCTTCGGCCGAGCGGCCGAAGAGCTGCCGCGGGTTTGACCCGCGGCTTGAAGGAAACGCGGCCCCGCGGGGGGCCGCCTGTCACGCGGACGCGGCCGGGCCGCCGCGTCCCTCCCCGGTTCCGCGCGGCCGCGGAACCGGCCGCCGCCGCCACGGCTTCAGCCGCGGCGGAATTTCTCCACGGCGGCGCGCCGGGCGCCGCCGGAGTTGCTCTGGTGGCCCGTTTTGCCTCCCGTCTGCGCCGTTGCTCATCCCGGGGGCCGATCTTCACTGCGGAATCAACAGATCGCCCCTGCCGCACGGTTCGTCGTCGTCCGCCAAATCCGCACAACAAAAGATTGGCGGAGGGTTGTCGGGTCTTGTTCGTTAGACCCGCACCCTCCGCGTTAGTCATAAACAACGGGAGGAAAAAGATAATAATCAACAACAATTTTAAATAAATTAAAATTGTCGGTGATCATGTTCTTTACTTTAAAAGAATAAACACGGGGAATAAAAGAATTCCAACAACCCTTACCTCGCAGCTGTCGTTGCCGAACGAGGGATCGTCGCGGGATTGCTCGTCGCGGAAGAAGGGGGATCGTCGCGTCGTCGCGGTATCCGGCGTCGCGTTGCCAATCTCCGGATCAAGATCAAACGGATTTAATTAATTAAATCCGTTGTCATTGAAATTAAAAAAAAGGGTGAAATAAACGATTCGTTTCTCACCTTAATTGCCGAACGAGGATCGGCCGCGGAAGAAGAGGCGTCGCCGAAGAACGTCGCGGGTAGAGCTCGTCGACGTCGCAGATCACGGTGTGCGTCGTCGAATTCCGGTCGTCGGCGTTCTTCGCGTTCTTCGCGTTCTTCGCGTTCTTCGCGTTCTTCGCGAGGAGGGTGGAGAATCAGGGATCCTCTCAAATCCTTTCAAAGGATTTTGAGGTTGGTCTTATTTTATAAACATGCCAACAAACGCAAAAGCGTAAGTAACGACCCATCAGTTCGTTGAATTAATTCAACGAGCGAAACAGCCCATTTAATTCACGAAATAAATGGCCCAATTAAATGGTCTGTTAAGAATTAAAGAAAATGCGTCGGTTGACTTTTCAGTTACTTTGACGGGTTTTCGCGGGTGCGTTACTTAGCGAAAGAAACGGCGGGGCTCGTGCGGGCCCCACCTCACAAATATCCTACCAAGGGGGTAGGATATTTCTGGATAGCACCCTATCCGCTTTAACTCAGTTCAAGTGGCTTCCAAGCGGCTTCCAAGCAGCTTAAGTGAAATAAAATAAAGTTGTCGCACAAATTTATTTTATTTCTGACTTAAAGCCCCGAAATTTAAAAACCACGTCTGAGCAAACGCAACTCCGGAAGAGGCGTTTCTAAGGAAATACCGGCGCTGTAATTTCATCGGTGCCCTCAGAATTCGATTCCGGGCACCGGTTCAAAAGATAGAAAAACCCGCTCGTCCGTTCACTGAACGTACCCGAGCCAAACTTTGGAAATTGATTCCGGGCACACCGGGCCTCGGAATCAGGTGCCGTCTGAAGCTGATCTCTTGTAAAATTCCAAAGAAAATTAAGAAAAAAATTTCCTTGAAATTTTAGGGTCTTTACATTACTCCCACCTCAGGGATTTACGTCCCCGTAAAGATACATCAAAAACTAGGGGAACAAATGGGGGTACTGAGCACGCATCTGAGCCTCCCGCTCCCAAGTGCTCTCCTGGAGGTTCCCGTGATGCCATCTGACGCGCACAAGAGGAATCGACCTCCCACGTAGGACCCGCTCCTGTCGATCCTCGATCTCCACTGGGACCTCCGCAAAAGTCGCCCCATCGTCCACGTCCAGCTCCCCAAAGTCGATGATGTGCGTCGGGTCGTGCACGTATCTCCTCAGCTGAGACACGTGGAAGACGTCGTGCACCTGGTGCAACTGAGGTGGTAGAGCCAGGCGATAAGCCACCTCTCCTATCCTGTTGAGGACCTAAAAAGGCCCGATGAAGCGTGGAGACAACTTTCCGCCTCGGCCCAATCTCCGTAACCCACGTCGAGGTGAGACACGCAAAAAGACGTGGTCGCCATCCTCGAACTCCAGTGGCCTCCGCCTCCTGTCAGCATATGACTTCTGCCGGCTCTGAGCTGTCCTCATCCTCTCCTGGATGATCTGGACCTTCTCTGTCGTGTCTCGGACCATCTCTGGTCCCACGAGTGCTGACTCCCCAGGGTCTGTCCAGCACAACGGTGATCTGCAGGGTCTGCCGTACAACGCCTCGTATGGTGCCATCCCGATGGTGGAGTGGTAGCTGTTGTTGTACGCGAACTCCACCAAGGGTAGGTGGTCCTCCCAGCTGCGACCAAAGTCGAGGACACATGCACGGAGCATGTCCTCGAGTGTCTGTATGGTCCTCTCCGTCTGACCATCCGTCTGAGGGTGGAAGGCTGTGCTCAGATGGAGCCGCGTCCCGAACACCTCCTGCAACCCCTTCCAAAGCCGGGAAGTGAAACGAGCATCTCGATCAGAGACGATATACGATGGCACACCGTGAAGCCGTACGATCTCCTGGACGTAAAGACGTCCCAAGCTCTCCACTGAGCCCTGCTCTCTGATGGGTAAGAAGTGTGCCGACTTGGTGAGTCGGTCGACAATCACCCAAATGGAGTCGTGACCTCTGGAAGTGCGTGGAAGTCCAGTCACGAAGTCCATAGATATGCCATCCCACTTCCACTCCGGGACCTCCAAGGGCTGTACCAAGCCTGCTGGTACCTGATGCTCTTCCTTCACCTGCTGGCAGGTGAGGCATCGTGAAACGAACTCTACCACAGCTTTCTTCATGCCGGGCCACCAGTGCTGTCGTCTGAGATCCTGGTACATCTTCGCCACTCCGGGATGCACCGCCAAGGGAGAAGTGTGAAACTCTCTCAGCACCTCCTCTCGTAAAGCGACTGGTACGAAGGTACGTCCTCTGTAAAGGATGTCATGCTCTGCTCCAAGGGAGAAACCATCAGGCGCCTGACCTGAGGATATCAGTGCACGCCGGGTCTCACAGTCAGCGTCCTCACGCTGAGCCTCTCTGACCCGCTGTAGAAGTGGAGGAGAGACTGTGAGAGACTGAAGAAAGGTTGCTCTGTCTCTATCCACAAAGGATATCTGTAAGGAGGCTAGTTGCTCTGTCGCCTCCTCAAGTAGCTGAATGCCCGTCCTCCTGCTGAGGGCATCGGCTACCACGTTCCCCTTCCCAGGAGTATAGACTATCTCAAAGTCATAGTCCTGGAGGAACTCAAGCCATCTCCGCTGTCTCAGGTTCAGGTCCTTCTGAGAGAAGATATACCTGAGACTCTGGTGGTCAGAAAAGACTGTGAAGCGCTCGCCCATCAGATAGTGCCGCCAAGTCTTCAGAGCGAAGACCACTGCTGCTAACTCCAGGTCATGAGTGACGTAGTTCTAATCATGCGGCCTCAACTGACGTGATCCGTAGGCGATCACGGCCCGCTCCTGCATCAGGACGCACCCGAGTCCAGTCCCTGATGAATCGCAGTAAACTACGTATCCAACTCCCTCCTCAGGCAACCTCAAGATAGGTGCGCTGGTCAATCTCTGTCTCAGCTCCTGGAAGCTCTGCTGACATCTGTCTGACCACACGAAGGGTTTCCCCTTCTTCGTCAATGCTGAGAGTGGTGCCGCAACTCTGGAGAAGTCTGGCACGAATCTCCGATAGTATCCGGCTAGGCCCAAGAAGCTCCGCACCTCTGTCACGCTCCTGGGTGGCGCCCAAGCTAGTACTGCCTCGATCTTCGCGGGATCCACTGAAACTCCCGCCTCAGAGATGACGTGCCCCAAGAAGTGGACCTCACGTAACCAGAACTGGCATTTTGATAGCTTGCCATAAAGCTGGTGCTCTCGGAGTGTGTCTAGCACAACTCGCAGGTGGTAGGCATGCTCCTCCTCAGTCGTCGAGTATACCAAAATGTCGTCAATGAAGACCACGACAAACCGGTCGAGGTATGGCTGGAAGATCCTGTTCATGAGGCTCATGAACACTGCTGGAGCGTTGGTTACGCCGAACGGCATAACCAAGAACTCATAATGGCCATACCGACACCTGAAGGCCGTCTTCTGCACGTCCTCATCTCGAACTCTGAGCTGATGATAGCCTGACCGGAGGTCTATCTTTGAGAACCACCGCGCTCCCTTGAGCTGATCGAAGAGGTCATCAATCCGTGGCAGCGGATACTTGTTCCTCACTGTCACCTGGTTCAGGCGACGATAGTCGACACACATTCGCATGCTCCCGTCCACCTTCTTGGCGAACAAAATCGGGGAAGCCCAGGGTGAAACACTGGGTCGGATAAACCCCTTGCTCTGCAAGTCCTCCAACTGTACCCGCAGCTCCCGAAGCTCGGCGGGGGCCATCCGATATGCTGGAGTAGATATCGGGGCTGTCCCGGGGTACAAGTCGATGTAAAAGTCGACCTCTCTACGAGGAGGTATCCCTGGAACGTCGTCGGGAAAGACGTCCACGTACTGGTCCACCACTGCAGGAAAAACTGGACTTCGCACGTCCACTGCTCCAAGGATGAGGCTAGCCAACTGATGAGAGATGGGCTGCACTCTCCTCCGCGGAAGTCCATCCTGTGCTGCAAAGGTTCCCTTCTCGCCGGTGAAGGTAAACCTGCTCCCGTCGGTGCGAACACATCGCACCTTGCGCCTAAAACAGTCGATCTGGGCATGAACCGTGGATAGCCAATCCATGCCCAAGATGACGTCGTAAGGCCTCGACGCCGCTACAAGGAGATCCCAGCCGAAGCTCTCTCCTCCTAGAGTAAGCTCACACTGTCGGCACCAGTGCGTAATCGTCGAGTCTGCTCCCGTAGGAGTCTCTAGCCGTAAGGATCGAGCCAACGGCTCAGTCGGAATCTCCGAGCTCCGAACAAGGGCAGAGGCTATGAAAGAGTGACTCGCTCCTGTGTCTATAAGTACTGCAGCAAGGGTGGAATAGACATAGATCGTACCTCGAATCATCTCTGGCATGTCGGGGTCGTAGGCCTCCACTGCCTGGAGCTGGGCCTGTCCCTGCCCGCCAGCTCCCTGTGGTCGAGGTGGCCCTCCTGGTGGTGGTGGGGGTAGAGCCTGGAAGCGTCGCCCACCACCCGCTGCTCGGCCAGCTCCTCTGCCTCGTCCGCCTCCTCCCTACGGACCGCCACGGTCGACCCTCTGCCTCTGCCTGGGTGGACCCTCCACCGTCTGCTGCTCCTCTGGTCGGCGAGTCGGGCAATCACGAGCCATGTGACCCTGCCCGCCGCAAGAGTAGCACAGCCTGCCTCTCGGAAGGCTGGCACTCCGCTGTGTGCCCCGCACTGCTGAGCCGGTGTCCTGAGGCCCTCTGCGTGGGGGTCTGGTCTGCCTGGACCCGAGAGTCATCCGTCGGCTACCTGCTGCCGAAGACTCAGCTACCTGCCGCCCTGCGCTAGGTCTCGCCGCTGAAGAAGGCTCTGCCAGGAAGCTCTCGATCAGGAGGGCTCGCTCCAGCACTCCCGCCTGGGTCGGAATGCTGAGGGAGATCAGCGACGCCCGAATCTCCTGTCGCAAGCCCTGCTCGAAGGTCCGGGCCCGGAAGAAGGGGTCCCGTACCATGTCGGTTGAGTAGCGAGATAGGTCAGTGAACCTCGCCGCGTACTGAGCGACCGTCATGCTGCCCTGGCGCAGCTGGAGAAGCTCCTGGATGCGCACCGCTCGGAGGGTGGCCAGGACGAACTCAGAGCGGAAGAGGCTCTCGAAGTCCGTCCAGAGCAAGGATGCCTCATCGTGAACCTGG
The DNA here is from genome assembly GCA_963277665.1 of Viscum album. Taxonomy (NCBI): domain Eukaryota; kingdom Viridiplantae; phylum Streptophyta; class Magnoliopsida; order Santalales; family Viscaceae; genus Viscum; species Viscum album. The sequence goes on from OY728162.1 coordinate 1,439,767,030, forward strand.
AGCATCAAGCTCCACCATCGTCCTGCCGCCGCCTGCAGGAGGCTCGCCGCGAGAATCACCATGAGATCCGCTGGTGTCCTCACTAGCCTAAAGATCTGTACCACCGCCTCTAGCCAGTCCTCGGCGGCCTGTGGGTCCGCCTCACCGCGAAACCTAGGCGGTCGCTGGCTCTGAAACTCATGCAGTGCCCTGAGGCGACGTGCATCGTCAGCGTCTGGTACTGGTAGCATCGGTGGCTCGACGGGTAAAGCTACCGCCGGTGCCACTGCTGGCAAAGGGCCCTGCACCGAGGCCTCATCGCTCGGTGGGCTGCTGTCGCGCCCTACACTCGAAACCCTAGCTGGCTGTCGTCGCGGGGCCATCCTGAAAAGGAGATCAAGAGCACCACAGTCAGAACAGTATACCTGGTGAGCTGGCACAAGTAATCACAAGGAAAACTTGAGACTTTCATAAAGCAGATCAGTATACCCGGTTAGCTGACACAAGTAATCACAAAGAAGACTTGAAACACACACGCAATCAATGTTTTCATGCATTAAGTTGGAAATCAGGAGTCAGGGTCCTGGTGTACGGATACGTCGGCCACCGCACCAACACTGGGCTCCCTGAACTGATAACCACACTCAATACACTAAACACTATTGCTTCATATAGAAAGAAAGGACGATCAGAGTCTGCGGTAGAACCGACCACCTCTGATACCAATTTGTCACGACCCGTCCTCGGGGCCCGTGCCGTGACTACCCCAAGCCCGCCTTCCATAGGCCAGGGGCTGGCGACTAGCACCAAGGCGTAAAATCCCAGTAAACAGGGAAGGCATTGCCTTTATAAGTAACAACCACCACAGAGTCAGCAAGCGGAAAGTAACTACAAAGTGCAGAAAAGTAAAGGGGGCCGGAAATACAAGCCCAACTGTAAAGTACAACTGAAAAAGTAAAGAACAGCAGCTGAAGATAAGACGGCGGCCTCGTGTCGTCCACTGGCAATCCCACCTGAAGGGTGGTTACAGATAGCCTCCAGGCTCCTCGGGTCCCACGTCCGCTCCGAGCACGTCCCGCCCAGTGGTCCACCTCCAGGTACCGTCCTTCTCCACGCCCCAACCGCGATCAGCGCTGTCCGTCGTCTGCATCCAACACAACAAGGTGCGGGCATAGCCCGTGCAGGGGTGAGTATAAGCTACTCAGTAAGGACCCCGATACCCCCGAAGGTCTCCCGAAATCCACAAAGGATATAGCACAAAAGAAAGATGCAATCACGAAGTAACATCTGACTCGACTTAGGTATATGCCCATACATATACCTAAGTCCCCAATTCTAGCTCTGCTCACGAGCTCAAGAACAACTCGATCCACAAAGGAAAGCAAGACTCAAATCCACAAGGAGAGTAAACAGTAAATCCACATAGGATAGTTCAACACAATCCACAAAGGAGAGTAACATAAGATTCAGCTCAACCAGGTATACTTTTTCAGATGACGTCAAGATGATCACTGATCCATCTAAGTCGTCGGACCCACGAAGGATCGATAGGTACTAACCCCCGCAAAAGACCCACGTAGGATCGGGCTCACACAGAACCTGTAGGCAGTGGCTCACACAGAACCGGTAGTAAGGACCCACATAGGATCAGGCTCACACAGAACCTGTAGCACTGATCCACGTAGGATCGCTGAGTGCAGTAGTCGACGCAGTCCACTGAGGATCTCTGCACAGTCGTCGCCGCAGTCCACGAAGGATCTCTGCTCTGCCGTCGTCGCAGTCCACTGAGGATCTCTGCTCTGCCGTCGTCGCACTCCACGGAGGATCTCTGCTCTGTCGTCGAAGTCACAGCCAGCGCTAGGGTTCCCGCACATAGCGAGCTCGTTTAGGAGGGTCCGCTCCACGAGCCGAGAGGCTGATACATCAACTGACACTTAGTCCGAAGTTGATGTATCCAAAAGTTCCGTATCGACAAAAGGATCTCAACGCAACAGACGGCGCGTCAATCGGACGCCCGGTCTGAGAGTTATTGGCATTTTCGTCCCAGGGGCCCGGTTGGTTTTTAGGGCAAAACCAACTCGACCGTACTCCGCCTGCGTCCGATCCTCGGGCGGAGTATGCAAAAAGTTCCGTCTCACTCAGAGGAAACTACCACAGCTGACGGTACGTCGATCGGACGTCCGTAGCTCAAGTTATGAGCGTTTCCGCTCCGAGGGCCCGGTTGGTTTCGTGTACGAACCAACCCGGCCGAACCCAAAGTCTTCCGAAACCTTGAGTATAATATACCAAAACGACCGTCTCGATCCAAGGATCGCATAGCCGCTGACGGTTCGTCAATCGGAGGTCACAGGCCCAAGATATGGGCGAAAGACCGAAGAAGGCCCGAAAACGGGGGTTCTGGGCCCGGGGCGACCCGGCCCGAACCCCCCCTGGGTCGGCCGACCCGGGTCGGCCCGACCCGGCCCGACCCGGTGAGGCCGGGTCCGGTCCGGCCTGGGCGCGGCCCGGCCGCCCGGACCGGCCGGCTCGGCTTCGGCCGAGCGGCCGAAGAGCTGCCGCGGGTTTGACCCGCGGCTTGAAGGAAACGCGGCCCCGCGGGGGGCCGCCTGTCACGCGGACGCGGTCGGGCCGCCGCGTCCCTCCCCGGTTCCGCGCGGCCGCGGAACCGGCCGCCGCCGCCGCGGCTTCAGCCGCGGTGGAATTTCTCCACGGCGGCGCGCCGGGCGCCGCCGCCGCCGCCTTCCGCGGGCCGCCGGAGTTGCTCCGGTGGCCCGTTTTGCCTCCCGTCTGCGCCGTTGCTCCTCCCGGGGGCCGATCTTCACTGCGGAATCAACAGATCGCCCCTGCCACGCGGTTCGTCGTCGTCCGCCAAATCCGCACAACAAAAGATTGGCGGAGGGTTTCCGGGTCTTGTTCGTTAGACCCGCACCCTCCGCGTTAGTCATAAACAACGGGAGGAAAAAGATAATAATCAACAACAATTTTAAATAAATTAAAATTGTCGGTGATCATGTTCTTTACTTTAAAAGAATAAACACGGGGAATAAAAGAATTCCAACAACCCTTACCTCGCAGCTGTCGTTGCCGAACGAGGGATCGTCGCGGGATTGCTCGTCGCGGAAGAAGGGGGATCGTCGCGTCGTCGCGGTATCCAGCGTCGCGTTGCCAATCTCCGGATCAAGATCAAACGGATTTAATTAATTAAATCCGTTGTCATTGAAATTAAAAAAAAAAGGTGAAATAAACGATTCGTTTCTCACCTTAATTGCCGAACGAGGATCGGCCGCGGAAGAAGAGGCGTCGCCGAAGAACGTCGCGGGTAGAGCTCGTCGACGTCGCAGATCACGGTGTGCGTCGTCGAATTCCGGTCGCCGGCGTTCTTCGTGTTCTTCGCGTTCTTCGCGTTCTTCGCGAGGAGGGTGGAGAATCAGGGATCCTCTCAAATCCTTTCAAAGGATTTTTAGGTTGGCCTTATTTTATAAACATGCAAACAAACGCAAAAGCGTAAGTAACGACCCATCAGTTCGTTGAATTAATTCAACAAGCGAAACAGCCCATTTAATTCACGAAATAAACCGCCCAATTAAATGGTCTGTTAAGAATTAAAGAAAACGCGTCGGTTGACTTTTCAGTTACTTTGACGGGTTTTCGCGGGTGCGTTACTTAGCGAAAGAAACGGTGGGGCTCGTGCGGGCCCCACCTCACAAATATCCTACCAAGGGGGTAGGATATTTCTGGATAGCACCCTATCCGCTTTAAAGCAGTTCAAGTGGCTTCCAAGCGGCTTCCAAGAAGCTTAAGTGAAATAAAATAAAGTTGTCGCACAAATTTATTTTATTTCTGACTTAAAGCCCCGAAATTTAAAAACCACGTCTGAGCAAACGCAACTCCGGAAGAGGCGTTTCTAAGCAAATACCGGCGCTGCGATTTCATCGGTGCCCTCAGAATTCGATTCCGGGCACCGGTTCAAAAGATAGAAAAACCCGCTCGTCCGTTCACTGAACGTACCCGAGCCAAACTTCGGAAATTGATTCCGGGCACACTGGGCCTCGGAATCAGGTGCCGTCTGAAGCTGCGCTCTTGTAAATTTCCAAAGAAAATTAAGAAAAAAATTTCCTTGAAATTTGCGGGTCTTTACATAGTAAACTATTTACCCCTACCTACTGGCACAGGGGCAGGATATGTAAAAACAAGGAAACCATGAACGACTCCACTATTGCAATGACTTTAGCTGCGAAAATTTCTATTGGGTTCTTATGGACCATATCACCATTATAAAACATCAAAATGAGTGTTATAAACACACTCTAGCATGGTTATGTGTAGGAGGGTTCCATTTCCACAAGGGATGTGGCCCTCTATGACCTAGAGGATTTTCCACCTTTCTGGAACCACTGCATCTAAGGTCCACATAGGTACCTGTTTATCCCCAAACCGATGTCCAAATGCTTTAGGACCCTCTCTCCAGATCATTATTATGTCATGATACCCTATTCCAAGGGGGATAGGGATTCTTGGGTCACCTTGGATATCATAACCACCCAGGAACCTCCATGGTGGATTCCCACTAGGCCACATCAATGCCACCAATGATAGGTCCATCCGGTTGAAGAACATGTTGAATATACCCCTTCCTCTCTGGCCAAATTCCAAAAGAACCAACATCAACATTACTTACAAGATCATGTGGATTTCAATTATAGGGACTCTCCATTCATAGTTCTTGTGTAACACACCACCACTGATGCATTCCACAATATCCCTACCACTGTATATCATAGACCCATCCTCACCCGATCAAAATTGAGACCTCATCTCCATCACCGGATGGCCGTGTTGACTATTTCAATCATTGGATGAGCTGAAATACACCGTGGTCTGACCCATGATGATGATATATAGTACGTATTCCCTATTTATACAATATAAATATAGATTCTAGGCCTTCCAAACTCTAACAGACAATATGGAGGACCTCCCCTTGTTCCTAGTATCTATTGAAGTGGATGTACTCCCTTCCTTGTTGACATCCATCATGAAAGTCCTCCACATTCCTATGGTTCCAGATACAAATTCCCTGTCGGTTTTGGGGACAATATGAAAGGTAACCTTAATAATTATCAATATTAAATATCATTGTCCTATCCATACGACAACCAAATAGAGTGGAGGTCCTCCTCACTCCATCAGTCGTCAACATGGAGGTCCTCCAAATGTTTCTACCAACTCAAGAAAAGGCCATCCCTACTATAACAATGATCATATTGGAGGCCTTACATACATAATTCATGATTAGTATGAAGTTATACCTCATGATGTCACTTTTAAACAACATAGAGGTCCTCCCCATATCATAGGTATCCAACATGGAGGCCTTCCTTGTGTTTCTATCAGATAAAGTTGAGGTCATCCCTGCTTCACCACCGACCACTGTAGAGGTCCTCTTCATGCATCCAAAAACCATTAAAGACGTCTTACCCATAATCATCTTTACCAGCATAGAGGTCCTCCCCATGTCCAATTTTAGATCACTCCAAGTGGTCCTTGAACCTCGTCTCACCAAAATGGAGGACTTCCCCACTCCACCAATTACCAACATGGAGGTCCTCCCCAGCTTCACGAGGACTCAAGAAGAGGTCCTCCTTACTAAATCAATAGATTATATTGTTATGGTCCTCCACACACCACCCATAGTAAAATAGAATGGTACCCCCACTACAACGCCATCAGATACCTAGGCCCTACCTGTATCTCAAAAATTCTATGTATAGGTCCTATTTGCACTATCAACCCATTGCACGAAGCCCCAAAAATATTAAAAACATTATCTATGACATAAAAATTCATCCCATGTAAAAGGGTAAATATTATACACTGATGTAATAACATTAGGAAGTGAAATGTAATCGTCAATACAATTCCCTTCTTATATTCTGAATCAGAATGTTATTCAGTGATGGATCCTTCAACCAATTCATCTCCATCGGAGTTTGGGACATAAGTTAGGTGTGCGAGTTTCAACATACCAGAAGGTGAGATGAACCATATACGTGAATACCTTCATAATTATATGAAGGTGAATGAGTTTTTGGCTCCATTACATAGTTTCACAATACAACCATCTTTGTCATCATGAGATTTCTTCCCTACCTCTACATGAAATTGCAGAGATTATTTCTGGGACATTATAGACTACAAGCATACAATATCTCTCCAGTTGGCATCCAATTAACACAAAAAATAGGTAGTGGTTAGTACCATATCCAAGAGGGATGTGATGGTGTGGCTGGAAATTCCTCTGAGAGATGTCCCAACATAATGTAAATAGTCTATGGAAGCACCTGCCTCTCCACTGGCCAGTCCGCCGCCAAAACAATCCCCATCCTTTCCCTTTTTTACTTCCTTAACTAGAAAAAATCTAATCCTAAATAAATGATGATTCAAGACCCTCTCTAGGGATGATAATATTTTTTTACATAGTAACCAAATATGATTTGTATGATATGATCTAGCCAATTACATCTCTAGACATTGGCAGTCTAGAGGCCCCCACCTAGGAGGAGGTTATATGCTTTCATTGAATCATATGGGAGATGTGTTTTTGGCTCTAGAATTGTAAAGATGTCTACTAAATGTGTCAAAAAAAATTTATGACATATAATAGCAGTCCCATGTGGTTAAGTTGGTAGCACTCATTGTGGAACAACACAATACATCACCTAGCCGCCACTCGAATCTAAAATAATGACATGTTAAAAGTTTCATAGTGATCTATAGTATTATTGATGAGGCATACCCACATGTGAAGATATAGGGTTGGGGGAAGTATGCTTCACTAAACATCATTTGAATCCTACGATATCCTAACCTACTAGGATAAATCGAAGATCTTCCTGTATGAACTATCATAGTGAGCGTGGTCATTCCAGAAATAATTAGATATGGGGCCACAAAAGTGGGATTTGGTAAATAGAAAAATCCCCATGGAAAAGCGATGTATTAGGAGGGCCCTATAGGTGTCAAAACACTCTTTTAAAGGAAGTAACGACACCTTTAAGAACCCTCTATGAAATTTTTCACTGGTAAGAACACCAACAAGGTTAATGGTTAGATTATGACTTGAAATTCATCTGATAAATTTGAGGTTTCACAAGATATTGAAGTGGATATCACCATGGAATCCTTGATACAGTAGATTATAAGTCAAAATAGGGACATAGAAAAGATAACATGCTCAGTTACATATAGTGAAGAACATGGATTATAGTGATACTCAACATGTTCTGGTCCCATATCATTGATCATTCAAATTAAAAAAAATAATCTAACACTAATAAAATATTAATAAAAACATAATAAAACCAAATATAATAAATATATAGAATTGGATAATAGATGGTTTATATTATATTAAATATAGAATAAAAGGTTACATATGATTCTATCTAATAAACATAATTTTACTATGAATGATGTCATTTATGTGTAGAGAATGAATCCAGAATCATTTCATATTTTCATCTCAATATTTCATTCATTGAGAAACAATATTTTACTTTCACAGGACTTATTATAAATTGATTTTATACATACAATAATATATATAATATCATTTATTATCATTTTTAGTTATATTATATCATCAAATTCATGATATCTAACTTTTATGTTGAATTTTATAGAATGTTTCCTAAGCCAGATGCGTTTTCTTATCAAATTCATCTCTTTGAGACATGTTATTTATTATTCAATTAATTAGATATATGTTGTGAATATACTACCTATTTGAAAATTTTAAATTTAATTTCCTTTTATTAATTTTAATTAATGATCCATTTATACACCACTCTTTCAAAAGTATTTGTATTAAACGATCCTTAATTATTATGGATTTTTCTAAAGAAATGTATTTTTTGGAGTTATAAATAATTCTCCATGATTTTATGCATTAAATATTTCCCATTATAATGTTATATTATATTATTATCTTATATTTTTAGTAATTAATGTTTTACACTAAATTTATATTTGTTGACAAATATATTGTTTCTTTATATAATTAATTATGGTTAAAATAATTAACATCTCTTTTAATTGATATTTGTTAAATAACCAAGTGTCTACTTCCTAAAAATATTATATTTTAGCCAGTAAGAAATAAAAGTATTTTTCTATTACAATATATTTTCCCCTTAAAAAATTTATAATAATGGTTTATCTATCCTTTTATGGTGAGGGTTTTCATTAACGTAGATTTTTAACATTTAAAAAAATAATCATGATCTTATAGTGAAAACCTATAAATCACATTTTTAAATGTATATATTTATCTTATAAATGTTTCTTAATTTGAATTTTTTATGGAAAAAAGTTTTAATAAAATTTATCTTCAAATTAAAAAAAATATCTAAATTGAAACAAAAGCATTTCTTTATCATATGTTATAATGAAATAAAGTAGGGAAAACTTGTTTTTAAATTTTTTTAATGGATTTTAAGACATTATAGAAATTGTTTTTATATCATTCGTTATTTTATTTTCATAAATACCCATTTTGGATGATTATGATCTTTGTATCAAATGATCTTGTTTTTTTTCATTTTGAAATGTTATGAAACACATTTGTTCTAAGGGGTTTTTAAGATAAGATGAATGATATTATTTTACAAGGAACTCAAATATATGGATGATATGATATTGAGTATTTTATCAACATAAAATGAACTACTTAATGTTTAATAACTCTTAAAATATAAAAGAATCATTATTTTTATCTGAAAAATAATGATGTAGACAAGTAATTATGAAAACCTAAAAAGATACAGAAGTTGTAACCAAATATTAGAGTGGTATATATGTTCTTTCATAATCCTAAAGATGTAAATCTGTTATATCCAAAAACCTAATAAGGAAACAATTTTATCCTCATCCTAAATATGTGCATTGGATATATGTCAATCCCAATATTATATAGGAATCATGTTATGATTCTAACACCACAATTTTTTTTCATGGTCAGACATTTGTTTTTATTTCGTAGATATTATAAATACCATTAATGGTTTTCTTTTTTATGATTGTGGTTATATTATTCATTTCAATGTTATGATTGTTATAAATCTTAGATGACCCTATAGTGGTCTTATATAACAATTTTATTTTTATCAAAAATTTATCTCATAACACATATCCTCTTTATTTTGATCTAACCCTTATGATTCTTTGAAATGTTTCCCTTCTTGAGTGTTTTAGGTTATATAATTATTAGGTTTTAATCTCATATGTTATGAGGTTGTCCATATATTACTAAAAATTTAGAATAATATTTATTATTGGTTGATTATGAATAAATCATTACAAATATTTTTGACTAAGATGTTTAAATAAATTATCCCTAAACACACTATACCTATTTTTTCATAGAAAAAGTCATAATATTATGAGATTTAAAAATACAAGAATGAAATTATTTTAGGTAAAAATTTTAGATAATATCACACAGTTTTTAATTGATTATTTAAATATTTTTTTTCTTAACTTTGGATCAAGAAGCGTGGGTTCGAGGTGATTTATATTGTATAGATAACAGATAAGTAGGTTATCAAGATAATATTATCTACATTTATAATTAGTACTAGAGAACATTATTAAATCTCTAGCAATATGTCTATGTGGAAATAGTATGTGTAGTATGACATATTAATTTTTTTAAAGAAATGATATGTGTGGTTTTACCTATAATAGAATCATTAAGTGAATACTATAAGTGGATATATTCTCTAGCACATATGTACCTTCTAGTAATAAAAATAAAAAGGTGTGTTGGGTATCAACACAATCTTCAAATGGATCATGATAGAGATGAATACCTCTACACCTTGTTTAAAACACATATGGGATATTCTATGTTTAATCGTATTCATTTTACGGGAAATTATGAGAGGATAGTAATGTTACATAATTATATTATGTACTTTATGACATCCTACCCTAATGAATCCATGATTAAAGGAAGAGTGTTTTAGGTTGAACAGAAAACTGATTTCATGGTCTCAAGGAGTAACACATATTTAGGATGGGTTTTTCCTAATAACAATAAGATTTAAATATTTATTAATACTGATTAAATATCTTTTACGTATTTATATAGTCAAGATAAACTATTTTTACAATGGTGTTATAGAAAACACAATGATTACCCCAATGAGTAACAAATTATGACAAAAATGGATTTCAATCCCATTTAACATTTCTATATCCATTTATTAAATATTAAAAGAATCATTTTCATCTTGTCAATATAACATGGAAGGGTTATATTTAATTAAATTATTTCCTGTAATAGACTCCAGTATTGTTTTTGTCTCTTCTTATCCATCAATTATTCAGTAATGAATGGATATGGTGGAATATAAATTTTTCGTTCACTAAATCATGAAGAAGAAGAAAATTTTAAATATTAATAATCTATTACTATGGCTAATATATGGTATATTTTGATTAATAATTTTAAAAATAATGATTAACTTTACTATATTGAAGAAGCTGAATTAAAAAGCTATTATTTCGTAAAATTTTCACCAGAAATCATCAGATGAAATAGAGTGTGAATTCTTAGAGATGAAAAAAGGATCATAAATCAGTGAGTACCTAGGAAGTGATTCACTATACATAGAAGGTATGCCTCCAGTTTTATGAATAACCTTGAGTGAGAGATTTAAAAATTATTTAGTGACCTAAAACCAATTCATCAAATGGAATAAAATATGAGATTCTTTGATATTTGTGAATTGGTTGTTTGATGTGCAGTTATGGATGAAATGGAAAATGGGGATTCTAATTATTCAATTTTTTTTTTATTATTAAAATAGTATTCTATTTATCTTTAAATTAATGTGACAAAAACCATGGTGGAATGAAAATTTAACAATACACATGTAAACTTTAAGGGTAAACGAATATGGGGGACTATCTCTAAGGAGTATGTTATTTATTCAAGTCTGAATGAGAAGTCATTGATTACATGAATATCTAATTGATATAAAGGGTAAAAGTAATGAAATGGATGACAGATGTATTATCTTAATGTAAGACCCTCATTCAAATTCTTCTATTATAAGGGGTATGGGGTTTATACTAAAAAGGACTCTACACCTGGGGTTAATTTTGAAAACCAACATTAAAAAAAAAATCAAAATCTATTGGAATGATAAATATACTAACAATATCACTTACTTATATAAATTGGATATTATATTGATCATGATTATTAAAAAATACATATAAATCAATATTGGAAATTGGATGACATTTTGGATTTCTGTTTTTGAAACTCCAGTAAAACATTTTTTTCAAAGACATCTAATAACCATTTCAAAGACATGATATTGAATAAAACATCATGTTGTATGATTATTTTTTTCCCTATGTATGGTTTTAAATTCATCCTTGAGACCAATTTGATGTGAATTTTCAAATTAATTGTACATATAAATTACTGAAATGGAAAAATGAAATCCCATAACTCAAATCAATATATGAACATCTAACAATATGAGAATCATTATGAAATCTATAGATAAACTAATCTAGATGAGTATTTTGTCCATATACTATTACAATAAGTGATATTCATATTATTCTATATATCAGTAAAATTTATAAATCAATCAAAAATTGAAATTTTGAGTAACATTATATACACCCTTATATAAATTAGACGGTAAGTAATAATTAGTATTGTGATCATGCATTTCATTTAACGAAGAATATTGTCACAATCCAAAATGGTAATCCTGGAATATATATGTTATGATTGATAACATGTTTAAAAATATACAATAACATAAAAATTACTAGAATAAAATTATTAATAAATCAATAATAGTTTCTAGTATTATAATCAATTAAATTTTACTTCCATTAAATGATAAATAATAAATATGAATAACTTCTAAAAAATTTATTTTCAATAAAATAAATATTATTGATATTATATATATGAATATAAAAAATAAATAATTTAGAATGTAAAAATATCACATTTTAATTCTTCTCAAAAAAAATTACTCATAAAAAATGTTTGTGTTTTTTATAAAATTATTGTTTTAAAAAAAATAAAGTTTTTTTAATTCTATAGTTTTTCGGTTTTTTTATTTTATAATAATATACTAGATAATTAATATTATATTAACAAATAATATATTTATTTATGAAATAATGAAATCAATTTAAATATATTATTGGAACCTATAAATTTTATTGAAAAATACTTAGAACTAAATTAAAATATTTGTTTATTAATTATTAGATTTTATCATTTCATTAAAAATTGTATTTTATTTGATATAATCATTTTAGATTAGTGAGATATCCTCTTAAATTAATTTATTTTTTATCAAAAAATTTATGTCATTGGAATTTAGTATTTTAATAATTATGGGTAACATAAATATTTTAATTTTAAAAACACATAGTTTTTTAAACAATATTTACACATTATCTGAGTGACTTAAAAAAATTAAATATTAAACACAATAGTTATATAAATTTATAAAATTTATTAAATATTTTGAAATAATAATTTCATAACTAGGTAAATGGGTAAATATTAAATATTTTCATTGATATAAGTTACAATGATTATAAATTAATTACTATGGTAAAAGTAAATTATGGTAAAAAGGTAAAAGGTTAAATTAAAAGGCCCTAACTCACACCTAAATAAATTCGAAATGATATATTTTCATGGATTTTATCCCAAAATCTCATTCACATTTCCATAGGTAAACAGATTATCCATTTATTAACTAATAATAACATTGCATTATTAATTATGTATGGTTTGCATGCCAAACTACCCCTATATACAATTATAAAATAATAATAACATAACCAGTACAATAATAAACAATTGTAGAATTTTTAATTTTAAATATAAAATATTCTCTTTCTAGAACCCCTACCACTCGTGTATGAATCTATATACCCATATTTAAAATTAGGGCATCATCTCAAAATATTTTTCCTGTAGAAAACTCAATCATTCATTATGACTATTGATTTCTATTAAAATTTTATTTTACTAGAATCCATCATAATTATAACCCGTCATAATTATAAATTTCTATTAGTATAAATAATTTGTTACATTTTCATTTTTTAATTTGGTCATTTCCATCCACTCATAAACATAAAATAAATGATTATAATGTGTTGTGTGGTCTACTGTATCCCCAAAAAAAATGTTTTTCATTAATCATATTGTTTTCATTCTTTGTATAATCCAAAAAAATAATCTTAAATAAAATAAAAATTGCCATAACAACATTATTAATTTTTATAAGTATAATATACACATCCTCTACCATACACACCCTTAATGATATGACATGTTCATGTTTGGGTTGAATTAACTACCTTTATGTACAAATGATTTAAACATAAATGATAGATAACTATAGAAACATTTATAATGATATTATTTTATGTTAAGATGAAATTAATGATTTTTTGTTTCAATAATATTTATATTATTTATTTAACATATTAATGAAACCAAAACATTGATATCTAAAATTACCACAATAAGATGACACCGATTGAATTACCATGACCACATAATGAAAAATTAAAATATGAAAATAATGTATGATTTTAAATTGTATATAATAATTTAAAAACACTAATCTTTTTCCAAATTCTTTTTTTAATATAAATAATTTAGTTATACTGGAATTTAAGCATATTCACATAATGAATCTGGAAAAAGGTAAGGGTTTCATCTCAAAATTCAATTAATTAAAATAGTTTTTCTATTATGAACCTTATTTATTTTATATGGTTAATATATTACTAATTGGATATTTAATCTCATGGATTATCATAAACACTTGTATTTAAATTTCATCATCATGATATATCCCTCTGTATTTAAAGGGGGTTGTATTAGAATTTCTCATAAGCTGCAATGGTTTTAATAATAAATTCTTCTATTTGAAACTTAATTTTATTTATGCACTTAATATCATTTATATGGTTTATATAATAACTTTTTGAGATATTATATTTTTAATTTCAAATAAGTGATTGAAATTTATGTTCATTGTTTTATCTCTCTCTTATGAGGATGTAATTTAAATAATTATCATGTTGTGGTGGGTTTTCATGACTCAAAAATTTTCAGCAGTTAAAATTTTCCAAATACAATTTGAATTTTTTTATATTGAATGATACTAAAATATTATGACTCTATATTGAATTATATTATAATTATCATAGTAATTTAGATACCACACCAAAATCTTCTTCATAGTTTAATATGTCAATTCATAAGGCATTGTATTCTTTGAAGAATAATTCCAATATGTTTTAATAAAAGTTATATTTGTGTCAATTTTTTTTGTTCCTAATAATTTTATCATTTATAAAGAGTAAAATAAAAAAAAAATAGTTTCCTTTGGTCGGTTTATTTTTCTATTTAAATTTTAAATGATGTGTTTCATTATCCTTTTGATGATGCAATTTTTTAATAAATTATATTTTAAATATTGAAATTCTTTTTTCTCATTATGATGTTATATTCATCAAATATACTTCAAATTCTGATATATATCTTACTAATTATCATGTTCTTGGTATTTAATTTTTAATGTAATTTTCTTACAATGTTTCTCTTAAAACTTACATAATAATGGTTTTTGGAATATTAAATCAAATACTATCTTTATTGGATGATATAATGAAATGATTTATAAAAAAATAAATTTTTTGATTTATCTTTTATAATCAATGGATTCAGTTATTTTTAACTATTTTATTTAAATTACATATTTATTCACTTGATAAATACTCTATTTGTGATATTTTTTTGTATCTAATGATCATATTATATATTATGTGATACAATTTTAAAATGTTATGAAACTTATTTTAATATCACGGGTTATTTACAATAACATGAATAATATTACATTATGAGGAACTCATCATTATATACGAGGAATACTGGGGTCTTATAATCCTCTCCAATGAATTGGTTAATGTTTAATATCTCATTATCCCATGAAGGTACATGGTTTGTTTCCAAATTCTAAATATGCATAAGAGATGATACCCTAACCAAAATAGGAACACGAGGAGTATCTGATTCAAATGGTATTATAGTAGTTATTTCCCACTATATAATGTAAAATTGGATGCAACGAAGACTAAACTTAATCAAGGGTTGTTTTCTAATCCATAATAGGTACATGGGTTATATCTCAATCTCACTATGATATTGGAATTTGGATGTTTTTATGACTCCATTATGTTTTTTTATTTTCTTATTCTTATTTGCGTATTGTTTGTCAATTATATACCAAATACAGATCATGTTTCCATGATTCATGATTTTTTATATGATTTTAACATATTCTATGGTTGTTATAATTCATTTAAGACTATACCATTGTTTTATGGACCTATGATCATTTTATCAAGTATTTTTATCTATGAATATTTTGTCTCTAATAAATAAGATCATGTTTATAGGATAAATTGGAATGTTAAACGTATTATGTGTTTGATCCCAAAAATATCATAAGATTCAATAACTATGTAAAATAAAATAAAATATTCTTGGAGGAGTTTTTAAGGATGTTTGTTATGGTGACATTATGAATACATTATCACAAGTAGTATTGAATAAAAATATTGTGCAACTCCCTAATATTATATATGAATAAAATTATTTTTTATAGAGTAAAATATACTCAAATATATTTATATATATCATTATAAGAAACACTCAATTTATCATACATTACACATAACCCATATATTATTATGTTTGATAGAGTATTCAACATAAAACACCAATCTCAATTAGCCTACGATATATCTTGTCATTATAACCCAACTATTGTATTGGAGGGTATATATAATAATAACTAATTTATGAAAAATAAGGATATATATATATATATATCTCACTCAATAAAAATTATTGATAAAAGTTTATTAAACTATTAATCAATTTTTAGTGATTTTATTCTTCAAAAATCTGTTTTCCTCAAAAATATTTTTTATTTATTTTCATGAAATTAAATATTATAATCAATGTCTGATAATATTAGATATTTTATTTGAAATAATTCAATTCATTTTTTTAAATTTTAATATCAAAATTTAAAAATGGTTATATTTTTATATCCTTTGGGGAATATTTATTATTCAAGGAAAATGAAAATATACATATTTTTTTAAGAAGTGATTTATTTTCAATAATTTAATTAACTTTACAGTAATAATTTTTCCTGAATATGTTTTCAGGTGACCGAAAAATTAATTAATATTATTTAATTCACATAATTACTTGTAAATATAATATATATTCGGATATATTATGTTATTGTGTGTGGGTTTAAAAAGAGGTTTCTATAAAATAATGAAAATGATTAATGTTTCTTATTTTAAATTAATTAATATAATATATAATGTGATATATATTAAAAAATTATAGAATATATACAATAAATATTGATTTCGTTTAATAAAAATATTATATTTATTCTTTGAGTTAATGTGTAATCTTATTTTCTAAAAAATACTCTTCTTAAAACCCAACTTTTATGCAGCATTTACTGAATTTTTATTATATATTTTTCAATTTTTTGACTTTATTTTGGAAATATATATTATATATTTGTAATAATATTTTTTTATTTAGAAAAAGGAATTATTAATTATTCATAAACGTGATTAGTGAAAATAGTTTAATTTAAGTACAATGATTATGATAAAAATGATCCCAAAATGATTATGAAATACCCTTTATTAAAAATAAAAAACGAAAATAGAATCCCCTTTTGAACTGGGATAAGGGAAAACCCCTTATAGTATTGTAGAGCAAGAGGCACATAGCCTTATTAATTTTTGGCTTCGAATACCAGTGGGACAAAACCCATTACATACCCATATCCCATTATAAATCCATTTCACATCTTGTCACGCAATAACCTCCAATGAAAAATAGTCATTGACACGATCATGCAACATGAACCCCCACCACAGCTAGATGGGGGAGCCTAGGTTTCCTTCCAATGATTTCACTACTGCGATATAGATATACCCCATCATCAGGATACCCAATGTGATCCATCCCAAAATCCGTACCCAATTCCCAACGATCCCCTAAGGATCACAAATGAACGATTATAATTAGATCTGTTCAATAGATATAGATCAAATTAGTGTAAATCTATAATGTCGAGACCACGAAGAGACTCAAAAAAATCTATAGACCACCAATGACAGCACTAGATATTAATATATTGAAAAAATCTATCTCCACTGTAAAAAATGGATGTCGTTGTTTCATCATTCACCAAAGCCTTCACGACTGTCTCCATTTTAGCCATATCTAGATAGAAATAATTAGATCTAAATATTGGAGCCAGAGTAGAGTCTCCAGTATCCCTCCATCACATATGAATCCCATATTCCGACTATTCATGAGTTCATAATAATGACCCATCACTTATTCCACCTCTAATTCTCAATAACAAAACATCACCTCGTAAATCCGCCAATGTCCACCAGGATACCATACCACTATAATCATCGGTGAACAAGGGATGAATCAACACCACAACATCAATTCTAGGGGATTCCACCACCAAAGAAAAGTCAAACTCTTAGGATAAAACCCTTTACATGTGATGAGAGGTCTCATTTGAAGCTGATCCTCATGGAAATTCCATTACCATAGAACAATTTTAGTTAAAATGTGTTTACCAAGAGATTAATCGTTACATATAATAGGATAATGTCCTAGATATAATCTTAAAACCCATTTTATAGAAATATTTTGACGCTCAAGAACTTATAATATATTTTAGTGATTTTTTGGGTCAATAGTCCATGAAATAAACACATATAATAAGTAAAATAATAAATTGACAAAAAAGGATCTGTTTTCCTTTAAATTTCTATTAAACCTTAGGATAGTGGAAAAACACATATGTTTGGTTTTATATGTCCTTTTAATATATAAATGAGTTATTATTATCATTATTATTTATTATGAATCTTTATATAATAAATAATTAAATAAATGTATTAGGAAATTTTAATGTAGTAATTATTTTGATAATAAGAGGCTAATTTAAATGATACTAAAAATATTAAATATGAAGTAAATTAAATGAATTATTTCCTCCCATTAAATATATAAATTAATATGTCATCTTACATTGGTGTGAACTTAATTAATTGAAATTTTGACTTTTTACTAATATTTGTAAATCTAAATTAATGACATAATTTAAAATTTATCATTAATGATATTTACAATAAATGATATTTCTTTAAATGATTTAAAATCACAAAAAACCCAGTATTTTGGTAAGTGATTTTTAAATGTAAATGAAAAAAAATAAGGTCCATTCAAGGAACCATTGGACTTATTAATGATCATTTTTACCACAAACATAACACCCCATGAATTTAAAACATTATCATTTTTATAATAAAAAGAATTTTGTTATTGGCATTTATTATACATTAAATTTGTTGGTTTATGTTACACACAACACATAGTTCATTAGGTTGACAAAAAACATGTATGACCAAGACTATAAGTGTTTCTTGAATCCGGATACATTATGAAATATGTATTTTTAGATTATTTATTCAATAAAATATTTTTCACTTTAATCCAAAATATTTGATAGAAATATGACATTAAGAAATCATATTTTATGCTTAAAAAGTTTTAATTTTCTAAATACACTTTTACTGTCATTTAATGACGCACCTACTATAAATATAATTTTAGACTATTTAAATATTTTATTTGTTATAATAAAATTCAATTTTATTTTTTATTTGACAAAAGTACATGGGGGTTAATTTTTGAAATTTTTCCAAAATGATTCTTTTTCTGATAAATAGTGAAATAAACTGCATATTATTTTAAAGCTTCCATTTCATTTACATAAATTATAGATGATAAATTATATTTTAAATTGGGTTCCATGTATAAAATAGTTATATTATTATTCTATTAATCCAATGGGGTTCATTGTGATAATTTCATTATTTAATTGAGATATCAAAAACATAATGAATATTAGGTTATTTTCACATTAAAACGTCATTTCTTACCACGTCTACATGATTAACATTAAATAAATTTTTTACACATCTATGAATTGAATTTGAAAAAAATATAAATAGTTTTAATCAGTATAATATATTTAGTGAAATGATGTCAACATACTTTTTTACCAAATAGATTAGTTAATGTAAAAAAAATTAATTACATTTATTCAGGTAAAAATTAGCTTACTAAGTGGTGAAACATTAATCATAAGAAAAAATGACCTAGACACTTTTTCAGAAGACATTTTCTTAACATATTACCAAATAAACTCTTGGATATAATATTATGATTATGAAATATAATATTCTAGGAATGTGACATATATGATATGTTATGTATAGAAAAATACGAGGAAAAATCCTTGAATTTACTATTTATAATGCTTTGATATGTGAAAGAAACCACATTACTTCAATTAAAAATATTATATTGATTGATAAATAAGTCATTTTGGTTATATTAATATATTTTTTATTGATTATTTAGTTAGTTAAACTATATAAGAAATTCCAATGCATCTATTATTTAATTAAAAAAACAAAAATAAATGATACTTCAAATATAAAAAATGATGAAAATTAATTTAATTATTATACAAACATAATTTTTTATATTTATATACATTTTAAAAAAATTACATTGTATATTTAAATTCAATCATTTTATTTATTTTTATAAATTTATCATATTTCAATAATATCAAAATTGATGTTAATGTTATTTATAAATAAGTCATACTTTACTAAAATATATAAAATTACATAAAATCTAATATTATTCCAATTTAATTTTAAATGTTAATAAATATTAAATATAATCTATTATTATACCAATTGAGCATTTATAATGAACATATTGACCCCTAAATAATAAAAACAATGTTAGTAGAGTTTGGGAAAAAGTACTGTTTTACAATGTTATATACGGTTAATAAAAAAATAATTACTAATACATATGAGATTTTTATTTTTTATTTTAAATATCATATTTATAGTTTAGTGGTTTTATATTTTATAATTAATTTCACCTTAATTTATCATTATTTTTTAAATTGAATAGGACAAAAAATCATTACCTTAATAAAAAATAAAATGGTAAAAGTGGGGAAACATAGATATTAAGGAACAAAATTACAAAAAATGATCTTATTTTTGTGATTAGGATGTATTTTAAACCGTAAATTCACATTAATTGTTTTTTATCAATTTTTAGACACATGAGCTAAAGGAAGCCTCCCAGTAGGGGTTAGTTCTTTTTATTTATAAGAATTCCACCCAAATACTATAAAAATGTACTCACTCCCCTCATTTCAATACACCGTTGAGACGTTCTGACTCATCCCAAACATAAAAACATAATCTACAAAAGTCCTTAATATATTACTAGAATTTTAAATATTTTATAAATGTGGTAAAGCAATAATTTTGGTATAAAAAAAAGAAGTTACCTAAAAAATGAGTTATAATTCTTCAATGATCATATTTTTTCATTTCTTTATCCACCCCAAAATTTATTAATATATATTTCTCATTTAATAACTTGAGTTTAAAAATTATACTGATATGTTTTTAATTAAAGGTATTCCAAACAATTACACATAATTTCCTCAAATGGAATATGCAATCATCATTTGTGTGTACGGTGGACTATTGGCTCATGAACTGATGTCATTCCTTTCTTCTATTAAAAACTTAATGTTTATTAAAATGATGGATTTAAAGTTTTTATGTTATATATATTATTCTTATATTAACATTATTCTAATTTAATTTTTATATAACACATTCCTTCTTTCAATCCAATTGGTGGGAATATGATAATATCTTTTTTGGATGTATGGATTATCGCCTCATCAAAGTGATTTGATTTGTTTAGTCTTTTCATCAAATAAATTAATGATTGTTTTAAAAAAAATTATCAAATATATATGAAAAACAAATATTACAATATATACCCATTTCATTTTTAGTATGATTGTATAATGGAATCAATATTCATGTCTTTGTACGACCTATCATGTCCATGATTAGTGTTTATTATTTCCTATCTCCAAATATTATAGGTTTTCTAAATACATATATAATGACAATATATGATATTAAAATCATGTTTTACATTTTTTTATATGATTAAATCAGAAATCTATGTAATATGGACCAAAATTATGTGTCAAAACATACATGAAAAATAATGCAGTTAACACATAAATCGATAAAAATGATGAAATACTATTAATGAATGGGTAATATTATGGTATAAAAGTATAATCACTGATATAATTAATATTAAATTAGTTATATTATAATTTAAAAATAGGATTAATACATTATATATGATTTTAAAAAGTATTCAACCAAAATTGATGCTAAGGTAATGGATTTTCATATCAGTTTAT
Source organism: Viscum album (assembly GCA_963277665.1). Taxonomy (NCBI): domain Eukaryota; kingdom Viridiplantae; phylum Streptophyta; class Magnoliopsida; order Santalales; family Viscaceae; genus Viscum; species Viscum album. Next base: position 1,439,788,551 of record OY728162.1, read on the forward strand.
TCATCTGTGAGATAAATGTCATATTCAGCACACTTATTTTTTTAGTATAAATTTCCCCTCATGATATATTATATCATGAATAATTTTGACTTCTTGGTATATATAATTTTCCATTTAATTATATCATCTAGGTTTTTTATCTTGAAAATTTTCAACTTGTAAAGTTATCATATAAACTATATTTATTTTTGTGATTGTCATATTTATATAAAAAAATAACATTATTATCATCATTCATAATTGGAAATTATAATTTGTTGTGATATAAATATTATTGGATGAAATATATTTTTATTTCCTTCACTGTATTCCATTTTTTAATGGGCTTCTCACATTGATTATTATTTTATTATTTAGAGAAATATTTTTAAATCTGTATCACTTTCTCAATATAGAAATTTTAGGATAAGTAATATTTTTAATGAATTAAATTTATAATTTGATATATGATTAATTCATTGGACATGAAGTACATCATTTTGTGGCTATATAATGCAAGACAATCAGTGGATTGTAAGTCTCATGGAACAAATCCATTGGCTAAATTAAATGGATTATTTCATAGTAAGATTTAAACTATGATTAGGTTATATATTTATTGTAAAGGTATAATGTTCATGGGAAACATGATATACAATAATTAATCATTTCAATTATTTATTATTTATTTATTATTTTTTACTTTGATATTTCATCATTGAAAATATATGTGGATGAATGTTTGTTCATTGATTATTGATTTAATGTTATGCATGCTCAATTATTTACTTTATCATATTGATTATTCTAATTGAATGGATATTTCTTCTAGTATACATAACCCTTACGCATCATTTGATATCGCCCTTTTTTCTTCCTTTCCATGGGATATAAATGTGAATTCAATATTTAGTTTCCAAGATACATAGATTTATCTTTTTAATGATTTATTTACATTCCCAATGATCTACTATTAACATATATGTAATCTGGTATTCCTGTACTACTAAACAAATAACTCCTTCATTGATTGATTCCTTGTTATAATTCCAATATACAAAAGTAAGGCGCCGATACTGGGCATCTAGGTTAAGGCAGTAATAGTTCATATCATACGAATTTTATATGGAAAATTAGATAATAGATTTAAGGAAACATATAGTTCAGTCCAAAATCTTATGATATAAGTTGAGAATAAGTGTACAATAATATCCAAATATACCATTCTTATTATAATGTCAATATATGTGCATAAATGTTTTCAACTTATATTATTTATTTTACTATTTTAGGTTTATACATAACATATCATATTGGCGTGATCTAATTTATTGTTTGTTGACATTTAAGAATGGAACGTAGAGAATGGAATGTGAACCCCACCAATTCTCATGATCCAAAGAGTAATAAAGATCATATATTTTATGGTATTAGACAAATATTTCAAAGGGAACTAGTCTCTGAAAAATTAACATAATATAAGGACATAATATAATGTGATAATGGGTCAGAGAAAGAAATATCTTAGTATTATTGATTCTAGGGGAATCGTGTGAAAAATAGTATTGTTTGGGAAATAAGGATAAAGGATAAAATGGAAAGAATGGTTTTACCACATGTGATAATTCTATAATGAATAACATAAGTAAATTCTTGATGGTATTAGTAGTTCATTATAATTGTAAAGATAAAGGTCACTAGGATATAGTGTGTGATTGTATGGGTAAAAATAATTTAGTATTGTGTTATATATAGAAAGATATTGGTCACGAATAATATTAAATCTCTAATAATAAAGGATATATACCTCAAACAAATATTATGTAACAAGTTAAAACTCATCATATTACCATATATTAATAGGAATGGTAAATTTTCATTTATCCATGATGTTTTTAAATTCATTATTCTATAAATTATATCCTTTTTATAAGAATTTTGAACGTTATATGGATTTTACTATAGTACTATTTTATTTATCATTTAAGGGAACTGGTTTAATGTTATTGATGACAAAGAAAATATGATTTGGTGACAAGAGGGTCTTTTTGGAAGACATATGATTGAGAATAATATGACCCTTATTGTGTTCTAAATTATGAAATAATGATTTTACGATATGGAGATGATTTCTATGAATATAGTAAATCAGAGATTACATACTACCATGTAACTATTTAGATATTTGTTTACATGATTTTTTGTGACATATTTTTTGGGGTTTACTGGAATTCGGAATTTTTTTAATACATCCAATATCATTGTTTTACTTAATAAATAAATAATAATTCTTGTGTCCATGAAACATTTATGGAAATTAATTTTATTAATATATTTCTAGAAAACACTTGGTTATGGAATTAACATGTTCTTTATGTTAATATTTAGAGCTCCATCATGTTTTTTGGATTAATTATAAGTTTATTTTTGAAATTCACTAAACATATAAAGCATTGTATCTATTAAATAAGGGATATAATGATAAAAATTTATGAAATTTTTTTTTTATTTGTATAAGGCCACATCCTTAAACATTACATAATCACGAGTTATATAATGATTTAACATTGAGAATATTTTTAGGTTTAATGTTTTAAAGAATTCCTCCATTACAATTACATTACATATCATATATTACAAAGTATACACATATACTCTATATATTTTTTTCCAATAATAATAATCCTTAAATAAAACAAGAATTCATTTCTTAATAAAAATCATCTTCAATTATTCTTTTATTTTATCCTCCCTTATGCCCTGTGAAAAAAATTTCAAACACATGGGATGAGAATAAAAAGCTATGTAAGGAATAAAACTACTAGTGCATGAATATTTATAACCTAGTAATAAATTTCAAAAAAATTATAATTTTCATCCATAATGCATATGATGCATAGCATACATCATTCAATCCTGTGATACCATTAAAACATCATAGATTTCATAAAATATAAATGTAGGTGTGGAATCCATAACATACATACATTATATCCTTCACAGCAACCTAGGTATTACCCTTCATGGTTACGTCTGGAATAACCATCACAATATATTCCTAGAATCTCTTAGGGGAATTTTTATCATTTTCTTCTATCATGTTACCAAATGAATTGGAGATATATCACGGGCTCACCTTCCCTAGGTTTATCATGGGACCACCTACATTTGGTTTATAACATAACCAAATTTCAAATTTAATAGTACCATTAAATAATCATAACACATAAAATATTGATATTATAAAAATTTCACTCATTAATCACACAAAATCGATTCATGATTTTGAATTCATCAATCCAATTTCAAAATCATTTAAAACATTTAATAAATAATTTTTTTTAAATCAATGTGTCCCATACCACTTTCAAAAATTTGAACGAAATTATCACTTCCAAACAATCATGTACATATAATTATATTTAAAAATACCATTTTGAAAACATGCACATGAAAGAAATTATTTTAAAATAAAAAATCGTTAAAACATTAAAAACGATGTTTTTGTTAATGAGTCCCTTACCACTTGAGAAAATACTTAGATAAAATAATTAAATAATAACTTTAAAAAAATATCATGTGAATAAGGAGATTCAAGATATAATATATCAATCGGAATTATATACACCATATAAAATTTAATTTGTATATAATAAGAAATAAGCCTAAATGGAATGTAAATAGAGATGAAATCCATTACAAAGATCGTATAACTAGTTTAAGGATAAATCAAGGAAATAATTATATGTGAAAACTATAAATACACCCAATATAAGATTATATATAGTTTAAAACAAGAATAGGTCCTTCACACATATTATGTGAAAAACAAAACCAATTGCATTGATATTTAACTCAATGAAATGATGTTGAGTTAAAATTTTCCATAAAAAGTTCATATAAATTATGTAAGAATTTATCAAGGGGGTAATTATGTTTAGCTATAGCCTATAAAGAAAAATATAATTAGAAACTAAAACATAAATAAACTAACTCTGATTTTCCACATAATCATGGCATAATATATTCAATGAATTATGCATCAAAACCAATGTTTGGAAAATGGTTTAAGAAGATTCCTTTCAATAATTGAGCACCATAATGGGATCACATAAAAATTAAAAAAATTATTAATGAGAGAAGAAAAGGGTTTCTCATCCCATGTATATAAAATGAAATACAATATGGATATATAAGAACATATCCCAACATTATAAAATTGAAGTTAAAATAAATAACACAATATAAGTCTTTGAATAATAGAGGAGGGTGTAAGGTTCCCTTAGAAATATAATTTTTTCATTCAAATAGATATATTCTATGAATTAAATATAAATCCCCATATTTCAAGTATAAATAAATATAAGATATCATAATTCATTTCTCACATAATCGTATCATGAAATAGTCAAGAAGTATAAGAGGAACCCAATAAATGGTAATTGGGTTAACAAGTTCTGTTACATTGAATCTAACGTTTCCCCATCATTATTTATTTTCATGAATTATTTATTTATGTTAATTTATGCATTCCCTAGATCCTTTTACTGTTTATTATTAATTTTAATATCATTTATAACCATGTTATAGCAATTAGTTAATTATTCGACTTCATATTGGACGTTTTATCGATGTTTGGTACATGAGTCAAAAAAGGAACATGTTTTTATTAAAAGTGTCAATGAGGTCATAAGTAAATCATCTACAAAATTATATTCATGAATTTATTATAATATATATAAAATATATTTGTATTTATAATATTCCATAACATTTGGAGATAAGTAATGAAATGCATCATTCATGGAGACGGTAGGTCGTACCTACGCATGAATGCCACATTCATTTTAGTATTATATTAAAGGAATGAAAAATAAATGAAAAATATGAATGATATAATTCCATTATAATATACATGTTATATATTTTATATAATTTCTTTACTTACATCCTTTATACGTTCGTTTTATGGAATGAACAAGTCATATCACTTTGAGGTGGCGGTCATCCCCACTACCTCAAATGAAATTAGCGAGTTTACACATTATGTAATGAATAAAGGTATGCTATAAATAAGAAATAAATAAGAATATAAGAGATATAAATATAAAAATATATCATATATAAATACATTTCTATCATAATGTCCACCATGTGAGGTGGTAGGATGAAATTGAACAGTCATCGTTTCGTGAGGTAGAAGATAGTCATAAACATAAACTATATGATTATATCCATTTGATGGAGGTGTGTGTAAGTGTATTTCAGATAATTCTCATTAAAAAATCCTACTATATTGAGTAAACTGTTTTTGATATTTAATAAAATAATAAAGGCAGTATAAGGAGTGGAGAAGGAAAATAAAATAAAGGAACATGAGAGAAGACATTACCTCTAAATCAGGTAACATCATTTTATTTAAGCCAAAAGGATTTCTTAAATTCCCTTATGTCCATGTTAAGGATTCAAGAAGGATTTTAGGGAATCCAAAAACAGTATGGGAAAGATATTTTTTGATCTAAAAGGATTTTTAGAAGTGAGATAAAAAAAATAAGTTCCCTTTTATATAAGAGGTTAGTGGATCTTTAGGAAAGTCTTGAAATATTAATTTATTATAAATTTAATTTCGATTAAAAATGGTCTAAAACTAATTTAATTTAAATATGAGATAATTTTTTATTGAATAACCATCAAAAAATAACATGTATATTTGTTAGGGATATTTTTTTGTCCCTATCTCTTTGGTTTAATAATTATTTTATCCTTTTTAATCTTATAGTGAGACCACGTTATTTACACATTATGTGTTAATGTAATTACCATATCATGTCAAAAGTCCCACAAAAATTTAATATAAAAATATTTTTATTTATCTTAACCATTTGGTGGAATCATAAATTTTATTGAAAATCAATATCATTTAATATACTATTTTTTATTTTATGTTATGAATTATGTCATTTTTGACACTATTCATACTTGACTTTTTACGAATTAATAACAAAATAATTCCTTAGAAAAAAATTGAATCAGTACTAATATTTCATATTAAACTATTAAATTATTGTATGATTTAAATTATTTCAAATAATATTTATATTTAATATTTATAATATCATTTATTAGATTACCTTAGTAACGAAGCAATCACTCCGTCATCATTTTGTCATAATTAAATATAATAATATAATATCTAAATATTATAGATAAAATTACATGTTATGGGAAATAATATTACAATTATAATTACTATTAATATTATATGTGATCACTTATATTTCCCCATATAAAATTTATTTCATAAAAAGATATATTTTTATGTTATGTTTCTCTCTAATTTAAATAAATTAATATAACACGCAATTATCACCACCCAAGTAGATCCATGTGGTCCTAAAATCAACCCGAGGATGTCCATGATCATCCATATGTTATAAAAATGTATTATGAAACGTTTTAGTGTATTTTTGTGTTGTTATAATATTATATTTTACCCTTAATTATCAGATTTACCATTTCACCATGTTAAACAAAAATAATTAATGAAGTTATTATTCATAATTTCCAAATATAAAAGGTAACAATTTGAAAAATTTGGAACTTCTGATTACAAATACAGAATCTATTTTTACAAATTCAAAACACATAATTGGCATAAATTAATTTAAAATAATTCTCCTTGTCCAATCAGGAAAGCAGGTGTTTAAAGAAGTAAAAACTATTAAAATATTGTTATATGTTTATTACCAATATAAATTTGAAATTACATCCAATATAAAACATTGGATTAAATTATAAAAATATATTCAATTTATACTTTAATAATATCAAATAATATTATTTAACCATATAATTTATCGCAATAGAGAAAACATGGTTTCAATTAAAATTTAGCATATTTTTACTATTCATGAAAAACATGATAATTATGAGAAAAATATAAAAAAATCCTGCAAAATAAATTTTGATATCCCTCTTAAAAATAAGATGATTATTTTTTAAAATAGAACATTTAATGTTAGAAAAATATAAATTTAAAAACAGTTTAACATCAAATGGAGGTAAAAATCCTTTTTTAGAAAAAAATACTTCTTTAATCCCAAAATATGAGATTATAGATATATAATATCAAGAAAAAAAATATTATATCAATTTATAAATTTAAATTGAATATAAAAATATATTTTTAATTAATTAAAAATCCATAAAGGGTGATATGATTTTATAAACACTGTTATTCTCTTTTCAAATAGACATTCCTAAAAACTCATCCAATTTATTAAAATAGATTTTATTTCCATTTCTAATAACATTGGTAACCAATGAATCATTATCTAAACAAGTTTAGACCATATTTTAATATTCAGTTGACAATATTAATTCTTTCGATTCCTACAACTGGGCCTTAACTTCCATTTCAAATAATTATAATATTATTGCCATGATTTTTGATATAACCTAATATTGTGTGCAACATACGATTTTAAAGAAATAAAATATTTCATATCGAGTATCGTATTAGAAAAAATAATCCCCATTAATGTAAAATTAATATATTATTCATAAATATTTAATAAAATGAAAAATATTTATTCTATAAATACATGGTTCATTAAATCATTCCCTCTTTTAAAAATTGTTTCCTAAAAATTTTAAATGTGTGATATGATGCTTTATTAAAAATCCAACATTAGAAAAAGAGTCAATAAAACTATATCTATAAAAGAAATAGAGAGAAGAAGAAAATATCAACAGATATAAATTATATTAGTTTTGCATATAGTAAATCATGTATATGAATTAAAAACTAAGTTTCATGTTTTGATGGAGAGCGATAAAAAACATGATATAGGGAATGTTAACATTATAAAAACTACAAATTTGTGATGGGTTAATCGATATTTGATTCCCCAGTCCAAAGAGTAAATGGGAAACGTTTTTTTAGTTACTTTTCATAACATTGAGGAATTTATTTTCATGTATGAATAAGCACATAAGGAAACACACTTACTTGTCATGTAGAGTATCAGCCCTTAATAAATTTATACCACAAACACATATTTTCTCCAAATGATGAGTATTCAAGATGACTTGGGAACACTTGAAGCACTAGAATCAACATAAATAGAATCAATTAAATCACAAAAGATTAATTATATATTCATCCTATCTTGAAAGATTATCAAAAATCAAATTTTTTAGTAAAAGATTAGATAATCGCTGAAATATAATAATATTTATATGAAGAATGGCTAATTTTATTCTTTATTATTCTACAGTTATAAAAAAATAAATCATAGTAAATTAAAAAAAGTATACCCAAATGTTCAACAAATTCCATTAAAAACGTTTTCCATAAAATTACTCAAAAAGAATAATCCCAACTTAGATTGAAAAAAATAATAAATATTTGATCACATATTATTCCACGATAAATCTTAATATTTATCTTCCAATAACATCAACTACTATTAATGTATCATTGTGAAAAGTAATTAAACAAATCACATGTTCTATTTGATAGGATAAAAATTTATATAAATTACCCCAATAGATATATGTTTATAATAAAAATATAGATTCTTCAAAAATAAATTTCAGCTCTTTCTCTTAAAATAAAATCCCATCACGCTATATTTTCAATTGGAATATAGTTTTCACCAAATATAAAATGTCTTCCAAAATAAAAATTATCACATAATCACCAAATTATTTTACCATTATATGAATATACATTTGATAGAAGATATGTTCCAAAAATCAACTTATTATTGGGACATAACATCATTTAATAAAAAATAATAAGTCATACTAACCAATGAATTCATGTATTCCAGTTGTAGGATATAAATCATAGTTCCACTTTGGTAGTGGCATCGATTCCTACAGCTTTGTCCAATGTGATTGGTTCTCACACAGTATATGTGTTATCCTTTTAAAAAAATTGTATAATTATAATAAATTAACAGAATGAGATAAAATCCTCAAAAAATCACCACAACATATATCAACCTCAACAGTGTTCTCATACCTCTCAATTTTCATTCCAAAAATTGATAAACTAAAATTTCCTCAAAGGTGAATGTGTCAAAAAATATAACATTAGTCACCATAATATTCAAATTAATAAAGCATAAAAAGCAGTTTATAGGACATTGAAAATATTATATAACATAAAATTATAAACCTATGATGATATCATTAACCCTTAAGAAAACATCCTAATATCCAATGATGTCTAAAACATTCCCTTGATGACAACTATAAGGACCACACCTTAAACCTTACATAATCTCGAGTTAAATCAAAAATTCACATTTAGGATATTTATATTTTTAGAGTTTTAGATAGTTAGGAAATAAATATTACATTATATTTCAAATACAAAAGGTATACATTATACTCTATCAAAAATTTTCAGACAATAATAATACTCCTTAAATAAAAGGTGAATTATTTCTTGATAAAGATCATCTTGAATTTTTCCTTTCTCTTATCCTTCTATATACCCTATGAAAAACATTTCATAAATAGTAAATGAGTATAAATGTATAAATAAGGAATAAAAAATAAATAATAAACCCATTAGTCCATGAATATTTAAAACCCATATTTTTTTAACAAAATCATACTTTTCACCCGTAAAATATAATCTTCTTTGGTTACATCAAATAATCATAAGATTCATAAAAACATCCTATAAATAATTAAACATAAATTTAACTTCTGAAATCTCTAATATACTTACATTATAGCTTTCACAGATAATTATGGAGTAACATTCATGTTTCAATTTGGAATACCCAACACAGTATATTCTCTAAATATCTATAGAGTGAATTTATCGTTTACCTCTGACAAATTGCCTAATGATTTGTAAAGCTATCATGGGCTCACCCTCTAAAGGGTTATCACATAACCACCCAAATTTGATTTATCATATAACCTCAAATCGAATATCCAGGTACTATTACATAACAACAACACATAAAATATTGAAATTATCAAAATTTCATTTATTAATCACAAGAAATTTATTCAAGATATAGAATTATGTATTCCATTTCCAAATCCATTTAAAAATTTTAATAAAGTGATATTGGAATCAAAGTGTTCCATATTATTAACTATAATGTAAATATAAATAAATTCAAAAACCCCATTTTGAGGACATGGCCATCAAGTAAAATATTTTATGTTACAAAATCATTAAAGTATTAAAAATGTTGTTTTAGTTAATGAGTCCCTTACCACTTGAAAAAATAAGCGATTTAAAATAATTAAATAAAAATAATAATATCACGATAATAAGGTTATTCAAGATATAATATTTCAATGGGAAGTATATACACCATATAAATGTGAATTGGTGTATAATAAGAAATAATCTTCAATGGAATGTAAATAGAGACCAAATCCCATACAAAGATTGTATCCTTATTTTAAGTATAAATCAATGAAATAATTATGTGTGAAAAGAATAAATACACACAATATAGGATTAAATTCATTTTAAAAAAAGCATAGTTCCTTAAAACATATTTTTGGAAAAACAAAACCAATTATATGGATAGTTTACTCAATGAAATGGGATTGAGATGAAATTTTGTTTAAAATGTTCATATAAATGAAGTATGAATTTATCAATGTATTGATTATGTGTAGAAATATCATATCAAAAAATATGGAAGTGGAAATTAGAACATAAATTACTAAATCTGATTCCACACATAATCATGGCATAATATTATCAATGATTTATGCATAAAACCCAATGCGTGGAAATTGGTTTTCGAAGTTCCCTTTCCAAAATTCAGCAGCTTAATGGCATCACTTAAAAATTAAAAAATTATTTGATGAGAGAAAAAAAGGGTTCCTCATCACTTATAAATTAAATGGAAAACAATAGGGATATATTATAACATATCCCAACATTTTAAAATCAAAATTAAAAGTCATAACCTAAAATATGTCTTTGACTAATAGATGAGGGTGAAAGGTCCCCTTACAAATATCATTTTTCAATAAAAATATAGAATGTTTGTATTCACTATAAATCCCCATATTTCAAGTAAAAATACAATATATGATATAAAAATTAATTTCTCACGTAATCATATGATGGAATAGTCATGAAGTATAAGATCAACCCAAAGAATAAAATTGGGGTTAAGAAGTTGCCTTACCTAGAATCTAACATGTCTCGTTCATTATTTAATTTCATGAAAAATTTACATAGGTTAATATATATTGTCATTATATACTTTTTCAAGTTTATAATTCATTTTATGTCAATCATTATCATGATATAGCTATTAGTTAATTATTTCTGTTCATATCAGACGTTTTCTCGATGTTCGGTACTTGAGTCAAAAAATGAACTTGTTTTGATTAAAATTGACCATGATGTCATAAGTCTATCATCTCGATAGTGATATTAATGATTAAAATATAACATATATATAGTTTATATTTATTTATAATATTCCATTAAATTTTGAGATTATAAATGAAATCCATCATTAAAGAATATGTTAGGTCGTACGTACGCATGAATGGCATGTCCATTTCATTATTATATTAAATGAAAAAAATAAATGATAATTATGTATGGAATAATTCCTCTATAATATACATGTTATATATTTTTCTTATTTTCTTTAATTATATCCTTTATACATTCCATGTATTTCATGAACGCATCATATCACTTTGAGGGGGCGGTAATCCGCATTTACTCATATGAAATTATAGTATTTAAACATTATAGAAATCATAAATTTATATATTAAATAAAAAATATAGAAGCATAGAGGAGATAAAAATAAAACATATATCATATATAATATACATTTTCATCATAAACCATTTGATCGTATCGATTTGATGGGTGTGTGTGAGAGTGTATTTAAAATCATTATCATAAAAACAACCCAGTATATTGAGGAAATTTTTTTCATATTTAATAGATTTCTATGTGGAGAATAGGGAGTGGATAAGGAAAATAAAATAAAGTAACTTGATAGAAGAAATTAACAAAAAATCGGGTAAGATCGTTAGATTTGAGGCAAAAGTCTTTCTTGGATTGGCTTTATCCCAAGATAAGGATTAAAAGATGATTTTAGGGATTCTAGAAAGAGTATTGGATATATATTTGTTCAAAATAAAATTATTTTTATGTTTAAGATAAATAAATTATTAATTTATCTTTTATTGAAGAATAATGGACACGTTTGAATGTCTTGAAATATAAATTTATTATAAATTAAATTTAGATATAAAAGGTCAAAAACATATTTAATTCCTATTTGAGATTATTTTGGTTCGATTAAAAATCCTAAAATAATTTTTTTATATGTTTGGAATATTTTTTTTTTCATTATCCCTTTGGTCGAACCATTATTTTACCCTTTTTAATCATATAGGGATTTCTTGTTATTTACAGATTGTGGGTTAATGTAATTACAATATCATGTCAGAAGCCGCAAAAAAATTCACTTATGACATATTAAAATTTAATTTAACCATTTGGAAGAATCAATTTTTTTTATAAATTTTATATAATTTATTATTATATTTTATATTTTATGTAATGAATTATAACAACATTGGATAATATTCATACATGACTTTTTACAAATTCATAACAACTTTATTCCTTTGAAAAAAATCGAATCCATCCTAATATTACATATTCACCTATAAAAAAATTTAATGGTATAAATTATATTAATAACATTTATATTTAATATTTATAATATCATTTATTTGAATCATTTATTAACGAAGCAATCACAACAACATCATTATGTCATAATTAAATGTATTAATTTAATATCTAAATATTATAAATAAAATAAAATGATGTAGGAAATACTTTTATATTTCTAATTACTCTTTATAGTCTGTGTGATAACTTATATAACCCCATATAAAAATTTATTTAATAAAAAGATATATGTTTATGTCATGTTTATATTTACTTTAGATTAAGAATTATAACATTTCCTTATCACAACCAAGTGAATCTATGGGGTCCTAAAATCAACCCAAGGATATCTATGATCGTCTATATGTTATTAAATTGTATTATAAATCTTGTTAGAGTAGTTTTATATTATTATAATATAATATTTTACCCTTAATCACATGATTTACCATTTAACCAAGGTAAATAAAAATAATTAATAAATTTACTATTCATAATGTTCCAAAACAAAATCATCCTATTTACACAATTTGGAACACTTGATTACAAATATAGAAACCATTTTTCCAAATTCAAAACACATAATTGGCATAAAATAATTTAAAATTAATTATCATTGTTAAAACAATAAAGAAGGTTTTTATGATTTAAAAACTTTAAATGATTGACATTTCAAGATATCCAATATAAATGTGAAATTATGTCAAATGGCTAACATTATATTAAATTATAAAAATATATTCAATTTATAATATTAAATAATTATATAATTTGGTTTTACCATATTAATTATATAAATTGAGAAAACTTTTTCCAATTAAAATTAAGCTTATTTTAACTAATCATCAAAACATGAATATTATAAGAAAAGTATCAAAAATTCATCCAAAAAAGTTGTCATATCCCTAATCAAAATAAGAAGATTATTTTTTAAAATAGGAAATATAAAATTTTCCAAAAATAAATTCAGAAAGGGTTCAACATCGAAAATCAGTAAAACTTCCTTTTTAGAAAGAATACATCTTTTATAAAAAAATAAATTTGTTGTTATATCATATTAAGAAAAATATATTAGAATAATTTAATACATTAAAATGAATATATAACATACATTTTTCATTAAATAAAAAATCATAATATATGATATTATTTTATAAACTCAATTATTCTTTTTTCAAATAGTCTTTCATAAAAATTCTTCCTTTATATTCAATTGGATTCTATTTCCATTTCTAATATGTTTGGAAAAAAATGACTAATTATTTAAACAACTATAGACCACATTTCAAAATTTTGTTGACACTATAAATTCTCTACATTTCAAAATATTCTCCTTAACTACCATTTAAAATTATAATATTATTATTGTAGTATTTTTTGATATTACTCAATGTTCTGTGCAACGCTCGATTTTGGAGAAACCCGTTGTTGTGTGTCAAGTATGCTTTCATAAAAATCTTCATCTTTAATTTAAAATTTATATATTATTTATAAAATTTAATATAAATGAAAAAGTATTATTATATAATGACTTGGGTCATTAAATCATTCAACCTTTTGAAAATTGTGCACACACAATTTTAAAATTGGTCTCTGAAACATCATTGAAAGCAGACATCTAAAAAAGAGTAAATAAAACAATCAATTTAAACGAAATGGAGAGAATTAAAAAGGTCAAATCAGATAAAAAAAATAGTTTTCCATATATTAATACATGGATATCAAAGAAAAACTATGTGTCATCTTCTAATGGAGATTAATGAAAAACATGATCAAGAGAAAGTTAACAATATGAAATCCACAATCATGTGATGGGTTAATTAATCATTGATTCCCCAGTAGAAAGAGTAAATTAGAAACGTTTTTTAAGATACTTTTCATAATGTTGAGGAATTAATTTACGTGAATGACTATGAACATAAGTAAACATAATTAATTGTCATGTAGAGTTTTATCCTTTAATAAATTTATACCACAAACACATATTTTTTCCAAATGATGAGTATTGAAGATGACTTGGGAACACTTGAAGCACTGGTATCAACATCTATAGAATCACTTAAACCAAAAAATAAAAACTATATATTCATCATATCTTGATAAATTATCCAAAACCAAAATTATTTGTAAAATATTAGATAATATCCTAAATAGAATAATATTTATAAGAAAAATACTACTATTAATCATTCTGATTAAACAATTATAAAAATATAAAACATAGAAAATTCAAAAAATAATACCCAAAAGTCCAACAGAGACCGTTATAAAACATGTTGTCCATATAATTCCTCAAAACTAAAAATCCCAATAATGATTAAAACCCAAAATTATTGAGGATTTAATCACATATTATTCCACGATAAATCATAATATTTATCTCCAAATAACATCAATTACTCTAAAAGTATCACATTAAAAGTTAATTAACCAAATCACATGTTCTCCATGATAGGTTAATAATTTCCATAAATAACCCAAATAAATATATGTTTTTAATAATTACATAGATTCTTTGAAAATAAAATTCAATAATTTCTGCTCAAATAAAATCTCATAGTCTTCTATATTCATTAGGCATATAGTTTTAAAGTAATATATAACGTCATCCAGAATAAAATTTATCACTTAATCAAAAAATTATTTTCACATACTCAGGATATCCATTTGTTGAAAAATATGTTCCCAAAATCAAATAACTATTGTTCTATAAAATCATTTAAATAAACATAATAATTCATAATAAATAGTGAATTCATGTAGTCTATTGGTTGGTAATAAATCATATTCCCACTTTGGTTGTGGGATAAATTCCTATAGCTTTTTTAAACATGATGGGTTCTGACAAGATCAGTGTGTAATACTTTATCAAAAATATATTATTCTAATAAAATTAACCAAATGAGATAAATTCCTCAATATATAACCACAACATATATTATCCTGAAAGGTTAACTCAGGCCTCTAATTTTACATCCCAAAAATTAATAACCCATAATTTCTTAACTGGTAAATGTCTTCGAAAATATATCATTAGTCAAATTGATATTCAAATACATAAATCCCCAAATGTATTTTATATGACATTGAAAATATAATATAACATATAGTTATAAACCCATGATGATATCCTTAACCCTTAAGAAAATTTCATAATCTCCAATGCTTTCAAAAAAAATCCAATGATAAAAACTACAAGGACCCAACCATAAACATTATTCAATCTTGAGATAAGTCAATAATTCACATTGGTTCTAATTTCAATTATAGAGGTTTAGAGAAATAATCCATAACTATTATATTACATCTCAAATATTAATAAGTATAGGCTTATAATCTATCCAACTTTTTTCACAATAAAAATACAACTTAAATAAAATGACAATAATTCTCAAGATAAAAATCATCTTGAATTCTTCCATTATATTATCCTTCCTTATAAACTATGAAAAACATTTAAAAAAATGAAATGAGTATAATAATATCAATATGGAATATAAAAATAAGGAATTACACTGTTAGTCCATGAATATATAAAACCCAAAATTGTTTTAACAAAATTGTACTTTTTCCCCATAAAACATAAAATACATTGCTTACGTAATGAAATCATAAGATTCCTAAAAATCATATAATTCATAAAACATAAAAGTAACTTGTGACATCCCTAACATTATTACATTGTATCCTTCATAGATAATTAGCGAGTGACCATCATGGTTACGTTTGGAATAACCATCATAGTAAATTTCTTAAATATCTGAGGATAGTCCTTATCATTTACCTCCGCCATATTACCCAATGCATTAGAGAGCTATCACGGGATCACCATCCATAGGGTTATCACAGAACCACCTGTATATGGATTATCATGTAACCTCCCATATAATTTTCAAGTACCATTACATAATCATTACACATAAAATATTGAAATTATATAGATTTCACACATCAATCATAAGAAATTAATTAAGATATTGAAATATTTAATCCATTTCCAGAATCATTTAATATGTTAAATAAAAATATATTTAAATCAATGTGTCCCATACCACTTTCAAACATTTGAATGAAATTATCATTTATGAACTATCGTGTACATATAATTAAATTCATACAAACATTTTTGAAAACCAGGGCATTAAATAAAAGATATTAAAAGAAAAAATCATTTAAATATTAAAAATAATTTTTTAGTTAAAGAGTCCCATACCTCATGAGAAAATAATTCATTTTAAATAGATAAATAATAACAATAAAAAACATATAATATCATGAGAATAAATAGATTAATGATATAACATGTTAAATAAAATTATATAAACCATATAAAAGTGAATTGGTGCATAACAACATATAAGTCTCAATGGAAGGTAAACTGAGCCAAATTCAAATACAAAGATCATATACTTAGATAAAGGATAAATCAATGATATAATTATGTATGAAGAGTATAAATACACCCAATAAATGAGGATATTAATTTTAAAACAATAATTTTTAATTCAGACATATTCTATGAAATACAAAACCAATAACGTGGATATTTTGCAAAATGGAATGAGATTGACTAATGATTTCCTATAAAACGTTCATATAAATGAGGTAATAATTTATAAATGGGGTGATTAAGGGTAGAAAACGTATATACAAAAAAGGGAAGTGGAAATTACAACATAAATAAATATTTATTTATTCCACACATAGTTTTGGCATAAAATAATCAATGAATTATGAATAAAACAAAACATGTAGAAATTTGGTTAAAAAGTTCCCTTACAAAAAATTGGTAGCCTAACGACATCACATAAAAACTCAGAAAATGAGGTGATGAGAGAAAAAGGGTTTATACTAAATTTTACATAAAATGGAAATCAAAAATGATATATAAGATCATATCCCAGCATATGAAAATGGAAATTAAATGATATAACATAAAATAAGTCTTTTACTAAAAGAGGACGGTTAAAGGTTCCCTTACAAATATGATTTTCTCAATAAAATAGATAGATTGTGTGTATTCACTATAAATACCAACTTTTAAAGTATAAATACAATATTATATATCAATATTCACATCTCACATAGTCATATCATGGCATATTCAAGAAGTAGAAGATCAACCCAAACAACGGAAATTAGGTTAAGAAGTTCCCATTCCTTGAATCTGACGTGTCTTATTCATTATTTAATTTCTTGAATAATTAAAATAGGTAAAATTATAAATTATTTATATCTTTTTTAGCGTTTATTAATCATTTTATATCTTTTATTACCATGTTGTAGCAATTAGATAATTTTTTGAGTTCATATCGGATGTTTTGTCGATGTTCGGTACTTCAGTCAAAAAATGAACTTTTTTTGATTCAAATTGTCCACGATGTCATATTTCCATCATATACATAATTATATTCATTATTTAAATTAAAAATATATACAGTATATATGTATTTATAATATTCCTTAACATTTATATTTAATCAATTAAATGAATCATTCATGGAGATGATAGGTCTTTCGTATGCATTAATGCCACGTTCATTTCATTATTATATTAAAGGAATGAAAAATTAATGATAAATAAGAATATTATAATTCCATTATATTGTTGATTTTATATATTATACATATGTTCTTTAATTATATCCTTTACACATTTTATTTATGGCATGAACCAGTCATATCACTTTGAGGGGGCGTTAGTCTGCACTTCCTCAAATGAAATTATCATATATACACATTAAAGAAATCATAAAGGCATGTTGTAAATAAAACATAATAAATCCTATAGGAGATATAAATATAAAAAATATCATATATAAATATAGTTCCATCATAATGTCCACCAAGAGTGGTGGTTGGATGAAATTGAACAGTTCTCATTTCATGAGGTAGCCGTTCTCCGTAAACATAAACAATATGTTCATATACATTTGATGGATGTCTGTATTAGTGTATTTCAAATAATTAGCATTAATACATCCTAGTATATTGAGGAAACTGTTTTTGATAATAAATCACTAAGGTAGTATAAGAAATGGTGTAGGAAAAAAATAAAGGAACTTGAGAGAAGATGTTACATATAAATCGTGTAACTTTATTTGATTTAAGCCAAAAGGATTTCATGAATTGCCTTCTACCCAATGTAAGGATTCAATGAGGATTTTAAAGATTCCAGAAAGAGTATTTCATAGATAGTTTTCAAACTAAAATGATTTTTATGTTTGATATAATTAAAATAATAAGTGCCCTTTTATAGAAGAGGTGAGGGGCACTTTTGGAATGTCTTGAAATATTAATTTACTATAAATTCAATTTCGATTAAAAATGGTAAAAAACACATTTAATTCTAAAATGAGATTATTTTATTTTGAATAAAAATCATAAAAAATTAGATAGGTTAAGAATTTTTTTATACTTATCTGTTTGGTTTAACCATTATTTTAACCTTTTTAATTTTATAGTGATATCATGTTATTTACACATTGTGGGTTAATATAATTACCTTATCTTGTAAAAAGTCCCAAAAAATTATTTATGACATATTTGGATTTGTTATAAACATTTGGAAGTATCTTAAATTTTTTAAAATATTAATATAATTTAATATACTATTTTATATTTGAAGTTATTAATTATTTCAATTTTGGACCCTATTCTTACTTGACTTTTTTCAAATTCATAAAAACATTATTCCTTAGAAAAAATTTGAATAAATTTATTTTATATCATACTCACCTATTCATTTTTTATGAGATATATTATTTTAAATAATATTTATATTACCGTTTAATTGAATCCTTTATTAACAAAGCAATCACTACATTATTATTGTGTCATAATTAAATGTATTAATATAATATCTAAATATTATAAACAAAATTATAAGATATAGGAATTTTTTTATATTTATAATTACTATTTATAGTTTAAATGATGACTTATGTAATCCAATATAAAAATTTATTTAGTAAGAAGATATATGTTTAGGTTATGTTAGACTTTACATTAAATTAATTATTATAACATGTCATTATCAATCCCATGTGGATCCATGGGGTCCTAAAATCGACCCAGGGATGCCCATGATCGACCATATGTTATCCAATTGTATTTTGAAATGAATTAGGGTATTTTTATGTTGTTATAATATTATATTTTACCCTTATTTACTAGATTTAACCTTTAACCATGGTAAATAAAATTAATTAATGATGTTATTATTCATAATTTCCAAAAATATAAGGTAACTATTTACACAATTTGGGACTCTTTATTAAAAAATACGAAAACCATTTTTCCTAATTCAAAACACATAATTGGAATAAATTAATTTAAAATTCTTTCTCATTGTCAAAACAAGAAACTGTGCTTTTAATAAGTAAGAACTATTAAAATATTGACATGTGTTTATGTCAAATATTAATGTAAATTTACTTCCAATTGACAAAATTGGATTAAATGATAAAAATATATTCCATTTATACTCTAAAATCATTAATTAATATGATTTTTCCATATAAATAATCTCAATAGAGAAAACATGTTTTCAATTAAACATTAGTTTAATTTTACTATTCATCAAAACATGATTGTTATCAAATATATATATATAAATTTGATCCAAAAATAAAATGTAATACCCCTCTTCATAAAAATAAGTATATTTTTTTCAAATAAAACATATAATGTTTCCAAAAACTATTTTTTAAAAGGGTTCCGCATCGAATAGTGGTAAAACATCATATAAAAAAAGACTACTTTTATCCAAAAAAAGAATTTGTTGTTATATCATATCAAGAAAAAATATAAGAGGAATTTAAAACATTAAATTTAATATATAATATATATATGTGATTCATTAAAAAAATCCATAATGGTTGATATGATTTAATAAATATAATTATTCTCTTTTCAAATAGCGTTTCATAAAAATGCATCCTTTATATTCAATTGGATTTTATTTCCATTTGTAATAACATTTGTAAAAAATTAATCATTATTTAATCATGTGTAGAACATATTTCAAAATTAATTTGACACTATTAATTACCTCCATTCCAATAGATATTCCTTAAATGACATTTAAAATAATAATAATAATATTTTATTGTTTTTCAATATTACTCAATTTTGTGTGCAATGTACAGTTTCAAAGAAACCTATTGTTTCATGTCGAGTTTTCTATCAGAAAAAATCATCCCCATTATTGAAAAATTTATATATTATTCTTAATTATTAATATAAATGAAAAAGTATTATTCTATAAATAATTGGGTCAATAAATCATTCCCCCTTTTGAAAATTTTTTTCTCAGAATTTTAAAATTGGGTTTTGAAACATCATTGAAAATCCCACATCAGAAAAAGTGTCAACGAAAATATCACATAAAAAGTAATAGATAAAATGGAAAAGGTCAGCTGAGATAAAACATATTAGAATTTCATCTATTAAAACATGTATATGAATGAAAAACTAAGTGTTAGGTTCTGATGGATAGAAATAAAAAACATGATCAAGAGATAGTTAACAATCTAAAAACCACAACCCTGTGATGGATTAATCGATCTTTGATTCCCTAGTAGAAAGAAAAAATCAGCAACGTTTTTAAGGTACTTTAATAAAGTTGAGAAATTTTCTTACGTGCATGACTAAGAACATGTGCAAGCATACTTACTTGTCAAGTAGAGTTTCATCCTTTAATAAATTTATACCACAAACACATATTTTCCCCAAATGATTAGTATTAAATATTACATGGGAACACATGAAGCACTAGAATCAACTACTAGATAATCAATTAATCAACAAAAGATTAACTATATATTAATACTATCCTGAAACATTAAAAAAACAAAATTTTCAGCAAATGATTAGATAATCACCCCAATAGAATAATATTTTTAGAAATAAAGAGTAGTATTAATCTTTATGATTCAATGGATATAATAAAATCAAACATTAAAAATTCAACTAAAAATACCAAAATGTTCAGCAATTAAAAATAAAAAAAAAACAATTTTTCCATATAATTCCTCAAAATTAATAATCCCAAATATGATTGATAAAAAAAAATCATAAGGATTTTATCAAATATTCTTTCACAATATACCATTACCTTTATCTCCAAATAACATATAATACTCTTAAAGTATCAAACTGAAAAGTAATTAACCTAATCACATGTCCTCCATGATAGGATAATAATTTCCAAAAATAACCCAAATCTCAAAATGTTTTTAATAAAAATATAGATTCTTCCCAAATAAAATTGTACCATTTATCCTCAAATAAAATCCCAAAGTTGTATATTTTCATTAGGAATATAGTTTTCACCATATAGAAAATGCCATCCAAAATAATAGTTATCACTTAACCATCAAATTATTTTCCCATACTATGGATATCCATTTAATAAAAAATATGTTCGCAAACTCAAGTTATTCTTGATCCATAAAACAATTTAAAGAAAAATAATAAGTCATTATAACTAGAGAATTTCAATAGTATAGTAGTAGGTGATAAATCCTAGTCCCACTTTGGTTGTGGGATCGATTCCTAGAGATTTGTCCGACGTGATGGGTTCTCATAGAATTTTGTTTCAAACTTTTTAAAAAAACTATAATTATAATAAAATTAACAAAATGAGATAAAATCCTTAAAAAATGACCATAATATATATTAACCTCAAAGGTTATCACATACCAAAAAAATTTCATCCCAAAAATTAATAACCCATAATTTCCTCAAAGGTTAATCTCACAAACAATATACCATTAGTCCCCTTAAAAATCAAATTCATAAAGCCTCAAAAGCTGTTTCAAGGACATTAAAAATATAATATAACTAAAAATTATTAACCCATGATGATATCCAAAACCCTTTATAAAACATCCTAATCTTCAATTATTTCTAAACCGTTCCCTTAATAACAAATATAAGGACCCAACTTTAAACCATAAATAATCTTGAGTTATGTCAAGAATTCGCATTGAGGATATTTTTAGTTTTTGAGTTTTAGAGAATTATTCCATAACTATTACATTACATCTCAAATATTAAAATGTATACCATTATACTCTATCCAATTATTCTCAAAATTATTATACTCCTTAAATAAAATGATAATTATTTTCTTGATAAAAATATTATTTAATTATTCCTTTATTTTATCATTCCTTATACCCTGTGAAAACCATTTCAAAAACATGAAATGAGTATAAAAATTTCAATAAGGAATAAAAAATAAGGAATACAATAATTAGTCCATGAATATTTAAAACCACTAATTTTTTAACAAAAACATAATTTTCACCCATAAAACATTATCTAATTAGCTTTCATCATGTAATCATAAGATTCCTAAAAACATCATATAAATCATAAAAAACAAATATAACTTATGACATTACTAACATACTAAAATAATTTCTTTCATATATAAGTAGGGAGTAACCTTCATGGTTATGTTTGGAATACACATCATAGTATATTCCATAAATCTGTAATGGCCCAAAAATTCCATGTAATTGTATTTTATTTATATGGAATGTAACGAGTCCGCAAAAATTGAAGGTGTATGATTCCGAGACCTGGAGTTCCCAAAATGAATTTCTGAACATTTTTTCACTATGTTCAGTAAAAGTGAAAGAGGGTTATTATAAATTTTGATCTAGTGCCTGGTATTGATGTCTAAGGACACCTTTTAACTAAAGTCACTGATATTCTCTTCAAGAGACCTTCACCTCAACCATAGTTGGTCGAGGGTGGAAGTTAGTTTTTCACTTTTTCATGGAAGAAGAAAAATAAAATAATTTATATTTGATTATTATTTTGAAACCTCTCATTTAAAATTATGGAGGTGGGTACAACCCAAGATAGAGAAACCTCCAAATTTGAAATAATGGTGGTGGGGACCACCAAAACCCATCTTAATAGGGGAAAACCTCTCAACTCTCATATTAATTAATTATGACATTTATTTGTGCCAACATTAATTATGCCAATGTAAATTAATTTGATAAACCTATTTAAATTTATTGTCTCTTATATTCCTTAAAGAAATCATTCACAAAGGAGATAATGTTGGAGAAACTCTTCCTCAAATGATGAACTCCCACTCCAATAAAGAACGAGGAACCAACCCCGAGCCGAGATCTGAAGCTCTTTGCAGAAGCAAAAAACACTGACATGCATCAATGACTTCATCTTATACCTCTCGACTCCTCTAATGAATGAAAATGTATGGGTGTGATTTGATTGATCATTGTTAATTTCTTTTAAGTTGAATCTCTCCACATGAGTTGCTTGTTACTGCTCTAACATAGAGGGTTAAGACCAAACTATCATTGCATGACTGCTCTGAAACCATTGTGGTTTTTGATGCATTATTTGTGATGGAGGAGTACTGCGATTGGTACACGCGACCGGATTCTGTAGAACTCTTAAACAGCAGCCAGCACATCAGTTGTTCGTGAAGACAACGACAGCGCAACCACGCCGCAGGTGGAGGGTCGCGGACCATCAGCTATGGCAGAGCAGAGGCGGTGGTCGGTGAATGACTGGCCATGCGTAGGGAAGGTGGTGGCATACATCCACACTGCTGGCATGCAGGAGCCGCAGTATGAGTTTGGGGTGGAAATAGAGGGAGATCGGCTCACTGCTAGTTGCAGGTGGTGGCACAATGCGTGATCGCACCTCAGAGGAGGGCGGGGAATCCAGCCAGGCATGGGCCGCCCATCGTAGGCTACGTTAGACCCAGTGTGCAGGGTCAGACCCAGCGGGCCAAGTCTGACCCCAGGGCAGACGCGGGTCAGGAAGGGTTGATAAGAACTCGGTCGGGTCGGCCCAGGACTGGTCGAGCTGGGTCAGTCCCACTAGGTTGGACCAGACCCGGACTAGCTTAGACCCCTTTTCACTCTTTCTTCCATAACTTTAGCAATGAGAATCTGTTTGATAAACCATCTACGGTGCTAGAAACCTAGGATCATGATGGTCTTTTTGATATACCACACATGATTTTCGGATAAATTTGGGGTATGATTGGGTTGGATCGAACATGAATCCAACCATGCACTCAAGACTAAAAAATCAAGAACTTATAGAACGGGCGTCCAATTGACGCACCTTCTGTTGGGTTGAGACCCCTATTACGTGGCAAACCATTGGGATACATCCTTGTGGTAATTATAGACATGTTTCTTGAGGTGCAGACCCTCCTAGAATCAACCGAGCTTAGTGTGGGAACCATGTAGCTAGCTGTAACCTGGGAAAGGGATCCAATGTGGGTATGTGTTTTGGGATCAAATGTGGGTATGTGTTCTAGTATACCTCATGGATCCAAAATTAGGAATCCAAATGGGACTACACAATGATTCAATGTGGATATAATGTACTATGTTTCTATGTGGGTTTGATGATCTAGAATCCTACGAGGGACTGACGATTTTGGATCCTATGTGGGTCGACTTCTAAATAGAGTAAGATGATTCAGTAGTTACATATAATCATTATTACAATCATACCTATGTTATACCTGGTTTGAGCTAAGTCTTTTCCATTGTGGAAATATTCTTTGAGGCGTACCTTTGTGGTACTTACCTTTGTGGGGATACCTTTGTGTTATTAATCCGTGTAGTGTTACTACGGTAGATTTAACTTTGTGGTGTTACACTCATGGTACATATCTTCACGGTGATAGCATTGTGGTATTCTTCATTGTGGAATTACCTTTGTTCCATATACCTTTTTTGTATTACCTTCATTGTATTATTTCTTTCATGGAATAGTTGTACATTGGCTATGGATTTGGGCCTTGAGTTTCTTCATGAATGATATGGGTATACTTGATAGCTTAGGAATATTTATGGTCATATACCTAAGTAGGGTTTTTATTTGTTTTCATTCTTTGGGTTCTATTTTTATGGATTTTTTGAGACCATTGAGGGTCTTGGGGTCCATACTAAGTATCATTATACTCACCCTCGCATGGGCTACGCATGCACCTTGTTGTGTTAGGTACAAACTACAGACAACGCTAACTGAGAACAAGGGTACCAAGGCCGGAGGTAGCTCAGAGGTGGAATGTAGACGAGGCATACAACCGATATCACCATTCGAGAGATCTACCAACCCTTTAGGTACGATCCTTGGCGGGTGATCACAAGATAATTCGTATTTTCTTGTACTTTCCAATTGGTCTTGTATTCTGGCCCCTGTTAATTATTGTACACAATCATTTTACTATAAAGTCTACAAGTGTTCATATCATGATATGTGAATGGTTGATAATGTTTACAATATATAATGACAATGCCTTCCTGGTTTTAGGGAATATTCCTTTCGGTGATAGTTGCCATCCACTGGACAATGGAATGTGGGCTTGGGGTAGTCACGACACGGGCCCCAAGGGACGGTTCATGACTAATTGGTATCAGAGGAGTCGATTGTACTATATAACATTGGACTCTGAACATTTTAACAACAATATTTCTATGTGTAGTGAGTGTGGTTATCATTTTAGGGAATCCAGTGTTGGTGGGACAACAGACATATCCATACACAAGGACCCTGACTTCTGATTTCTGACTCGGTGCATCAAAACACTGATTGCATGTGTGTTTTGAAAAGTTTTCTTTTTGATATTTTTTTGTGAGATCACCAAGTATATATTTTCACCTTGGCACACCTATTTCTTTTCATGATGCCTCCATGCAGACTGCCAGCTAGGGTTCCAGGTATAGTACTCGATGATAACCCACCGAGCGACGAGGCATCGGTGTAGGGCCCTTTATCAGTAGAGGAACTAGCAGAGGCACCTGCGGTACCATTACCTATTGGGCTACCCATTCCACCAACCCCAGAAGAAGAGGGATCATTCCACTTAATACCATTGCACGTGTTCCAGTTCCAGAGGACACTCAAGATCATGGGTGATACGGACACACGGGCGGCTGAGGATTGGTTGGAGGCTGTCATGACAGTCTTCAAACTAGTATGGTCACCAGCTAATCTCATGGTTATCATTGCTGTCAGTCATCTACAAGAAGCAACAGGCAGATGGTGGATCATGATGCTACAGGTTCACGACGAGGTTACACTTTTCTGGGAAGACTTTGAGAGCTTGTTTCGGGTAGTGTTTGTCCCAGAAACACTTCGCACAGTGTGAATTCAGGATCTTATTCATCTGTAGCAGGGCAGCATGACTGTGGATCAATACTCAACAAGGATCACCAAAATATCACGCTACTCCACTAATATGGCGTGGGACCCATTCATCAGGGTCCAAAACTTCGAGAAGGGACTCAGGCAGGAGACCAGGGATTCGATGATTTCTCTCAACATCCCGACGCAGGCCGGGGTGTTAGAGCGAGCCCTCTTAGTGAATTGTTTTCTTACTGAGCAGTCACCAGCAACGACACCCACCACCGAGCGTCACTTAGTAGAATCTTCTCTAGATAGTAGTAGACAGATTTCACAGAGGTCCAAGAGGATCAGAACTATAGGTGGACGATCGCAGGATTCATGGTCAGTTATGGGGGGCACCGGAGATAGATCCAATCATATGAGGAGCAGGCAGTGTTACGCATGCATCGAGTAGAGTCCCATGGATCTAGACAGCCCGACCCTCCATACGGATGATCAGTAGACAATCTAAGGACTGTCTAGGAAGAGATAGATGTTCAAACAAGATGGTCTATAGGCAGGTAGGTGGATGTGGTAGAGGATATATTCATGTAGATGGCAGTGGCCAACGATTTGAGATGTTACTGCCATCAGCACCTAGTGGTCCATAATGACCACAATGATCAGGTGGACAGGGGCGAGCTCAGCTCTAGGCAGCTGAGGAATATGATCACGGTGATCTAGAGATGATATGAGATATGATATTTATCTACAACACCTTAGTTGTAGTACTTATAGACATAGGTGACAATCATTCTTTTACTACCACTGCCCTTGTTCAGGGTTCAGAGATTCCGACAGAGCCGTTGGCTCGATCCTTATGTCTAGATACTCATACATGAGAGGATTCAATGATTACACACTAGTGCTGGGACTGTGAGCTTACTCTAGGAAGTGAGAGCTTTAGCTGGTATCTCCTAGTAGCAGCATGAAGGCCATTCATCGTCATCTTGGGTATGGACTGGTTAACTATAGTCAATGTTCATATTGACTGTATTAGAAAAAACATATGGTGTATCCATGATGAGTGGACTAGGATTACCTTCAACGGTGATAAGGGTGACTTTACAGCACAAGATTGACTTACCCAGAGAAGAGTGTAGCCAATCACTACTTAGTTGGATAGCATTACCCTCAGATCAGTTGATGTGGAGAGTCCGAGTTATCCTGTAGTGGTGGACTAGTACACAGATGTCTTCCATGATGATGTTCCTTGTCTACCTCCATGCAGAGAGGAGGAATTTTAGATTTACTTATATCCTGGTATGACACCGATATCTACACCAGCGTATCAGATGAATCCCGTAGAGCATTGTGAGCTGCGGGTACAACTAGAGGACTTGTAGTGGAAGGTATTCATTTGTCCCAGTGTTTCTCTGTGGGCAACCCCGATTTTGTTCTCCATGAAGGTGGATTTGTGCTTCAAACTTTGTGTTTACTATTGGCACCTGAACTAGGTGACTGTGAAGAACAACTACCCACCCCTAAGGATTGACGACCTCCTTGATCAGCTGAGGAGAGAACAGTGGTTCTCGAAGATTAACCTCATATTATTCTATCACCAACTCAGAGTACTAGACTAGGTTGTGATGAATAAGACTTTCTGATGTCAGTATGGCCACTAAGAGTTCTTGGTCATTCTGTTCAGCATGAACAATGCTCTAGCAGTGTTCATGGGACTCATGAATAGTATCTTTCATCCATACCTTGATCCCTTCTTTATTATTCTTCATTGAAGGCATTCTAATCTACTTGGATATTGAGGAGAAGCATGCCTATCATTTACAGATAGTTCTTGACAGACTCTGAGAGACCCAACATTATGGTAAGCTCTTGAAGTGCCAGTTCTGGATTTGAGAGGTTCACTACCTTGGACATGTCATCTCGGAGGCTAGATATGTGGTGGATCCAGCAAATATTGAGGCAGTACTTTCTTGGGAGCCACCCAAGAGTGTGATGGAGGAACGGAGTGTCCCTAGATTTTCCAGATACTACAAATGGTTTGTGCCATATTTCTATAGAGTTATAGAACCTTTATCATCATTGGAGAAGGAGTGGAAACCCTTTGTGTTGTTGGAGAGATGCTAGTTGTGTTTTCAGGTGATGAGGTAGAGGCTGACTGGTGCCTCCATCTTGAGGCTTCCAGAGGAGGGCGTTCGGTATGTAGTCTACTGCGACACATCAGGGATCAGGCTCAGATGTGTCCTGATGTAGGAGTTAGCAGTTATCACTTATGGTTCTTGAAAACTGAGAAAACATGAGTAGAATTATGCTACCCATTACCTGGAGTTACCAGTAGTGGTCTCCGCCTTGAAGATGTGGCAAAATTACCCAATGGGCGAACATTTTACAGTCTAATTAGTCCACAAGAGTCTTGGGTATATCTTCTCACATAAAGACCTAAACATGAGACATCGATGTTGGCTTGAGTTCCTCCGGTACTATGAATCCAAGATATTATATAATCCTGAGGAGGGGAACATTGTAGCAGATGCACTCATCAGGAGATGTAGTATATAGCTGTTAGGTGAGGCGATAGAGCAGCTGGTCACCTTACAGATTTTTTTGTGTGGAACGAGATGGAGCATATTTTCATCGGTCCCTTACAGTCACTCCCACACATCATAAATGTATCAGAGAGGCCAAACATGGGGATGCTGACAAGAAGGATCAGTGTTTTTAGATATCTTTTGGGAAGGCACCTGATGGATTTTCTGAAGGTGTGGATCACGTCATATTTTTCAGAGGACGTACCTTGGTACCAGTGTCAACTCATGAGGAATTGTTGTGGGAGTTCCACACATCCCCTCAATTGGTACATCTAAGAGTGTAAAAGATGTAACATGATCTCTCACTATAACACAGGTGGTAATAAATGAAGCAAGCAGTTGCCAGGATTGTCTCTCGGTACCTCACTTGTCAGCAAATGAAGTCAAAGCAACAGGTACCAATATTATTTGTTAAGTCTATAAAGTTCCCAATGTGGAAGTGGGATGGGATATCCATGGACATCGTGACATGACTTCCATGCACATCCCGGGGTCATGATTCTATTTGTGTGATCGTCGACTGACGCACTAATTCGGCCCACTTCCTACCGATCAGAGAGTAGGGTTCAGTGGAGAGCTTGGGATGCCTCTTTGTGCAAGATATTGGGCGGCTACATGGATTACCCTCGACAATTGTCTTCGATCATGATACACATTTCACTTCAAATAAATTTAAGGGGTTGCAATAGGCTTTCGAAACGTAGCTTCATTTGAGCACCACCTTCCATCCTCAGACGGATGGAATGACTAAGTAGACAATTCAGACCATCGATGTCATGATGTGTGCTTGTGTCCTTGACTTCAATCGTAGTTGGGAGGATCACATGACCATGGTGGAATTTTAGTACAATAATAGCTATCACTCCACCATTGGGATGGCACATTTCGAGGCTCTATACGACCAAAAATGAAGATCACCTTTGTGTTTGACTTACCTAGGAGAGTCAGTACTTATGGGACCCGAGATAGTATAGGCTACCACAAAGAAGGTGCAGATCATCTAGTAGTAGATGAAGACTGCACAAAGTAGTTAGAAGTCTTATGTTGACAAGAGACGGAGACCTATGTAGTTCTAGGATGGTGACCACTTATTTCTATGGGTCTCACCTCGATGAGTTTTGTAGAGATTTGGTAGGGGTAGCAAGTTATATATGAGGTTCATCAGACCTTTTCAGGTCCTCAGTAGAGTTGTCGAGCTGGCTTACCTCTTAGATCTTCCACCTTAGCTACACCAGGTTCATGACGTCTTCCACGTATCCCATCTGAGGAGATACATGCATGAATCTTCACACATCATTGACTGGGGCGAGCTGAATATCTATGATGGGGCGATGTTTACAGAGGTTCTAATGGGGATTGAGGATTGATAGGAGAGAGTACTTCGTGGGTGATCGATACCATTGGTTCATATATGTGGGCAGCATGGGAACCTCTAGGAGAACACATGGGAGTGGGAGGCTCAGATTCATGCTCAGTAGACCCACTTGTTTTCCTAGTTTTTGTAATGTGGCTATCGGGAGCATAAAGATATGAGGTGGGGAAAATATAAAGACCCGGAAATTCCATGTAATTTTTTAATTATATGGGAATATTACGAGTCCTTAAAATTTTACGGTGCATGATTCTGAGGCTCGGAGTGCCCGGAATGAATTTTTGAAGTTTTTTTTAACTATTTTCATTAAACGTGTGAGCGAGTTTATATAACTTTTGAACTAGTGCTCGGAATTGAAATATGTGGACACCATTTAACTTGCAGCACCGATATTCGTTTAAAAAGACCTTCAACTCGACCGTAGTAGGTTGATTGTGTAAGATTGTTTTTCACTTTTTCATGGAAGAAGAAAAATAAAATTAATAACATTTTATTTTTCTTTTGATACCTCTCTTTTGAAATTATAGTGGTGGGGACCACCCAAGCTAGACAAACCACCCAATTTGTATTCATGGTGGTGGGGACCACCCAAACACCTCTTAATGGGGGAAAGCCTATCAACCATCAATTTAATTAATTATTCCATTTATTTGGGTGAACTTTAATTGTGCCAACGTAAATTAATTTCATAAACAAATTTAAATTTTTTTTCTCCTCTTTTCCTTGGGTAAATCATTATAAATTGGGATAACATTGGAAAAACTCTTCCTCAAACTAAGAATGCCCTCTCCCATGAGGAATGAGGAAATGACCCTAATCCAGGATCAGAAGCTCTTTGTGGAAGCAACAAACGATGACTTTCTTCAATGAATTAATCATATATCTCTCGACTACTCCACCAAAAGATAAGTTAGGGGTGTGATTTGATTGATCTTCATTAATTTCATTTATGTGGAATCACTCCCCATGAGCCACTTTCTAATACTCTGACGCGGAGGGTGTGGTCTAAACGGACATGGATCAACCACTCTACAACCATTGTTGTTTTTGATGCATTCTTCGCAATGGAGAAGGATGATGACTGCTTCTGGCTGGCAGCAGTAGAACTCGGGAGCGACGACTAGAACACCGGCCGACTGGGAAGACGGCGGCAGCTCAACCGCCTCGCTGGTGGAGGGACGCGGCCTCTCGGCCATGGCGGAGCAGAGGAAAATGTCGAAGCCTGTCTGAACACATGAAGGGGAGTCGGTAGTGCGCATCCACTTCGCGGCCCTTTAGGAGTCGCGACACAAGGCCACAATGGTGAATGAGGGCGGTCGGGTCACTATCGGCCACCGATGGGGGAACGACGGATGGTTGCTCCATGGAGGAGGGCTGGTCGTCTAGAAAACCACGAGCCATCCACCATGGGCCACCCTATGGGCAGTCCAGTGTGGCCCGGGTCAACCTGATCGGGTCTGGTCGGCCCCTGCTAGGACGAAACGGACTCGAACCATCTTCAACCCCTTTTCTCTCATTCGGCCCTAACTTGAGCTATGAGTGTCTGTTTCATGAACCGTATATGGGAATAGAAACCATGAATCAAGATGGTCCTCTTTGTATATCCCACATGTGTTTTGGATAATGTTGGGGCATGGCTGGGTTGGGTCGAACACGAATCCAACCGGGCCCTCGGGACTAATATGCCAATAACTTACAGACCATTCGTCTGATTGACACACCTTCAATTGCATTGAGAACCCTATTATGTGGCCGTAATTTCTGTCACTTATTCATGGGACTTTGTGGTAGTTGAAGTATCAACCTATGGCTTGAGAGGTAGACCCTCCTAGAATCAAGTGGTCATAGTGAGGGAACCCAATAGCTGGCTGTAAAATGAGAAAGGGATCATATGTAGGTCTATTTTTGGGATCCTAAGTGGGTATGTGTTCCAGTATCCCACTTGGATATACCTTAAGAATCCACATGGGACTACTGTAGGATCCAACATGGGTCTTATGTACTGAGATCCTATGTTGGTCAAATGATCTAGGATCCTATGTGAGTCTGATGATTTAGGATACTACGTGGGTCAGCCTCTTAACAGATTAAGATGATTTAGTTGTTACATATAATCATTTTTACTATAATACCTAAGTTATACATGGTGTGATTTAAGTGTTTACCACTGTGGTAATATTCTATGTTTTTTACCGTTGTGGTACATTCCATCGTGATGATACCATTGTTGTATTCTTCTGTGTGGTGTTACCTATGTGGTACTTACCTTTGTGGTGTTACCATCGAGGTTCATACCTTCATGGTGATACCTTTGTGGTATTCTTTTATGTGGCATTACCTTTTTGGTACATACCATTGTGGTGTTACCTTCGTGGTATTTTTTCCTCCTTGGAAAAGTTTTACATTGGCTAAGGATTTGTGCCATGATTTTCCTCATGAATAAGATGGGTATACTTGATAATTTAGTATCTGTATGGGAATATACCTATGTAGGGTTGAAAATTGATTTCATGATTTGTGGTTTAACGTTTTTGGAATTTGTGAGACCTTTGAGGTTATCTGGGTCACTAATGAGTATTGTTATACTCACCCCTGCATGGGCTACGCCCGAACCATGTTGTGTTTTGTGCAGATGGCGGACAGTGCTGCCGGAGGACGAGGGTACTAGGACTGGTGGTAGCAAATTGGAGGACCTTAAAAGAGGCGTACCGCAGAGATGACTGTTCGAGAGATGTACCTACCCTTCATGTAGGATCCTTGGTGGGTGTTCCGAGGTGCTTTCCAGTTTTCATGTACTTTCCAGTTGGGCTTGTGTTATGGTCCCTTTTATGTACTATACACACTCTTTTTACTATGCAGTTCACTTGTGTTCGTATCTTGTTGTATTCTTGTTTGAGTGTGTTTATAGGATATAAAAGCAATTCCTTCCTAGTTTTATGGAATATGCCTTTTCATACTAGTCTCCAGCCCTGGCCTATGGAAGGCGGGCTTGGGGTAGTCATGGCACTGGCCCCGAGGGACGGGTCGTGAAAAAATATATGAGGAGAGACATTTTGATTACCTCTTACAAATTACCCAATGAATTGGAGAGCTATCATTAGCTCATGATTCATAGGGTTATTATAGAACTTCCCATATTTGGTTTATCATGTAACCTCACATAAAATTTTTGAGTAACATTTCATAATCAGAACACATAAAATTTTTAAATTATCAACATTTCACTTATAAATCAAAATAAATTAATTAAAGATATAGTAATATTTTATCCATTTCCAAATCTATTTAAAACACTTAATAAAATGATATTTGAATTAAATTGTATCATTCTATATTAAAAAATTTGAACGAAATTAATATTTATGAAATATAATGTATATATATTTCAATTCATAAAAACCATTTAAAAATCATGATCATGAAATAAAAAATTTATAGAGAAAATATTTTAAACATTAAAAACGCCGTTTTAGTTAAAGATTCACTTACCACTTGAGAAAATACTTAAATTCAAATAGTAAAATGAAAACATTAAAAAATATAATATCATGAGATTATGTATATTGGTGATATAACATGTCAAATGGAATTATATACCCCATATAAAATTGAATTTTTTTCATAATAAGAAACAAGCCCAAATGGAATGTAAATTGATACGAAATCCTCTACAAAGATCATATCCTTTGATTAAAGATAAATCAATGAAATAATTATGTGTGAAAAGTATAAATACACCAAATATAAGAGGATATTCATGGTAAAATAATCATAGGTAATTCACACATATTCTATGAAAAACAAAACCAATGACATGGATATATAACTAAATGGAATGATATTGAGTTAAGATTTCCCATTAAAAGATCATATAAATGACGTAACAATTTATCAATGGAGAGATTATGAGTTTCAATAGTGTATCCAAAAACGATAAGTCAAAATTACAACATAAATAAATAAATAGTTATTCCCCACATAATCATCACATAATATAATCAATTAAATATGCATAAAACCCAAAAAGTTGAAATTGGGTTATGAAGTTCCATTACAAAAATTCTGCAGCCTAACGATGTCACTTAAACTTTTATAAAATGACTTGATTAAGGAAAAAGGGTCTATCATACATGAACATTAAATGGACATAAAAATTGATATATAATAACATAACCCAACATAAGAAAATGGAAATTAAAATTAATAACATAAAAGAAGTCTTTGACTAAAAGAGGAGGCTTTAAGGTTCCCATACAAATATCATTTTGTCAATAAAATAGTCAGATTGTGTGTATTCACTAAAAATCCCCCAATGTTAAGTATAAATACAAAATAAGTTATCAACATTCATTTCTAACATAATCATATAATAGAATAGTCATGAAGTAGAAGATCAACCCAATGAATGGAAATTGGGTTATGAAGTTACCTTACCTTGAATCTAACTTGTCACGTTCTTTATTGAATATCATTAATTATTTATTTTGATTAATTTAAAAATTCTTTAGATGGTTTTTAGAGTTTATTATTCATATTATATAACATATTACCATGTCATAGAAATAAGATAATAATTTGAGTTCATCTAGGATGTTTTGTCACTGTTCGGTACTCGAATCAAAAAATTAAAATATTTTGATTCAAATTGTCCATGATGTAATAAGTCCATCATATCCATAATAAAATTATAGGATTTAAATATAATATATATATATACACTACATAGGTATTTATATTATTCGCAAACATTTGGACATATGAAATGAAATGCATTATTCATAGAGACCATTGGTCGTACGTATGCATGAACTCCACGTTCATTTCATTAATATATTAAAAGAATAAAAAATAAAAGATACATAGGTATGTTATAATTCTATTATAATATAAATTTTATATATTATACATAATTTCATTACTTAAATTATTTATATGTTCTACGTATGGCATGAACGAGTCATATAACTTTGAGGAGGCAGTAGTTAGCACTTCTTCAAAAGAAATTTTCTTATTTACACATTATGGGAAGAATAAAGATATGCTGTAAATAAAAAATAAATAAACATAGAGGAGATATAAAAAAACATATATAATATATAAATATAGTTCTATCATAATGGAAACCATGATAGGTGGTAGGATGAAATTGAATAGTCATCGTTTCGTGAGGTATCAGTTTTCCATAAACATAAGTTGTATGTTTGTATCCATTTAATGAAGGTGTGTGTTAGTGTATTTCGAATAATTATCATAAAAACATACTAGTATATTAAGTAAACTATTTTTTATATTTAATAAACGAATAAGGTGATCATATGGAGTTTATAAGGAAAATAAAATAAAGGAACTTGAGGGAAGAAGTTACTTACAAATCAGGTAATTTCTTTTGATTTGAGCTAAACAGATTTCTTGAATTGACTTCTGCCAAAGGTAAGGATTCAAATAAGATTTAGGGATTTCAGAAAGTGTATTGGATAAATTTTATTTTGAAAAAAAATTATTTTTATGTGTGAGATAATTAAAACAATAAGTACCCTTTTATAGAAGAGGAGTCGGTCACTTTTGGAAGGTTTTGAAATATTAATTTATTAAAAATTAAATTTTGATTAGAAATGGTAAAAACGAATTTAATTCAAATATGAGATGATTTTGGTTACAATAACCATCATCAAATAATTTTGACACTATTTTGGAATATTTTTTTGTCCTTAACACTTTGGTTTAACCATTATTTTACTCTTTTAAATCTTATAGTTATATAATGTTATTTAAAAATAGTGGGTAAATAAAATTTCCATATCAAGTCAAAAGTCCCACAATAATTTCATTTATGAAATATTTTGATTTATCTTAACCATTTTGAATAATTTTAATTTTTTTTGAAATTTAAAATCATTTAATATACTATTTTATATTTTATGTTATGAATTATGCCAATTTTGGACACTATTCATACTAGACTTTTTACAAATTCATAAAAAAATTATTTCTCAGAATAAACAATGAATCAATAATTTTATTTCATATTAACCTATAATATTCTTGTATGATATAAATTATTTCAAATAATATTTATATTTAATTTTTATAATATCATTTATTTGAATCTTTTATTAACGAATAAATCAATACATCATAATTATTTCATAATTAAATGTATTAATTTAATATCTAAATATGATAAATAAAATAACATGGCCTAGGAAAAATTATTATATTCTAATTTCTATTTATAGTATATGTTTTCACTTAAATAACCCCATATAAAAATTTATTTAGTAATAAGATATATGTTTATGTTATGTTTCTCTTTAAATTAAATTAATTATTATAACATGTCATTATCCCTATTAAGTAGATCCATGGGTTCCAAAAATCAACCAATAGATTCTCATGAGTGCCCATATGTTATCAAATTTAATTATGAAACGTGTTATGGTAGTTTTATTTTGTTATAATATTATATTTTACTGTTATTTACCAAATTTACCTTTTAACCGTGGTAAATAAAAAACATTAATGAAGTTACTATTCATAATGTCCAAAAAATAAAATGTAACTATTTACACAATTTGGAACTACTGATTACAAATATAGAAACCATTTTTCCAAATTCAAAACACATAATTGGCATAAATTAATTTAAAAATAATTCTTGTTGTCAATACAAGAAAGCACGTTTTTAAGTAAAAACTATTAAAATATTTACATGTGTCTATGTCTAATATAAATTTGGAATTACATTCAATTTCCAAAATAAGATTGAATGATAAGTATGTATATAATTTATACTTTCAAATAAATTAATAATATTATATTACCATATAACTTATCTCAATGGAGAAAACATTTTTTCAATTAAAATTTAGCATATTTTGACTATTTATCAGAACATGATTGTTATCAGAAAAATATCAAATATTTATCAAAAATAAATTTATATATCACTATTCATAATAATAAGTTTATTTTTTCAAATACAACATATAATGGTTTCAAAAACTATATTTAAAAGGGTATCAACATCGAAATCCGTTAAAACCACCTTTTTAGAAAAAATACTTCTTTTATAAAAAATTTTGAGTTTATTGAAATATCATATGAAGAAAAAAATATAAGCTGAATTTAAAAGATTAAATTGAATATGTAAAATATATTTCTCATTAAATAAAAATCCATAAAGGGTGATATGATATTAAAAACCCAATTATTCTCTTTTCAGTTAGGATTTCAATAAAATGCATCATTTTGATTCAATTGGATTTTATTTCTAATTCTAATAACCTTGGTTACCAGTGAATAATTATTTAATAATTTGTAGACCAAATTTCAAAATTTTGTTGACACTATTAATTCATTCCATTCCATTAACTAGGCCTTAAGTACCATTTGATATAATAATAATATTATTGTAGTATTTTACGATATAACTCATTGTTTTGTAAAACATATGATTTCAAAGAAACCCATTGTTGTGTGTCGTGTATGCAATCAGAAAAAGAGTCCCCATTAATGTAAAATTAATATATTATTAATAAATAATTATATAAATGAAAAAGTATTATTCTATAAATACTTGGGTCATTACATCAATCCCCCCTTTGGGAAATTACGTCCTCATAAATCTAAAATTGGGCTGTGATTATTCCTTGAAAATCCAACATTGGAAAAGGTGTCAATAAAAATATCACTATAAAATATATAGAGATAAGTAATAATGTTAAATGATAAAATACATACTAGTTTTACATCTAGTAAAACATGGATATGAATGAAAATGTAACTATCAGGTGCAGATGGAGAGAAATAAAAAACATGATCAAGAGAATGTTAACAATCCAAAAACCACAAACATGTAATGGGTTAAACTATCTATGTTTCCAAAGTAAGATAAATAATTAGGGAAATTTTTTATTTTATGGTACTATTTATAATGTTGAGGAATTTATTTAAATTCATGGCTAAAAACCTAAGGAATCATACTTACTTGTCATGTGTGGGTTCATCCGTTAATAAATTTATACCAAAAACACATATTTTATCCAAATGATGAGTATTCAAGATGACTTTTAGCGAACTTGATGCACAAGAATTAACTTCAAGGGAATCACATAAACCACAAAGGATTAACTATATATTCATCCTATTTGGAAACATTAACCAAAACAAAAATGTTTATTAAAAGATTAATTCATCCTCAAATAGGATAATATTTAAAATATGAAAGACTAATATAAATATTTATGATTCAATAGTTATAAAAAAATCCTACATAGACAATTCAATATATAGTACCCAAAAGTTCAACATAGACCATTCACAATAATATATTTCCACATAATTCTTCCAAAATAATAATCCCAAATAATATTGAATCCCAAAATTCATAAGGATTTGATAACATATTCTCCCACGATAAATCTTAACATTTATCTCCAAATAAAATTATCTACTCTTAAAATATCACACTGAAAAGTAATAAACCTACTCACATGTTCTCAGTGATAGATTAATCATTTCCATAAATAACCCAAATCTTTATATGTTTGTAATAAAAACATTGATTCTTACAAAATAAAATTCAACCACTGCACCTCAAATAAAATCCCATAGTCTTGTGTTTTCATTAGGCATATAGTTTTCACCAAATTGATAACATATTCCAAAATAACATTTACCCCTTAATAAAAAAAATTTCTCATTCCAGGGATATCCATTTTATTAAAAATAAGTTCCCAAAATCTACATATTTTTTTCCATTAAATCATTTAATGAAAAAGAAGAAGTCATAATAACTATGGACTTCATGTAGTCCAGTATTAAGTGATAAATCCTAGTCCCACATTTGTTGTGGGATCAAATCCTACAAATTTGAACAACACTATGAGTTCTCACACTGTCTGTGTATTCTCCTATTTTAAAAATTATAAAATTCTAATAAAATTAACAAAAAAAGATAAAATCCTAAAATATAACCACAATATATATTAACTATAATGGTTATCTCATAAATCTCATTATTCATCCCAAAAATTAAAAACCCATATTATCTTCAAAGGTGAATTTCTCCAAAAATATACCATTTGTCACCTTAATGTTAAAAATAATAATGCCTCTAAAGAGGTTTCTAGAACATTGAAAATATACTATATGATAAAATTATAAACCCATGATGATATCCCTAACCCTTAAAAAACATCTTAATCTCTAATGATGTCTTAAGAAACCCTTTTATATAAACTATAAAACCTAAACCTTTAACCTTGCGTAATCATGAGTTATATTCAGAAATCACATTGAGGATATTTTCAGTTTTAGAGACTTAAATAATTTGGCCATAACTATTACATTGCATTGTAAATATTAAAATATAGACCCTTATAGATAATAAATTTTTTTACACAATAATAATAATCCTAAAATAATATAATATTTATATTCATGACAAATAATTCTTCAATTCTTCCTTTCTCTTATCATTCTTTATACGCTATGAAAGACAATTCCGAAAATTGGGATGAGTATAAAAATCTCAATATGGAATATAAAATATTGAATAAAATAGTTTTTCCATGAATATTTAAAACCCATAATATTTTTTTTGGGAAATCATACTTTCCACCCCGAAAAAATAAACTACTTAACATACATCATGTAATCATAATATTTCTACAAAACATCATAGAAATCAAATAACATAAATGTAACATGTAAAATCCATAACATATATACATTGAATATTTCACAGCTACATAGGGAGTTACCTTCATGGTTACCTTTGGAATACATGTCACAATATATTCCCTAAATCTCTGAGGAGATAATTTATTATTTACCACCGCAACATTACCCAATTCATTGGAGAGATATCACGGGCTCACCCTTTATAGGGTTGTCATAGAACTACCTGTATATGGTTTATCATGTAACCTCCCATTTAATGACCATGTACCCTTACATATTCATAACACATATAATACTGAAATTATAAACACATCACTCATCAATTACAAGAAATAATTTCAATATATTTTAATCTTCTATCGATTTCCAAAACCATTTAAAAAGTTTAATAAAGTGTTATGTGAATCAATGTGTCCCGTACCTCATTCAATACATTGATTGAATTTTACATTTATGAACTATCATGTACAATGAATATAATTCACATAATAAATTTTGAAAACATGGTCATGAAATAATGGATATTAAAAGAAAAATCATTAAAACATTAAAAATAGTGTTTTAGTTAATGATCCCCTTACCACTGGAGAAAACACTTGACATAAAATAATTATATAATAACATAAAAAAACATATAATATCATGTGAATAAAGAGATTCATGATATAAAATGTCAAATGAAATTATATACACCATAGAAAAGTTAATTGGTTCATAAATAATAAATAAGTATAAATGGAATAAAAATTGAGACAAAATCTGTTAAAAAGAACATATGCATAGATTAAGGATAAATCACTGAAATATTTATGTGTGAAAAGTATAAATTCAACCAATATAATTAGAATTTAATTATAAAAAAATAACATTTCATTAAAACATATTTTTTGATAATAAAAAAACTACATGGATATTTATCTAAATGGAATGATATTGAGTTATGATTTCCCTTGAGAAGTCTATAGAAATGATATAATAATTTAACAAATGGGGTGATTCTATGTAGAAAAATTATATCCAAAAATGGTAAGTGTAAATTAAAACATTAATAAATAAATAGAGATTCAACAAATAATTTAGTCATAACATAATAAATGAATTATTAAAAAAATACAACGTGCAGAAATAGGTTGAAGAAGTTCCCTTACTAAAATTTAGTAGTCCAATGATGTCACATAAAATATCATAAACATAGGTGATGAGAGAAAAAAGGGTCTCTTGTCAGGTGCACATAAAATATACAGCAATAAGTAAACATAATAACATATCCCAGAATAAGAAAATTGAAATTAAAATACATAACGTAATATAAGCCTTTTGACCAAAACAAGAATGTTAAATTTTCCATTTCAAAATCAGTTTGTCATTCTAATAGATCGATATTGTGTATTCACAATAAATCACCATATGTAAAGTAAAAAATATATAATATGAGATATCAAAATTCATTTCCCACATATTCATAGCATTCCATAGTTTAAAAGTAGAAGATCAATCCTAAGATATAAAATTGGGTTAAGTAGTTCCCTTTCCGTGAATCAAACAACTCCTACTAATTTATAAATTTCATGAATAATAAACATAGGTTAATTTGTTCTTTATTTACATCATTTTAATTTTTATTATTAATTTTATATTACATATTACCATTTTATATAAATTAGATAATTATTTGAGTTTATATCAGTTGTTTTATTGATGTTTAATTCTTGAGTTAAAAAATGAACTCGTATTGATTAAAATTGTTAATTATGTCAAAATTCAATCACCACCATAATTATATTCATGATTCAAGTATCATATATATATATATTAATATATTTATTTATAATAGTATATAAAATTTGAAAATTAGATATGATATGCACTGTTCATGGAGACTGTAGGATGTACGTACACATGAACATTATTTTCATTTATTTATTATATTAATGGAATGAACAATAAATGGTACATAGGTATGTAAAAATTAAATTATAATATACATGTTATATATGTTATATATGTTCATTAATTCCATCTTTTATACAATCCATGTATGGAATTAACAATTCATATAACTTTGATGGGGCAGTAGTCCACACTTCCTCAAATGAAATTATTCTATTTACATAATATGGAAAGCATAATGTAATTTTGTAAATAAAAAATAAATAAGTATAGAAACAATATAAATATAATATATATCATATATAAATACATTTTCATCACAATGGGTACAATTAGAGGTTGTAGATGAATATTGATAAATCATCATTTCGTGAAGTAGTAGTTCACCGTACACAGGAACTGTATGTTCCTATCCATTACATGGAGGAGTATGTAAGTGTAGTTCAAATAAATCTCATAAATACATCCTAGAATATTTATTA
The DNA here is from genome assembly GCA_963277665.1 of Viscum album. Taxonomy (NCBI): domain Eukaryota; kingdom Viridiplantae; phylum Streptophyta; class Magnoliopsida; order Santalales; family Viscaceae; genus Viscum; species Viscum album. The sequence continues at coordinate 1,439,831,400 of OY728162.1, forward strand.
AAACTATTTTTGACATTTTATAAAATAATTACTTGAGCATACAGTGTGGATATAGAAAATAAAATAACGGAACTTGACAGAAGATATTACCTTTAAATCAGGTAACTTCTTTTGATTTGAGCCAAAATGCTTTCTTCAATTGCCTTCTTCCAAAGGATAGGATTTACAGAGGTATTAATTTATTCCATAAAGAGTATTGTATATAAATTTTCTGTTTTAAAAGTATTTTTAATTGTGAGATAAATAAATGAATAAATACCAATTTATAAAAGAGGTTAGGGGCACATTAGGAAAGTCTTGAAATATTAATTTATTATAAATTAAATTTCAATTTAAAATAGTATAAAACTAATTTATTTAGAATATTAGATGATTTTTGTTCGAAAAAAATTCATTAAATAATTTTTAGATAGGTTTGGAATATTTTTGGTGTCCTTATATTTTTGGTTTAACAATTATTTTACCATTTTTAATCTTATAGTGATATTTTATATTTACACGTAGTGGGTTAATGTAATTAACATATCCTATAAAAAGACCAAAAAAATTTAGTTTTTGAAATATTTTCATTTATCTTAACCATTTTGCAGAATCATTAATTTTTTTCGAAATTTAATATAATTTAATATACTATTTTATATTTTAGGTTATGAATTATGTCAATTTTGGACAATATTCCCACCTGACTTTTTAAAAATTCATAACAACTTAATTCCTTATAAAAAACATGTAATCAATACTAATATATCATAATAACCTATATAAGTCATTTATGATACAAATTATGTCAAATAATATTTATATTTAATATTTATAACATCATTTATTTTAATCTTATATTAACGAAGCAATCACTAGATCGTCATTGTGTCATAAATAAATGTACAAATTTAATGTCGAAATATTATAAATAAAATATATTGTGGTAGGAAATATTTTAATATTTCTAATTACTATTTATAGTCTAAGTGTTCTCTTAAATAACCCCATATAAAAATTTATTTAGTAAGAAGATATATGTTTATGTTAGTTTTTTTACATTAAATTTATTATTATAACATGTCATAATCACTCCCATGTGGATACATGGGCTCCTAAAATTGACCCATGGATTACCATGATCGGCTATATATTATAAAGTTGTATTATATGACATGTTAGGGTAGTTTTATGTTGTTATAATATTATATTTTTCCCTTATTTACCTAATTTACCCATTAACCATGGTAAATAAAAATAACTAATGAAGTTACATTTCATAATTTTATAAATTAAAAGATAATTATTTGCAGAAATTTTAAATCCTGATTTACAATATGGGAATCATTTTTCCATATTCAAAACACATAATTAGCCTAAATTAATTTAAAATTATTTCTCGTTATCAAAACAAGAAGGAATGTTTTTTCAAAATATAAAAACTATTATAAGATTGACATGTGTTTATTTCCAATATAAATGATAAATTACATAAAATGGGTGAAATTGGATTAAATAATTAAAATATATTCAATTTATAATTTAAAATAATTAAAAAATAACATGCAACCATATAAATTAATTCAATGGAGAAAACATGTTTTCAATTAAAATATAGTGTATTTTTACTATTAACCAAATCATGATTGTTATGAGAAAAATATAAAAAAATCTTCCAAAATAATTTTTGATATACCTATTAAAAATAAGATGATTATGTTTCAAAATAAAACATATAAATATGTTAAATACTAAATTTAAAAGGGTTTCAAAATCAAAAAGGTGGTAAAACTGCACTTTTAGAAGAAAAAACGTCTTTTATCTAAAAAATTGAATTTATCGTAATATCATATCAATAAAAAATTATAAGTTGAATTTAATACATTAAGTAAAATATATATAAAATAATTTTCATTAACTAAAAATCCACAAAGGGTGATATGATTTTATAAATATAATTATTCTTTTTTCAAATTGGCTTTCATAAAAAAAATCATTTATATTCAATTGGATTTTATTTCCATTTCTAATAACTTTTGTAATCAATGAATCATTATTTAAACAGGTGTAGACCATATTTAAAAATTCAGTTGACTCTATTAATTCTCTCCATTCTAATATCCAGGACATAAATACCATTTATAATAACAATATTATTTTATTATTTTTGATATAACTCAATTTTGTGTTCAACGAATGATTTCATAGAAATTAGATGTTGTGTGTTGAGTATGTTTTTGGAAAAAGAATCACCTTTAATATAAAATTAATATCTTATTCATAAATATTAACATAAATTGAACAGTGTTATTCTATAAATACCTGGTTCATTATATCATTCTCCCTTTTGGAAATTTCGTCCTCATAATTTTAAAATTCGTATTAGAAACATCATTTAATATCCTACATCGGAAAAAGTGTCAATAGAAATATCACTTTCAAATAAATAGAGTGAATCATGAATTCCAACTGATCTAAAATAATCATGGTTTCCATGTATAAAAACATGGATATGAAAAAAAAACTATGTGTCATGTTCTGATGAGGAGTAATAAAAACCATGATCAAGAGAAAGTTAACAATCATAAAACAACAAAATTTTCATGGGTCAAATGATCATTAAATCCCCGATTGGAAAAGTTAATGGAAATAAAATTTGTATGTTACTTTTCATAGTTCTGAGGAATTTATTTGGATGCATAACTAAGAACATAAGGATGTATTCTTACATTTCAAGTATAGTTTCATCCTTTAATAAATTTATACAAAAAACAAAACATTTCCCCAAATGAAGATTATTCAAGAAGACATGGGAACACATGAAGAACAAGAATAACATTCTATAGAATCACTTAAACCCTAAATGATTAACTATATTTTCATCCTATATTGAAACATTAAACAAAACCAAAAAATTTAGTAATAGATTGGATAATCCCCAAATAGAATAATATTTAAAAAAGAGAGACTAGTATTAATAATTAGATTCAACTGTTATAAAAAATCTAATATAGACAATTCAACAAAAAACCCAAAAGTTCAACAAATACCATTAGAAAATAGTTGTCCATATGATTCCTCAAATATAATAATCCCAACAAATATTGAAAACTAAAATTCGAAATAATTTTATTACATATTCTTCCATGATAAATATTAACATTTATGACCAAATAACATCAACTACTCTTAATGTATCACATTGAAAATTAATTAACCTATTCACATGTTCTCTATAATAGTTTTACAATTTCAAAAATAACCAAAATTGTTATATGTTTGTATTGAAAACATATATTTTTAGAAAATAAAATCCAACCATTTCTCTAGAAAAAATATCATAGTATTATAATTTTTTTATGCATATTTTTTTCACCAAATATAAACTGTCATCCAAATTAATAATTATCACTTAATCGCCAAATTATTTTCTTATACTAAGGTTATCCATTTGATAAAAAATAATTTCCCAAAATCAACTTATTCTTTATCTATAAACTCATTTAATTAAAAAATATATGTCATAATAATTAGTGACGTTACATTGTATAGTGGTAGGTGATAAATCCTACTGCCACTTTGGGTGTGGTATCGATTCCTGCAACATTGTATGACATGATGGGTTCTCACATGGTTTTTGGGTTATCCTTTTTCAAAAATTGTATAACTATACTAAAATTAACAAAATGAGATAAAATCATCAAATAATAACCATAACAAATATTAACCTCAATGGTTATCTCATTTCTCGCATTTTTCATCCCAAAAATTAATAAACCATTATTTCCTCAATGGTGAATGTCTCCAAAAATATACCAATAATGACCATATTATTCAAAATCATAAACCCTAAAAAGTGGTTTCTATGACATTGAAAATATAATATAACTTAAAATTATAATCCCATGATGATATCCTTAACCCTTAAGAAGATATCTTAATATCCAATTATGTCTAAACCATTCTTTTGAAACAAATAATAATGCCCCAACCATAAACCTTAGATAATCTTAAGTTAAGTCAAGTATTTATATTGAGGATATTTTCAGTTTTAGATTTTTAGAAAATTAGGCCATAACTATTACATTAAATCTATAATATTAAAAAGTATACCCCTATACTATATCCTATTTTTTTTAAAAAAAATACAATTAAATTAAACATGAATTATTTTGTTGATAAAAATCATCATGAAATCTTCCTTTCCCTTATCCTTCCTTATACCCTTTGAAAAAAAGTTCATATACATAGGATGAGTATAAAAATCTCAATAAGGAATAAAAAAATTAGTCCATGAATATTTTAAAATGTGAATTTTCTTTAACAAAATCATACATTTCACCCATAAATCATATACTAATTTTCATACAGCAGGTAATATTAAGATTTATATATAACTCATAGTAATCATAAAACATAAATTTAACCTATGAATTCCTGAACATACTTACATTGTATCTTCTACGGCTACGAAGGGAGTGACTTGAATGGTTACATTTTGAATTCCCCTCACAGTATATTCCCTAAATCCCTAAGGAGATACTTTATTGTTTACCTCTGCCACATTACCCAATGCATTATAGAGCTATCTTGGGATCACCCTCAATAGGGTTATCACAAAACCACCCGTATTTGGTTTATCATGTAACCACCCATGAAATTTCCAAGACCACTATATAATCATAACACATAAAAATTTAAATTATTAATATTTCATCATCAATCACTCGAAATAAATTAAATATATTGAAATCTACAATCTATTTAAAAAACAATATAAAAATATTAATAAAGTGATATTGGAATAAAACTGTCCCATACCACATTCCGACATTTGAATTAAAGTAACATCTATAAACTATCATGTACATATACTTCTATTCATAAAAACCATATCGAAAACATGAGCATGAAATAAATGAGTTTAAAATAAAAAATCATTAAAACATTAAAAATAGTGTTTTAATTAATGAGTCCCATAACAGTTGATAAAATAAATGAATTAAAATAATTAAATATTTAAATTAAAAAACATATAATAGCATGATAAAAATGAGATTCATGATATAAGATTCCAAATGGATGTATATAGGTCATGTAAATTTGAATTGGCGTATATCCACAAAGAAGTCTCAATGGAATGTAAATTAACACGAAATCCCTTACAAAGATCGTATCCTTAGATTGAGGATAAATCAATGTCATATTTAGGTGTGAAAAGTTTATTTAGTCCCAATATAAGAGATTATTCCTTTAAAATCAATAATAGGTCATTCACATAAAATCATTTCAAAACAAACTAATTCCATGGATATTTAACTAAATGGAATGAGAATGAGTTATGATTTCCATTTAAAGGGTCATATAAATGACGTAATAATTTATCAATGGGGTGATTATCTGTTACAACAATATATCAATAAAAGTATATTGTAAATTACAACATAATTATATTAAAATTTATTCTACACATAATCAAGGCATAACATAATCAATAAATTATGCATAAAACCAAATGAGTAGAAATTGGGTTAAGACGTTTCCCTATAAAAATTTGCCCGCCTAAGGACGTCACTTAAAAATTCAGAAAATGAGGTAGTGAAAGAAAAAAGGGTCTCTCCTCATGTGGACATAAAATTTACAACAATAAGGATATATAAAAACATATCCCAACATATGAAAATGGAAATTAAAATACATAACATAAAAGAATTCTTGGACTAAAAAAGGAGGGTTACAGGTTCCCTTACAAAAATCATTTTTTAAATCAAATAGATATATTGTGTGTATTAATAATAAGTCCCCATAAGTCATTTATAAATATAATATATTTTATCATAATTAATTCCTCACATATTCATAGCATGACATAGTCCATATGTAGAAGATCAACCTTAGGAATGAAAATAGGTTTATGAAGTTCCATTACCATGAATAAGAAATGTCTCATTCATTCTTTAATATTATGAATAATAAACAATGTTTAATTTATAATTTAACTATAAATATATTAAAATTTATTATTTATTTTATATAAATTATTACCTTGTTAGTGTAATTAATAAATTATTTTAGTTCATATTGGATGTTTTGTAGATGTTCAATACTTGAGTCAAAAAATGAACTCATTTTGATTAAAATTTATATTATTTAATAAGTACATCGTCTCCATAATTACATTCATGATATAAATATCATATATATCATTTAATATATGTATTTATAATAGTCGATAACATTTCGAGAAAATAAATGATGTGCACTGTTCATGGGGACGGTAGGACGTATGTACACATGAAGGAAACTTTCATTTCTTTATTATATAAATGGAAAGAAAAATAATTGATAAATAGGTATGTTATAATTCAATTATAATATACATTTTATATAGGTTAAATATTTTCATTATTTATATCTTTTATTTGATCCATGTATGAAATGAATGAGTCATTTCACATTGAAGGGGTGGGTAGTCTGCACTCCCTCATATAAAATTATCGTATTTACACATTTTTGAAATCATAAAGGTATTATATAAATAAAAAATAAAAAAGAATAAAAACAATAGAAACATTATAAATATAATATATAAATACATTATCATCATAATTACCACCCTTAGATGTGTTAGAATAAAATTGAATAATCATCGTTTCGTGAGGCAACAGTTCGTTGTCCATAGATACAACATGTCTGTATCCATTACATGGAGGTGTGAAAACATTTAGTTCAAATACTTCTCATAAAAAATCCTAGTATACTGAGGATAATTTTGTTCTTATGTAATCAATTAATAATGAGAGCAAAGGTAGTGGAGAAATAAAATAAATGAAAGGAACTTAGGATAAAATGTTGCCTCTTAATCGGGTAACTTCTTTTGATTTAAGCCAGAGGATTTTTTGAATTGCATTATCCAAAGTTAAGGATTAAATGATGAAGGGAGGGATTATATAAATACTATTTAATAAATACTTTAAAAACTAAAATTATTTTTATTTGAGAGATAATGATATGGAGAAGTTCCCTTTTATTGAAGAGGTGAGGGGATCTTTAGGAATATCAAGAAATATTAATTTATTGTAAATTCAATTTTATTTAAAAATGGTCTAAATGTCATTTAATTCAAATAAGATATGAAATTGGTTTTAATACAATCATCTAATAAATTTTAAACAGCTTTTGATTATTTTTGTATCCTTATATTTTTTGTTTAACCCTCATTTTACCCTTTTTAATCTTATAGTGATATCTTTTAATTACACATTTTGTGTTAATGTAATTACCATATCATGTCAAAAGTCCCACATAAATTCTATTTATGATATATATGTACTTATATTAACCATTTTTCCTAATCGTATATTTTTATGAAATTAATAACCTTTAATATACTATTTTATAAGTTATGTTATGAATTATATCAATTTTGGACACTATTCATACTTGACTTTTTTACAAATTTATGACCTGATTCATTTGAGAATAAAATTGAATCAGTCAAAAAATGCCATATTATACTTGTAAATTTTTGGATGACATAAATTAAGTCAATTAATATATTTTTTTAATATTTATAATATCATTTATTTTAATCCATTATTAAGGAATCAATCACTCCATTATCATTGTGTCATAAATAAATATATTAATTTAATGTCTAAAAATAATAAATAAAATATCATGATGTAGGAAATATTTCATTATATATAAATACTCTTTATAGTCGAATATATCACTCATATAACACCATATAAAAACTGATTATTAAGAAGATACATGTTTTTGTTATTTTTCTATTTACATTAAATTAATTATTATAACATGTCATTATCAATCCCTTGTGGATACATGAGGTCCTAAAATTGACCCAAGGATTCCCATGGTCGACCTTATGTTATCCAATTGGATAATAAAATGTGTTATAGTGGTTTTATATTATTATAATATTATATTTTACCCTTATTGACCTGATATAAACTATAACCATGGTAAATAAATATAATTTCTAAAGTTACTATTCATAAAGTCAAAAAATAAAAGGTACATATTTAAAAAATTTATACCTCATAATATAATATATGGAACTTATTTTTCAATATTTAAAATCATGAATTAGAATAAATTAATTTTAAATTAATTCTTGTTTTCAAAACTAATAAATGGGGTTTTTAAAAGGAAAAAGTTTCAAAAGATTCACATGATTTTATGTCCAATTTAAATGTAAAATTACATACAATAGTCAAAATTAGATTAAATGATAAAAATAAATTCAATTTAGACATTAATATAATTAAATAATAATATATAACCATATAAATTATCTCGGGAGAAAAAGTTGTTTACAGTTAAAATTTAGCTTATTTTTTATATTCATCAAAACATGATAGTTATCATAAAAATATAAAAAATCCATCCAAAATAAAATATTATGTCCCATATCTAAAGAATATGTTTATATTTAGAGTATAACATTTAAAAGTGTCAGAAAAAAAAATTATAAAGGGTTCACCATGAAGAGGCGGTAAAACTGTATTTTTTTTTAATATGCTTTTTTTATACAAAAAATATTGAATTTGTTATTATATCATATCACAAAAACATATAAGATGAATTTAAGACATTAAATTGAATATATAATAAATAATTTTCATTAATTTCAAATCCCTAATGGGTTATACGATTTTATAAACACAATTATTCTTTTTCAAAGAGGTTTTTATAAAAACGAGTAATTTATATTCCATTGGTTTTTATTTTCATTTCTAATTAATTTGGTATACAATTAATAATTATTTAAACATGTGAAATACATATTTAAAAAATAATTTGAAATTATTCATTCCCTTCATTCCAATGTATAGAGTTACCTACCACATAAATTAATAGTAATAATTTATTATTTTTCAATATAGCTAAATGTTGTTTGCAATGTATGATTTCAGAGAAACTGGTTTTTGTGTGTCAAGTAATCATTCAGAAAAAGTGTCCACTTTAATGTAAAATTAATATATTATTAATTAATATAAATATAAATGAAAAATTATTGTTCTATAAATACCAGGGTCATTATGATTTGGATTATGTTTTAAGGGAAATTGTATTACATCGACATATGATTCAACATGTTTTAAGAAAAGAAGTTGAAATAGTTCAAGTCACAAGTAAATGATAAAATTATTTTTACAAAAACACACACACACATATATATATATATATAATTCATCAAAACTATAGAAAGTGTTTTGGAAGAAAATCTATTTATAATTTTTTTATGATATAGATGAACTTTTTAACTCATACAGTTTATCGAATTGTGCTCATTAACTGTATATTAATCAATGTCCTTAATAATTATATATAATAACATTATATTTATATATTTCAACCAATTACATGTTTTCATAAACAAAAATATTTTCCTATCTAGAATACTTTTTATGTTATTCTTCCAGATAAATTTTTTACTTTCAATTTTCTCTCATTAACAAGATGTGTTATTAACATTATTTACATTGTGGGTTATTTCAACATATAGTATTTTCATTTATCATATCTTCAATTAGAGGGATTAGATTTTAATTTGAAGTACTCAATTTAGTTAATTTGGGGAGAATGTAACACATAAATACGTTAAAATGTTTTCATTTTAGAATAAGTTTATTTTTTCTCTAGTGAACTTAGGGAGCACCACTAAGTTTTCAAGTATGACACACATTATCGAGTTCATTTGATAGCTTATAAGACCTAAAATATCAGGATTAAAAGTTTATATAATATCCCCATACATTATGATATATTTACTTTTATATTATTTAATTATTAAAATGTTTTAGAATTCATACATGAGATTTGATAGAATATTTATTTGAACAAATACAGTTTTATGGATAAATTTTTATTATAAAGGATGTTTTACATATTTTAATTAGAAACCTATTTTAAAACAAAATTTATACCCTTTAATATTCTATTTTTCAAATGATATTAATTTTGAAATTCAGAATGAAAAAACAACTAATTTGAATATTTTGCATTTTCTTGAGAAGTTTAAATTTTTTATGAATACTGAAAAATAATGTATTTTTGTAGAAAACAGAACTTTCATATAAAAAGGTTATTAATGTTAAATTATATTCAAAATTGTTCTTAATTTTCCAATAAATAAATTATAAATAAATAAACCTATTGTAGGTCATTATAATAATTTTTATTATGAATTGAGATATATAATCTTAGTGAACTTTTGAAAATTTTCACTTTAAAACAATCATTCTTTCCATATTGGGATTAGATTTAAATTTAAATTTTCCAGTTCATTGAATTTAATTTTTTAAAATACCTGATAATAATGTGGAATTTATATAATAATTTTATTCTAATTATATCAAAAATGAATTTTATAAAATTTATTAGTGAATTAAATTAATATTAATTGCAATGATTATGATAAAAATATGCCTACTTATTTTTTAAACATTATTTATAATGGGAAAATGACATAAAGACATTATCAAAATCCAATAGATACCCATATTTGGAATATTTACCATATTTTTTCTTATTTTTAGAATTATTAGGATACACTTCCATGAAATTTCCAAATACAGTATTAAAATTAATGAAAATGATTAAAATAAATATTTATTAACTTTAAACTTTATAAAGTTTTGATATATGTATTATAGAACATTATTCTGGTTCTAAATTGTTTTTCTAAAATATAAGTAATATTTATAATAATATTAACTTATGTTTAATTTTTAGAGATGAATCAGGTAATTAAAATACTTATGGAATTCTAACGCAGTAATACATTATTTAACAAATAACTAAAATAAATGATATTAAAAATATTAAAAATTAATTAAATTGAAGGAATTATTGAATTGAATTAATTATTTAGTTCAATATACTAGTTTAGATAAGTTTTATCTTAGTTTATTAAAATTATAGACTTAGGTTGATAATTCTAAATTTAAATTGAGTTAATAATATCAAAATTGATATTAATATCATTTTATAATAATAGATATTTTATAAAATGATTTAAAATAACTAAAAAATTACTATCATCTAATAATTTATTTCTAAAATATAATAAATATATAATTTGTTATATTGAATAATGATTTAATCTTTTTATAATGAGCACATTGACCATAAATAGTAAAAATAGTGTTAGCACAGTTTGAGTTAAAGTATTGTTTTTGTGTGTTACATGCACATGTTCTAAAATTAATTACCAACACCTATGGGATTTTTATTTTTAAACATAAATTTCATATTTAAAATTTATTTTGTAAATATTTTATAATAAATTTAAAATTAATCTATTCTTACTTGTAAAATAACATAGGTTAAAAAACATGTTACCTTAATAAAACTCAATATTATAAAAGTGGGAAAACAAATATTTTAGGAACCAAATTATGAATGTTAAATTAAATTTTTATTTGTTTTTATAGTTCATAAATTCAATTTAATGCATTATATTTATAATTTTTATTAACATGAGGAAAGGGAGACCTCCCAATAGTGTTTATCTTTTTACATTTACAAGAATTATACCCCCCTCCATTGTAAAAATGCATTCACTCCCCACACTTATTCAAATATCTAAATCCTTTATATTCATATAAATCATAAAAAAATAATATCCAAACATCCCTACTCCCTTATATAATCATTAATTTGAGATGAAATCCACCAAAGGGAGACTTTTGGTTTAAACTGAAATGATTTACCTGAAAGAGTGTTAACGTTCTTCAACGATCTCTTTTGCTTTATTTCTTTATCCACCCCTTGAATTATTATGATATATTTCACATATAAATTCCTTTTTATATTAACTATAGTTGGATGGTTTTATGTCTTGGGTATAACCTTCACTCACACACAATTCTATCAAATGAGATATTCTATCACAATTCTTGTGTAAGGCGGACAATATCCTCACGATCCAATGCATTTCATTCATCCAATTCCACCATTCATTATTATGAATAATTATTTATTTTTAGTTTTTATTTAATATATAGGATTTTTTAATGTATATATGCCTTTTACATTTATATATAATACATAACATCAGGATTTCTATTTTTTGGAAATAAGATAACATCATTTGCGGACGTGTGGGCCACAGTCTTCTTAATTGGATTCGATTCACAACTGATATACAATGAATGTATTACAGTTGGTTTAAATAAAAAAAGGATAAATATATTACATTAAATATAATATATGAATTATAATATACTTGATTATAATTTCCTTTTCTTTATTTTAAAATCAAATTATAGTGGAAACAATGTTCATGGGTACATACGTCTTATTGTCTCCATGAACAGTGTATTTGATTTCCTGTATAAATAATTAATGGATTTTTATAAATAAAAATATTCTGAATATTTATGATAATTATATAATGTTTTAAAATATTTATCTTTTAAAATCATTATCTAATTAATATGAATTAAAAATTTATGTAAAATATACTTGAAAACATTGTAATTAACACATGAAATAACAAAAATAATGACTGATGGTTACCGAATGAGTTATAATATGTTATAAAATGGATATATATGATATAATTAATATTAATATGATTCATTTATAAGTTAAATAAATTATTTAATCTATAATACATGATGTTAATTACTGTTCAACAAAAATAGATTTTATGGTCTGAGATTTTAATCTCAATTTTATTACACCGGTGAGATAAATGTCATAATCACAACTTACTTCTTTTGGGTAGTGTATATACCTAAAATAATGATATATTATATCTTATTACTTTTCAATTCATGTTATTTAATGTTTTTTATTGATTTATCTAATCCAAGGGGTCTTATCCTGAAATATTCATAATGGTAAATTTATCTTGAAATCTTACATTCCTTTATTATTGTTAACTTTATCTCAAAATAAGCACTTCATCGGAATCATTTTCAATTAAAAATTATAGTTATTTATTGTATATATATTAATTTTTGTTGTATATTATTATTCATAAGTTGTATACTATTTTTACTTGTAGTGGTCACTTTTAAGGTTATTTGACTAATTTGGAAAATCTTGATAAATCCTTATCTTTTACTCAATAGGAATATTTAATGATAAAAAAATTTTAATTAATTAAATCATTTGTATTATATATTAGTAATGTTTTTTACATGCACTACATGGTTTTAAGGATGATTAATGGAATACCCTTGACAAATTAGTATAATCATGGGATGATTTTTTGTCCAAATTAGATGGGTTTTCCATGTATTTTTTAAACAATCTTGAGGATATATCATGAAGGTAAATTTATCATGTTCCTAAAAAACATGAAATATAATAATTTATAGTTATCATTATTTTCAATCAAGTTATTAATTTTATCCATCAAATTTTTTATTTAATATTATCTATGGATGAAATTTTTATCGATTTTATTATTTAATGGATTATTTGTTCAATTATTAACCCTGAAATACATATTATTACCATTTATTCATTATTTTATCCACTATAAATACCCTTACTGATAATTTCATCTAACAATTTTTTAATTTCCCAAGGATATTATGATTAATTCTTCAATTGTGTTTCAAGGATGATGAACTTTTTATTTTGTTATTATTTATTCTCTTTTCCAAATGTACTATCAGTATCATGTATGTAATATCGTTTTCCAGAACTGGAAAACTGATTAGCCCTTCAGGATTTGAAAAAATGTTATAATTACAATGTAATTAATTACTTAATGTTCTCTTATAATCTAGGTTCGATATATTATAATAAATAGAAAAAAAATGTTTTCAAAGTTAAGGTTATAGATGTGTTTTATCATGTTACATGTGATTCTATTAAAAATAATCTTTAACAAACAAGTTATTATTTTATAATTATTATTTAATATTTATATTCATTGGGTATTTATTTTATAAGAATTATCACTTTAAATTAGTCTTAAATAATAAGTTACAATTGTTTGAAAAATATTTACCTTAATGAATTAAAAAATTGAAATAAATAAGGAAACAAGGGAGGGTTTGAAACAAATGTTTGAAACATGCATTTCATTATAATATATAGATTTTACCCTAACCATTTTATCCCTACACATGTTTAATTATATATTATTATCAAACTCTTTCTAATTTTGACCTCATAATTGTTAATAATATTGAATGTTTACAAGAATATCCCCCCTCCACATCTATAAAAGGGAACTCACTCCCTTCACATATCCAATCCTCTCTATCTATTTGGCTCATCCAACTTCCACAAAAACAATTATAAAATTACATAATATCAACCTAAAATCCACAATTTTGGATTAAATAAAACCATATAATTCCTTTTTTTCTATCCATAATTTCTTAAACAAAAAATAAGTAAAGTTCATGAATGAAAATTTTTAATTAATTTCTTTCTCAATCTCATTCCATTATTATTTTACCATAAATAAATAATAAACAAATTATTATAATTATAATTCTATATTTTTATTTTATAACCTAAAACCTCACACTCTTTTATCAAATGGGTTATTAAATCATTATTCGTGTGATTGTTAGACTACCAACTCACATACCGATGTCGTTTACTTCTTCCATTACCACCTATCATGGTTGGTAATAATGATGAATTTAATGTTTATATAATATTTTAAAAATATATATATAAGGAATAATTATACAATTTTTTAATTTTTATACCATAACGGATATGATAACATCGCTCGTGTGTACAGTAGAATGCTGCCTCATTATGTGATGTGATGTTTTCAATATTGTATTTTGAGAAAGTTAAAAAGGTTATAAATAATGAATATATATGACATAAATGAAATAATTATGATATTTAAGACATAATTATATTTTTAGATTTATAATATATAGTTATATTAATTACCATTTCACACATTGAAAATGTGACAACCTCATTTCTTGATGCATTCACAACCACCTAGTTAAATCAATATGGTTCATTTTACATTACAGTAATGATAAATATAAGTATATATAATTTAATTTAATTATATTTATTTTATAATTAACATTATTTAAGAAATAATAAGTCTTTAATTCATTCCAAAATTTTCAAAAGAAAATGTAAATGTTTCTAATGTTTATATATGATATATTGTCTCTATGATCGATATTTTAGTGCATTTTACATAAACATATATCATGGTTGGTTTTATAAAGATTAATTGATAAAAAAAATATTATATTTTTTTCATTATTATTATTATATATATGTTTAAATAATTTCAATTTTGACCATAGTCGCCCTACCAATTTTATTTTTGACACAAAAGATGAATATTTTCAAAACAACCAAAATAAAATTAACTTATTATGTAATTATATATAACATGTTTATAAGAGAAATAATATTTATGATAAAATGGTTAATGTAGGACATGAAATTACATAATTACCACAATTTTATTATTAATTATGATGAAGACAAACGTTGATGAATCTGACTCAAGGTGCGTGTTTTTCTCATCTCACTTTTTATTTCAATGAGATATATACCTTATTAACCAATTATTTTTTGGTTTATATAATTCCCAAGAATGTATTTTATTATTCTAAAACATAAATTTTTAGAGATTTAAAAATACATTTTATTATCTTCCATTAATAGGGTTTACATTTTCAATGCTACGAAATCAGTAATGGATATTTGTCTCAATTCTCATTCATTAAGACATTAGTTATGTTATACAACAATATTATTCAATGAAGTGTGTATATAATTATCATATATCATGTTATATAATGAATATAAATATTTTTTTTGATATTATAAGTTTCATTTAATGTTACTCTTTCATTGTCTTAAAATTCAATGTTACTAACATTGTTAGAGATTCATCTTATAGTCTCATCGTTTATTAAGATTTTTTGTGAGTAAGTATCTAATGTGGAAATATTATGATCTAAATAAAAACAATTCTCGTGAAATTTATTATCCTCTGATTATTTCATGAGATTTCATGGTTCCCTTCATTTCTCTCACTTTATGTACTCAAGAGTTCGAAAGAATATTATGAAGAAAAAGCATCAATTAAAAAAATTCAGTGAAAACCCTGTTTTCTATAAAAAATAAAAAATGTTTTAAAAATTATTATTTAATTATGAAAGGATATTTTCATCATGAAATATTTTTAATTATTTGTATAAACATCTTTTATATATGTTCTAGGACATTTTAATATAAAAGAATTTTTAAAATAGTTTATGTTTAAAAAATTAATTTTCAAATTGAAAAGTTTATTGTTATAAAATTTTATTTAATTTCCATTTTTTATTTTTTATTTTTTTTGAAACTTAAAAAACCATTTTTTACTTCTGCTCTAATAGGGAAATTTTGTAATGATATTATCCTAATTACTTCTATAGATGGATTAATAAATTTTCAAATAGGTAGTAATGGAACTCGTTTCTTTTGTTCAGGTTAATTTCAATTCAATGATATTTACTTGAAACCCATATATATACAATGGGTTTATTATGTAATAAAATAACATTGATTATTTAATAAATTTTATGATTAAATATCCATAAATATTATTCATGATGTTGTTCTTGGAAATTATATATGATTTGATCACCCAGATATCATCAAATGAGCAAGTTATAGCTTATACGATGGGGTCATTGAGATGGAGCTCTAATGAATTGGATAAAGATTATGTTATCTATATAATTATATTGTAATTTGAAATATGGTTATTTCAATTTTAAAGGATTCCTTATGAGGTATTTTATGGTTCTATGAGATTATCAACCAAGATACTAATATGTTTTATCTATTCTTTCTAGGGGTCTATAATATTTATTTTGAACATGATTTATATCACATAGAACATTATTATTGAATCTTATGAAAATTTCCTTTTTTTATTATTTTTTCCATGTTTTAATTTTATATTATCCAAGTATTTATTTGTTTAAATAATTATATTTTATACTCATTCACATTAATCATGTCAGTATAACCTTACGCTCTTCTTATTATAAATTTTGATATTCATTTGTTAATTCTTACATTTTCCATCAAAGATGATTTTAGATCACCCATTTTTTGTTTATTTTTACCCATTTTATACATAAACAGGTTTAATGAATTATGTGTATAAGTGAATCAATTTAGATGATTATGATTCCTTAATTTTAAAATTAAAATATGGGTTATGTTGAAAAAATTATCATTTAAAGTCATATGAATTGTTTAAGTGGGATTTTTTGATTATTCTCTAAAACTATAAGTAAAAATAGTTATTTATTAAATAAATCATCTAAATTTCCCTTTTTATTTTTATTGTCAAGATGGAAAAACATTTCTCACAATTATCATAATCAATAATGGAAATGTAAAGTTTTCAATTTCATCAACGATTCTAGGAGTACAGGTCCTATACTTTAATAATTTGTATCAAAGGTATATTTAGGTAACTTTATTTATTATTATGATTTCATAAGATTTTCTATTTAGATTTATGGATATCATATAGGTCAATAATCTTAGTGATGATTGTATATTCAAATTTATATACACCATATAAAGCTTTTAAGATATGAGATCTTAAGTGATTAAACACAATTTATAGATATTTTTTACTCTATTGGTGTATTATTAACCCATAGTTTCAACATGAAGTGTTATATGTAGAATAATTATTTTTTAATGATTAATTAAAAAATTACCACACAAAGGTCAGGTGAAAACTCATTGCATCTGGTATGGCTGTGAGGAATAAACCCACATCCAAATGTTGAAAATGTTTTAGAATCTATCACTAGACTATGGTATGTCCTATTTAGTATGAAAATTTTAAAGGTTTAGATTGTGTTTAATTTACAAACATTTTTTGTTTTATTTTAGGAATAAATATCTTTTTATATTCAAATAATATATGATCAAATCATTCTAGTCGATATTATACTAACTTAGTTTGGAAATTATTAATGTAATTAAATGATAGATATTTATGGAATAATTTATTTTAAAATTTGGGTATCACTATATAATTTCATTGATTAATGTATCATATGAGGGTTTATTCATTTTATATATTATATTACCTTTTTCAAACCATTTTGATTTTGTTTAATGTTTAATGACACAAGGAAGAGCATGTTATCACAGTTATAGTAATAATGTCATTAAATATTGATTTTAGTGATTCAGGATTGAAATATTAATATTGAATAATCATCATTTTCTAAATAATATTTTATTTTGGGGGAATTTTATTAATTTATGATATTCAACTAATCGGATAATTATATTTCCATATTCTATTTTCCAAGAAAGAAAGAGAATTCTATAACTAAAGGGAAATGATAATGAATTTTTTTTCCTAAAACCGTGATTTCTAATGAAATGATAATATTTTGAACCATCACATATATATGGTTTTAGTCTCTTAATGCTCCATTGATCATTAACATTATTAGGATCAATGATCATAATAACTCTCTACAATTATTTACACATTTTCTCCATTACAACTTATATTCTCCTATTTGGAAACCTATTTATGTGTTATTAAATATGAAAATTATAATTACCTTTCTCTATTAATAAGGGGATATTTTTCTGACCATTTTTATGATGTTCATTTATAATAATAGTATTTTTAAATTCCAATCCTTGGATTAATGAGAAAATTTTCAAATTGTGTAAAAGCAATTTATTAAAGGGGTGATGTAACACTATGTGATTTTAAAAAAGAAAAATTGCAGTTTAAGACTCAAAGCACAGGAAAAACTAATTTTATCATTCATTACATAAATCACTTAGTATATCTTCTTATATATGATACCATTATATTTGTATGTTCTATAGTGTATTCATTATGTAACATTGAACATAAAAGAAAAAATATATATTTTCCAAATAACCTGGTTGTTAAATTGGTAAGTTTGAATAGTATTATATACTTTATTATATATATATATAACACTCAATAAAAATTCTTAATAATTGTTTAGAAAATAATAAACCAGTTTTATTTTATTTTATTCCTCAAAAATATGTTTTTAAAAAATGAAATTTATTTATATTCCTGAAAAAAACATTATAATAGGTTTTCTAACCACAATTAAATTTTTTTGATAAAATAATTTTTTTATAATATTAATATAAAAATTTACCATCTTTTATTTTTTTGTATTTTTCATGAAAAAATCATTTTTCAGTGATTGGTGAAATATATCGATTTTTGTAAGAAACAATTTTATTTATCAATAAATCAATTAATTAAAAATTCCTAATATTTTATGATTATTTGTTTAAAAATCAATGTATTTTACTAGTTATATTTATTTCACATAATCACTTTTGAGTCATATTTATGTTGTTTTTTAGTATGATTTTATTTTTTGGATTTTAAAATGTATTTTTATAAAACATTTTTGTAGATGTATAATGTTTTTACTTTTTAATTATTTAAAATAATTCATAATGGAAGGTGTTTTAAATTAAATTTAGAGATTATATATCTTGAAATTTTAATTGTGATTCATCCAATTAATATTGAATTAATATTTCCCACTTATATGAATTGAATATGAAAAAATAGATTCCAAATTAGGAATTATAATAATTTATAATTTTAAATATTCCCAACATAATTTTTGAGAAAATAGATTAGTGAATGTAGTTTAATTTAATTATAATGATTAAGGTAATAAAATGTTTACCAATGGAAAATCGTTAAAATTGAGAAGAAAATAAAGATAAAACATGTCAAAACCCATTTAATGATGATATGAAAACCTTCATGATCTTATTAAATATTTATATGAGTTTTTTGGACACTAGTCCATCAATGTTACACATATAATATGTTAAGTGAATAAAAAGACAAAA
Organism: Viscum album; assembly: GCA_963277665.1. NCBI lineage: Eukaryota > Viridiplantae > Streptophyta > Magnoliopsida > Santalales > Viscaceae > Viscum > Viscum album. The sequence continues at coordinate 1,439,851,272 of OY728162.1, forward strand.
ATGAACCCTCTTTTCTCTTCAATATCTATTATGATTTGGGATGGGGAGAAAATGTCGTATTCTCAGTTATATATATCATTTTTAAATATAAATACATTTCTTATTATTATAATTTTTAATTAAAATTTAGATATTAAGAAATTAATTAAAATTATTATTAATTGCAAATGCATAAATTATTTAGTTAATAATTTAATAATATAAATGATACAAAAATAGAAAATATGTCATTAATTGAATAAATTTTTATATTACACTAATTTTTTAAATAGAAATATCATGATACATAGCTTTTATCTTAATATATTCAAATTATATATATATATATATATATATATTATTTTTAAATATAAATTAAATATAAAATTTAAAAATAGACATTACAGTTATTTTATAATAAATACTCTTTTATTAAATTATTTAAATTTTCAAAAAAACATATATTATGAAAAGGGATTTTAAAATGTTATTAAACATCTATATGATCCATTAATGTACCAATTTATCTTTTTTAATCATTATATTGACCTCAAAATAGTAAAATCATTGTTCGCATGATAATGGTTAGTGTAGTGTTTTTTCACATTACATGTGCTTCGTTTAAAAAAAATTTCCAAGACACATGTATTTTTATTTAATAATTTTAATTTAATATATATATCTAGCCAATATAAATTTTATAATAATTTTCACTTTAATTTATAATAATAAATAAATTACATAGGTTAGAAAATATATTTCCTAAATCAAAAACCAAAATGATAAAAATAAGGAAATATAGGAGTTAAAGAACCAATTGTTTCAAACATTTGATTAGTTTTGATATGATGATTAAAAAATATTATTTATTCATTTTTAGCCACATTTGGTTATTTTTACCACCCAAATAGTGAATACTTTTTTGTGTTTACATGAATTCCACTCCTACCAAATTAGATAAACACACACTCTCACCTCACTTATTCATAATATAAATCCATTTAGACCCAAACTACTCAGAAAAAATCAATTTCCTAATGAAATCCTATAATACTAAATTTGGGAATAAATTAATCCAAGGAAGGCCTATACTTCAAACCAAAAAGAGTTACCTCATGTAGAGGTAACATTCATCAACGAGCATTTTGTTTTAAATGTCCACTTTTTATTCTTAAATGAATATATTATAACATTAATATAATAATTATATAGATATTGTTTTTATTTTATGGTCACTAACTTAAACACCACACACTTCTATCAAAGTGTTATGAAATCATTTTTCATGTTTATAGTAGACTACCACCTCATAGACGGATGTCGATTGTTTTTTCCATTACTATTCTAATGATTTGGAAAAGGAAGGATATAAAGTTTATATATGATATATATTACATAATTATAACTATTTATTTTTTATATCTTTCACACAATTTTTAAATTCTATACCAAACAAGATATGATAACATCGCTTGTGTGTACGGTGGACCACCGCATCGCGAAGCGATATGATTGATTTTTCACTAAAATGTTACACGGAATGTTGTAAGGGTAATAATAATAAATTTATATGAATTAAATGAAATAAATATTAAATAAATGACATAACTATATTTTAGTAAATATAATATATCAATTTTTTATTATAGTTTCCAACACATAAAATGTGATAACATCCTTCATAGATATCGGGACTGATGCCACCTCAATGCGAGGTGATTCATTTTTCACCACAAGAATTATATGTATAAGTATATATAATTAAATATAATTTTATTTATGATATAAAGATAATTATTGAAGGATAAAAAATTGTTACCCTTTTCCAAAATGATATATGAAAAATGAAAACGTTATTCATGAGTAAGTATGTTGTACTATCTCCATGATCTTAATGATAGTTTATTTTAGATAAATATATTTAATTATTTGTATGAAATGAATAATTTCTGTAAAGATATTATACTTATTTCATGATTATTATCAAAGATATGCTAAAATAATGTTCTTTTTCCCTTAGTCAACCTAGTAATGTTACATTGGACACATACGAATAAGATGGTCAAAACATCCACCCTAAACATAATTGATTAATTTATTTTATATAAAATGTTAATAATATAAAATAATAGTAAAAATAAACATGGTAAATTATTTCATGAAATTATATAATTAACAAAAATTTATTATTCTAGAGTATAAAGATAATCCAAGATGAATCAGACAAAAGGTAAGTGTTTTATATCATCAAACATTAATTTCTATGTGATATTTTTATATTAAACAATTATTTTTATTATGTGGTGAATATAAATACCATAAATATATTATATTATACGTCTAATAATATTTATGGTAATATGAATATCAATTTTTTTTATCTCTATTTAATTGGTTTTATTGTTTCAATGTCACCAAAGTAGTAACCGCTTTTTATGTCAACTTTCATTATTTGGGACATTAATTCAGATATACATAAGTCATTCATTATGATTTATATATATATATTTGTTATGTCATATAATATCATGAATCTTCATATTTTCATAATAATATATCTTTCATTTAATTTTACTATTTCATAGAGTTTATGATTCTTTGTTACCAAATTGATAAAAGTTTCATCTTACAATCTCATTGTTTATAGATATTTTTTGTAAGTCTCCAATGTTGTAATATTATGATATTCCTATAAATAATAAAAATAAATCTCATTCACATCATTTTATTTAATGAAAATACTTTTTATTAATTAATTTCACCATCTTAAGGTAGTCAATAATTCAAAATAATTCTTTCATGAAAAATCAACTTTTCCATCAAAAACACATTTTCTTCCAAAAACATGAATTATAAAAAAACAATAAATGGATTAAAAACATTATGTAAAAGAATAAAGGACATCATAATCAACAAATTTTTTAACATATTTGTAAAATTTTCTATTATAATATTTTAAGTTTATATTCAATGATACATATTTTCAAAATGATTTATTTTTTAAAAAATAATAATCAATATAAAAAATAAATTATCCTAAAATATATCATTAATAATATTTTAATGGTATCTTTATTCACAAATTAAACAACGCATTTTTATGTATTCTTGTAGTGGGACAATTTTTCATTATACTAACCCAATTCATTCTATTGATAGATTAATACTGTATCAAATAGATTGTTATAGAACTTATTTCTTTTCCACAGGTTAATAATATATTAAATATATTTACAAGAAACACATTTATTTTCCTTGGTATGATCTGGTTATAAAATAAAAATGCTTTTTTCTATTAGTTTAATGATGATATCTCTATTTACTTTATTCTTATTATGGTTCCGGGAGATTATATTTGATTGGTGCACCAATATAGAATCAGGTGAGCATGTTATATCATATTTGGGGTGTGTCCCAAATCGCACTGCAATGTATTGGGTAATGATTATTTTCTCTGTATATTTATATTGGATGTTGGTCTTATTGTTATTTAAAATTATAATGGTTATACAAGGATTATTTAATGGTTCTATGAGATATTATTCTAATATTATAATATGTTTAATCTATGCTTCAATTGGGATTATTATGTTACATTTCATCAAGATTGATATGACATAGAACATGATTACCTATTCTTAAATATTTTTTATTTTATAATTCCTTATTCGTTGTTTTTAGGATTGAAGTCCTATGAATTTATGGGAATGATAATTTATATGTAATATTCATCCATTTTAATTATTTTATCATACCCTTTTTCTCTTTTTTTGATCACTAATGACATTAATTTTTTAATGCTTATATTTTCTCTTAATTATAACTTTATCTCTCTTCTCTTAAGTTTCCCTTTCCACAAGTAATAAATGTATTTTTTAAATAATAATTCATGATGGGATTTCATATGGAAGATGGTGATTTCATAATCTGAAATTGAAAATCAATGTTTTATTGTAAAAATGTTCATTTAATGTTAAGTGAATTTTTTATGTATGATATTTTCCAATTTCTCTAAAACAAAAAAAAGTACACTATTTTGTAAGTGATAATTTTTTTTATTTTGATGTTATAAGGTTTTGATGGAAAAAATATTCTTACCATTAGTGTAAAGAAATATGGAAATGTAATGTTTATAATTTTATCCCTAAAACAAGGACTACAGGTTCTGGGCTATCATAGTTTACATAACTGATCTAAAATGAATCTAAGCATATTAGTTCATGGGGATTATGTGACTAGTGTGAGATGTAGAATTTTGAAAAATGTATTTTATATATCTTTCTCATTTTTTATTTCACAAGATTTTAAATAGAGTTCTTAAATAAGTTTTTCATAGCCATGGGTTTGATAAAGATGGTATGTGGCCTCTCATTACAAATCTTATCATTGATAGTGTACATGATCATGATATTGTTGATCCTTCCATTAAAATAATTCAAAATAAATAGAAATAATTGACTTTTCTATAATATTTATTCAAAAGTGTATGTATTTATTCCTTCTACACACTTTTATTTCTTCCATCCCTCATAAGTGAGAAAATAAATAAAAAGTTTCTATTTTGGATAAACCAATTAGATTGTATAATAAAACATTGACTTTAATTAAATGGTGATTATATATGTATGGTTATATCTATATTAATATTGTTATCCAAAGACATGGAGAGATTTTCATGAATGTATTCATGGTAGATGATTTTTATTTCTTTATTGTAAGATTATGATTCGATGCATTATTATTTATTGAAATTTCAACATATTTATATTAAATATTGAATTTTTAAAATTAAACAATAAATTCAATTTTATAAAATGATATATATTATTGAATTTTTTTAGGATTTGGTTGATTCAAATTTTTAATGAAAGTCAATAATTTTAATATACTAAAACTATATAATTTTAATAATTCTGAATTTTTCATTTTATAATTACTTGAGATATGGTACAGTCGTTGATTTGATATTTTTATCATACAATGAATTTTAATAGACAATATAATGTTTTAGTCTATCTATCCAAGAAATAATTATGGAATAAAGTTTGTTTCAAATTTAATTAATTATTTATTGATATTATCATCATTAATTAAGTGTTAGAAAATAATTTTTTGGATTGATTAATTTGTGTTTGTATTACTACTTATTGAATTTCATTAATTGGGGACCCCAGAGATGAGATTATATCCATTTTTTGTAATTTTTTATTAATATTAATGAATTTATAAGTATATTGACTATTATATGTCTTAATATTTTGTAGAAAATGAATAATAAATATTTTTATTTTTTTAAAAAATAAGGATAAATTAATTGTATATTGGGGAATTATTTTATAAATAGTTTTTATATGATAACAAGGTTTTCTATTGAACAAATTATATGATTTTCTATAAAACGTTTTATTAATTTGTACTTATCATTATTATGTGTTTTATAACAATTAGAACATAATTATTTGAAGAAAAATTTTTAATATAAAAATTAACTGAAGTTTTAATCTATCATCAAAATAAGATGACATTAGAAACCTTAAACTATCTCCTTCAAGACATATCTATGTTTTGGAAATATATAATTTCATTTTGATTTAACTAGACTAGATAATAACCCATATCGATTTATAATATTGAATACAAATCTTCATGCATGTTAACCACCTCCTTAACTATTCAAATCATACCATACTCCTCAACCAATTAGAATCAAAATTTCTATTACTCCCCTTATACGTCTATATAGTGAACCAATTCAAGCACCACATAGTAATACTCTATAAATTAACTATGAACATCTATTATTTTTCTATATTATGTACCACTATAATGGTTTGTTTGTGTAATTATTCGAAATTTATTGTATAACATTTATACAATAGATTTTATTTCAATCCTATCATAGTTTCCATTTACATTAGTTTTTAGAAATCACATAAGTTTTTACGGACTAGAAATAAAACATCAAATGACATTTTGGCACCAACCAAGAACATTGGATTAATTGGGGTTCCACTATCTACCCATTTAGTTCAATCCACCTATTTGATTATCGAGGAAACATCCCTAGAACCACCTGGGTGAAACTAGCTATCTGATGGAAAGATACCGACCACCAGGTGATAGAGTTAGCAAATTATATATATAATAAGAGATATTGTGAATTTTGGGGCCATCTATAGTAAAATTTTTAAATCAACTATCCTTTTGGGGGGATACAAAATAATTATTTAATTTTGGGTGAGCTTTTTTTTTTCAAAAACCATTATTTGTGATTTTCCTTACATATATATACCTTATTCATTAAAAATAAATAATGAGGATTAATTGAGGTTACTTTTGATCTATTTTAATTATCTCTTTAACTTTTGAAGATATGATTGATTTGGTAACTTCCATATAGTATTTATATGTAAATCTAGAAAAAAATTATTTCTATTTTAATAAATCATATATCATTGATGTCATGTCTATATCTATGGATTATTGTTTTATCTAATTAAGAAATATTGGATTTTTGAAGTATTATTTCTATAATCTATTAGGTATATGTTTTTATATATTGATAGAATTAATATCTATTGGTGACTGAGGTTCTATTTTTGATATTCTAGAAGAAACATAGCATATATTATGTTTTTGCACTTATATCTTGAGATATCCCTTGCCTAGGGTGAAACATTGTTTTCATTGAATTACCCTATTTTAGATCTCCCTTACATGGATCACCCCCACCAACCATTCATTAAAAATATATAATCTAGCTCATTTTGAGGTGAATTTGTATCTATTCTCGTTATTTATTAACTATTTGATGATATAATTAACCTCATAGCTTCTAAAAAAATGAATCATTCAATATATAATAAAACACTTTATTCTAATAGAATAAATTATTGATATATGATTTTATTTCTTAATATATGTATTATTAAATAATCTACGTTAAAATTCATTGATTTTTGAAGTATTATAACCATGATCTATTAAAGATCTACTTCCCAGTCTTTACAGGATCCTGATCCATTTGTGATTGTTGTTATCATTGGCGAATTCTAGATGAAATCTATCACGTATCATGTCATTATAATTATATATTTATTTTAGTATCAATCATGATTCTAAAATATCAAACATATGTCATGGATATATGGGCAGTGTCATATTGGGTTTATACTCACACCCTTATTTGAAATCTAAGTTCGTTTGTATACATTATGGTGAGGGATCCATTGAAGCTCAAAGGAATTATGTCACATATATGAGTTGGTGGAGAAAGGTTGATAGTGTTTAATGCAGTATAGACTCTAGATGAATGAAATTATATTCTATTTATATTTCTAGTCTTCATGCACTATATTAATCTACCATAATGTTTATATTTTTATTATATATTTTTTATACTTATTCCAATTTCTAATGATTGAATATTATTTTTGGCATTTATTATTGGTTATTTATTTCATATTTATATATATTGATGATGTTGTAATTTGTGTCTATTTACACCAAGATTATTTTCTATATGGTACAATTATATCCCTCACAACTAGTCTGTAGCCTTTTTCATACATAGATTTAATATTTATATCATATGAAATTGTATCCCTGACCCAATGATTTGTGTCATTTAATTACAAATTTTAATAAAGATATTGTTTTCTATATTTTTATTCTTTTATATAGTATATATTTTAGGTGTGGTAAAAATGGGATAGGATCTGTGGAACTCAAATAGGGGATTGATTAGTGTTCTTGTCCCAACAAATATAAAGAGAACATCAAGATGCTAGTGATGGTTTTCATGTTTTCAATAGAGTGTTTTAAGTTTCATAATAATTATGAGTATAATTTTGATGAAACATTTATTGGTATTTGGTTGATTTCATATAACATGAGTTGCTAAATAGTTTCATATGTGATGAATAAGATTAATTTTAGTGATCAAATAATGATTATGTAAACTCTAGTAGAATTATTAACTATATGTCTTCATAAAGTACTATATAAGGAAATTAATTATTTGAATCTAATAATACATTACATTATTTAATATGTTTGACTATAAAAATGGTTGAGGTGCATGATAATTGGGCTAGGCCTTTTTAATATGTAAGTAGTTTTATATTTTGTACATGAGTAGCCTCTTAGGATAAGTCTCTCTAACATGATTCATACATATGTTACAATAAATTTACTAGGTAATATTGACTTTTATACTGTTATATTAATTTCTAAGTGTTAATTGGAAAATTTCATTGAATTTGATCTCATTATTCTTCTCATGGAACCACTTATTGATGTGGCTCATAATTACCCACAATTGAGGATTACTTTATAGTTCCTCCAGAATAGTTTAATAACAAGGAAACTTAATCTTCTAGAGTCACCTTAATGGTCAATACAATGGAAAAAATCATTCTATAGTCTTTTAGATAGTACCACTAATGTTTAGAGTTTTTAATATGGGAAGGATGTCTATAGTGGATTATGTGTTACACTTACCTCATTAGTATTCCCCTATCTTCTATAGCCTTTTAGGACCCACATACCTTGATCATTGGTTATAAAAAATTGTTGGAATAAATTACATTGAAGATAATATAAATGATATATGGGTGAAACATGAGTTTTTATGGTATATAAAATATCTCAAAAGATTTAGGAGAATGATTAATTTTTTGGGACGCATGAGGTTTGGACATAAGAGACTATCAAGGAAATTTTAATTTCAAATGTTCTTTTTGAAAATATAAGGTGATATCGAACTTAATAATTCATAGTTCTATGAGAAAAAATAATGATAATAGTTTTTTACTTATCCAAGTTTATGGATTTTCATAAGATTACTCATATTTTGGTTAAGAATGATTCATAAAAGGAATTAAACCATGCTATTTTCCTTCAATTTGTGTTCTGATCCATCAATAGAAATTTTAATTTGAAAATATATTCATATGTTCTTCATATATCCCCCAATTTTTAGAGGGTTTGAGATGAAGATATGGCAGAAAGACTATAACAGTCGACATTTTATTGTTTTTTGGTGCCACTACAGGTGTTGTGGGTGAATCTTTAATAGAATAATGAGAAATTTAGATGAATAATTACTTGGTATGATGAGATAAAAAATAAAGTGGAATGTGTATTCGATTCCTATTGTTAGATGAGGTATTTCCTTGTGTTATAATTTTTTATAGAAATGGAATTATTTTTTTCCTATAATAAAACAGATACGATAGTGCCACTAAATAAAAAATTAAAAGTCATATTCTTTTATATTTATATATATATATCAAATATTTCATTAGGGCAGTCATGTCATGAAATGGTCAGTGATCCCTAGTAGTTGATATAGACTCAGTCGAATTCATTGAGCTAGGTGAGTTATGTAACTTTTAAAAAAATCGATTGATCATTAATGATTTGTATAGGTTAGTATGTGTTTGTTGTTTCTATAGATTTTTCTTTCACTATATATTTTATACTATTGTATATGTCTATGTTTTCTTCAACATTATATATTAAATTTGTTTCCTATTCCATTATATTTTCTCATGTTATGGCAGGGTATATGAATGATTCATATGTTCTTCCATGAGTTGGATTCTATTTACATTACCATGGAATATAAGTTTTATTATATATAAAGATATTTATAGTGAGATTCATTGGATGATGCTTATATTATATTGTTGGATTTCAGGATTTTAGAGATGAACATAATCAAGTTGATATTTAGTGTGTCATGATTCAAATGTCATCAAACTCACATCATATTTTATGAAAGATTATTATAAATTACTAATCCTACAATATAGAAATGTTCCATGAACTTTCTGTTGGATTTATGAGTAGGTAATTTTGGATCGGTCGTGAGAAATTTTGATTTATAACACTAGTGAAAAATGTGGTTCATATTGATGATCAAGATATAGTTCCATCCACAATTTCTCTAGTAGTGGATCATTATCTAGTTGTAATTATGGATTTATTACTTTATCATCCTCCAAACATAGATATTTTAATTGATATTAGACATATTCTAGGTGCATATCATATATTAGATTCTTTATTACCATTTGGTACCAAACAAGATGAATAAACTATAAGTATCACATGAGGATTTAGAGGTGAAAAGATTTTATTCAGTTGATAATTTATCTATGAGGTGATCATTTTTTTTATAAAGAGAGACTATAATATTTAAGTGTTAATGGAGTATCAGAATCATAATCAGATCATTGTACTGAATTTTCACATGTGCCCATGGATTCTATATTTTTTTGATTATTTGATCGATGTTCGGTGGTTCTCTAACATTTATATTAATTATCTATAACACTATCTTTATGTTAGAAAATGGGATATATTACAAATATCATTTATGAGTATATATGGTTTATACAATTATCTTTATATTCCATTTGATTTGATGAATTCTCTAATCGTGCTCTGGTAAGTCATTAAAATGATATTTCACCCATATCTACAATGCTTCAACATTTTATTTGTTGATCATTTAATGATTTTTTTAAAACCACAGTGTATTATGATATAAACAATTGATGATTTTGAGTTTAGATTGAGTGAATTTTTTTTCAAACAGTCCATCAATGTGACACATGATTGGATCTAAAAGATAAATTCTATGGGGAATATATTTTTTGTGGATGGATTCTCAATTTAACTAGAGATAATATATCCGATTTTTTTATTCACATGACCATGGAATGAGACATTGATTGAATGTTTCAATTTTGTTTTCAGATACAATATGATGTTCAGTATATAATTATACCTCTTCTAAATTCATATGAAAGGGATCACCAAAATTGGGTCTTATTTAGATTGATATCCCAATGCAAGAAGTCTAGAATCGATTGAAGAGAAAACTGAAATCTACTCTACTATTTATTTTTTAGATCCCATTCTTGAATATGTAGATTTTTTGTATGAAATTTTTTTACTTTTTGGATGTTTTAATAAATGATTAGGCATTAACTCATGGTTTTGATGATCTATATGCACCTGAGTGGATGTATTCTAATAATTTTTCAACATTTGTAGTTATAGTCATTCAATGAAATTTTGGGGAAATTGTATTCTTAGTGGGATATTTTTCAATATTACAGATCAAAATAACCTATGTGATATAATATCCCAATAATACATGAACCAATATCAGAAACATTTATTTCAGTTTCTATTGATTATTGACATTGATGTTATATTTAATCCTCATACATGGAATATTATTTCATATTATCTCTATATGGGGACACATGGGTTTAGAGAGTGTTCATTTAAAAAAGAGTATCATTTTATGTGAAGGTTAAATGAATTATTGAGGAATGTATCTATTGAATAAGTGTAATAACTTATAGTCTCTCGGTCAACAATTCTTACATTGCAGATATAGTAAAATGAGTCTAGGATTATGATCAATAATATACAGTGATATCAGAATTTTTTAGGGAGAAACCCCATTACATGATGGTATTTTTTATAAAAAAAATGTTATTAATAACCACAATATTTTAGTATACACTTATACTATTATATAAATTAGTATGGGGGATTCAAATTAGTTATTGTGTGATGTGAACCTAGGAATAAAAAATATTTTTTACTATTTCATATAATATTTATCATTCCCAAATAAGAAGATATTCATTGTCAGATTTATCACTCATTAACTGACCTATCATTGGAAAAATTCTTAGAATCAACATCTATGTGGATTGATTCAGACCCTTCTTATACATATCTCTAATTGGGAAAAATGAACATGGATTTTTGTTTCTGTATTACCCTGATCCACAAACGTTCAAGATGTATTTTGGGATGCAGTTGAGTAGATATTGAATATTGAACATTTCTTGGAAACCCAAGAGACATATTCATGGGATGATTTAGGAAATATATATATTTTTTATTGTGTGTTCATATTAATTATATATAATCATTGTATCTAATAAAGGTGATTTTTTTGTCATAATGTTTGTAAGAACTCTAAAAATAAATATATTGTTTGTTGATAATGAATGTGGACATCTAAATACAAATTTGTAGGTAAAGAGGACATTATATATTCTAAATGTAATGACTATATATGATATTATATGTTTTTTAGGAGCATGCGAGGATCATTTTTTCTTATAATATATTTTTATAATAATTGATTTTATTTTTCAATATAAATTTACTTGTTTTTGGATATCTATGATTGAAATTATAATTCACCAATATGTTTGTATTTGGTGGGTGAATCAGTTATCTTTGGGACAATTTATTTGCATGGGATCTATGTGAAGGTGTTGTAAATTTGGATTTTCTTGGTTACCACTTGGAATATTAAGCATTTGTATTATAATAAAAGGTGAAACCCCATGTGGATCACTATCACTAATTGTTATTTCTTTTTAGTGATACTTTTAGTTAGACATCGATGATAAGGGAAGTATGAAAAGGTGTTGAGGTTGTTTTGATACACCTCTAGATCATTGAATGAAATAGGATATTGGATTTACAATTTGATCATTCTCCACATATCATTGTATGATTTATACAATCTTTGTTTCATTTATTTAGAAGTAATATATTGATAATACTCATGTAACTGAGAATGAGACTGTTGAGTTGGTTCTTAATGTATCATTCATGGAACATTAAAATTCTGATCATATACCAGAGTGAGAATGTACTTTTAAGGATTATAGTTCCCCTTTTTTGGAAGGTGTGGAGATACCAGAATATCTAGGAGGGTACATGGGAGTGGAAATTAATTATTTATACACAATAGAATAAATAATTTAATAATAAATTAAAGATACATATATTATGTATTTGAAGTCATTATATGGGGATATTCATGACAACAAAATGTTTAATGGAATGTGATTTTTTTATTTTTTAACTTCGTATTCCACATTTCAACATGAAATACATGTTTGATATGTATAAGAATTGGGAATATAAGGCTAATGGATGTTTCAGAAACATCCATAGGACCTGGAGGCAATAATATTCTGCAAGATAGCCAGTTTAGTTCCACCAACTGGATGGATAATGTTTTAGCAGCTTATGAACCACCTGGGTTCCTTGAGGATTCATTGAGGTGAATTTTGATTTTCCCCTTATCTATTCATAGTTTTAAGGTACAATTGATCGGGTAGCTTCCATATAAGATGTATATGTCAATTAAGGCAACTATTTTGTAAATAATGAATCATATATCTATTATTTTGGTGCCAAAATTTTGTATTATTGTGTTATCTAATTAATAATTTATTTATTGTTGTATTATTTGAGCGAATATATATTGATTAACTCTTTCACTTTCTTAAAATGATCTAGATTCACTTGTTTTTGTGGTTCTTTTTGCATAATTCTATATGAATCCAATCAAATATCATGTTTTTCTTCTTATATCGTGATCATAAAATCCTTTTGTCATGAATTCGGTATGATTATAATGATCATTGGATTTAGGCTTTGATCTGGTTAGAAATTTATTTCTTTTCCCTCTAAATTCTATATATTGGATGTACATCCCAATTAATTGACTTTATATATATTTATATTCCTTGTCTTTCATGTTCCTCAATATATGGTCTATGAGATCTTAGAATGATACAATTAATACAAAGGTTTGGGTGTGGTTCATTATTCCATTATAGCTATGAAATTATTATGCCTCATGAAATTTTCATTTCATATGGATTTGTGAATTGCATCAAAATATTTTACTCATATACAATGAAGAAATACTTTATCTAAAAGGAATAATTGGATTTCTAGAGTGGAATATTTGATAAACATATTAATAGTATATGGCTTGGGGTATCATGTCGATAACTATCAGACACTAAAAATTTAGCTGATATGGGAATGACCAAGAAATGTTGTAAGAGGTACATCATTTATAATTTTTAGTCATTATGGATATAAAGGATATCCATGTAAAAGATTATAGTTCCAATGATTGAAGTGTGTTAACTCTGTGTACCGTCATATGAAAAGAATAATCATTAGGTGTTTATTAGTTGTATATCACAAAAAAAATACTCATAAATCATGGATTTTCACTTTTACTTAATGGTGTTTAAGGAATTTACCCTTTAAGGTGAAATGTGGACTTTGTAATATTGAATGAATCATTCAAGTAGACGTGTGAAACATATTCAGGATCCATTCCTAAAAATAATCCATTGAACCTTATCCAGGAATAGAGGCAAAGAACATTGAGTGAGGGTTTTGGAATTCATTTAAGCAAAAATATACTGTACACATGACATAATAATTATGTATTCACATTATTTTCAAAGAATAAACATTTATATATTATTTTACACTTTTCAAGGAAACGTTTTTATTTTCATACTAGACTTATAATAACACCCTTAATGAGAATTTTTGTGTGTGTAGAAATTATGGTAAAGGATTGAGTGAAAGGAAATTTCATTATATTTAGTAGTTGATTCTATGGGGAATCATTGAGAGATATGAAATACGGATATACTTTATATTATTGAAAATTTATTTCATTTATATTTCCTATATTCCCAAACTAGATTTATCTACCTGGCTTGGTATCTTTTCCTCTTTTTATATAATTTTTTTTCAAATTATTACTGTATGGATATTATTGTTAGAATCCATTTATTGCTTTCATTTTTATATCTAAATACTAATATAGTTATATTTTTTGTGTATTTACACAAGGGAAATTGTATCCATATGGTAACATTCTATCCCTCACCACTAGTCAATAACCTCTTACATGAAGGGTTGTAATCATGAGATCACATTGAATTCCTTCAAAAACCTAGTGATTCATGGGTAAAAAATATAAATTTATAATAATAAATTTATATCCTTATTTTTCATCTCCTCTATAATTTATATTTTGGGTATGATAAAAAAAGAGATAAATTGTTTGGAACTCAGGACAGGAAATCATGCATTCTCATGGAAATAATATCACAAATACACCCCAAAGATGATTTTTTTTTTGGATTTTTTTCAATTTTACAGTTATAGTTTAAAACTAATTATGAGTACACTTATGATGTTAACATTTATGGGATTTTTTCATGTTCATTCAACATGCCGAGGTACATAGTTAAATATTTCATTAAATTTATTGACTTTTATCGATCATGAGTTAGTTATTTAAATTCCAGAAGAGTAATGAACATTATTCCTTCTTGATGACTCATATAATTAATTCATTAATATAAATAAAATAAACATAAAAAATATTAAATATGTCAGTTTATTTCTTATGGTAAATCATTGGAGAATTGTGAAAGGACTCTATTATATGTATGGAGTTTAATGTCATGTACATGGGTTACGACATAGGATGGGTCTTTATTGCTTGTTTCGTACATATGTTCCTATTTATTTATTGAGATATAAAATAATTTATTTCATTAAATTCATTTCTATGTGTTTTTTATAGTATTTTTACAATTTAATCTCATTCTCATCTTATGGTACCACTTATAGATGTGTCTCTAAATTCCCTCACGATTGAAGAATCTCTTGTAGTTCCTCAGGAAGTGATCACAAATAGACATACGCATTCTCCAATAGTAACTCTAATGGCCCAAGATATGAAAAAAAACTATACTGAGTATTTTAAAATTTAACTATTCTATTTAGATTATATAATAGTGGAAGTTTTCATATGGTCGATTGTGTGTGACACATTTATCATCAGCATCCCTCAAGATTCTGGGGCACTGGATGTCAGAAGGACAATGAGGATGTGATAAAAATAATTGAAGAAGTATATGACATGGTGTAGAATTAAAATTTCCATTGGGTGATAATGGATACATTTATATTATAAGGAAATTCTCGATGTTATAGGATAACGATGAATCATGTTGTGAGGCATGAGATTTTAACATATGGAACCATCAAGGTAATTTTATTTGGGGGTTTTATTTCTGAAAAATGGATTCCTGAAATCAGTTTGAAATTCATAGATCAAGATCAATGAATGATGATATAGGTTACTTCAATATATATGTATATTTAGTTGTGTCACATTACTCTCCATTTGGATAATATTGTTGAATAATCATCATGAATATTAGATAATCTAATTATATTTTTACTGATGTTCAGGTTTATAAATTTCAACATGACAATATATTAAGATGTGCCTACTATATCCCCAAAAATTGAGAACGTCCTAATAAATGATAGAGTGAAAGGAAATAATATATCTATAAGTGGAATAGTGTGATACATTTGAATTGGTGTCTTGTGTGAAAATTATTATCAATAAAATATAAATAATATATTCTGTTTTATGAAGATACAGGCAACGAAGATGAATGTGTAATTGTCACCTCTTTTGGGAGGAGGTACTAACTTGTGTTACCAATGATGTGGACAAAATGTGAAAATATTTAATTTCTTGAATAAAAAAAATAATTAGTGTCCATTAATTGAACTAAATGTGATATATAGTTATTTTTATTAGATATATCATCAATGGATGTAAGAACATGAATCTTATTTTTAGGAATGTTTTCCTTTTCTGTTGGGTTTTGAGAAAAAGATAAGTTTCTGGATGTCTTTGATGCACACATTGTGTGATTTATAAGTACACGATGTGTAATTGGTTACCACGGGTAACCGTCTGTTGGCCATGTAGCAGCCATGTAGAGGAACATGTGGTGACCTGAAGACCACTTAAAGCAGAGTACAAAAAAGGTAAACACACATTGTGTACTTCTAAAGTACACGCTGTGTATTTTCATTTATTTCATTAAATGTACTAGTGTCACATGTAATAACTAGAAAGCCATACTTAATTGTATAGTTCATTCTAGAGAACATGTATGGCCTCAAATATTCTCTGATCCCCCGAGCGAGCTTCTGTTCTGTGAGTTGAATGTCGTAGATTCTGTTGGGACCACAATGGTGATCTCTTCCTTCTTCTTGAGCATCGTTTCCTGATTCCTCTTCTTTCTCAAGTTATCCTCCATTGAATGTTTTGAGTATTTATGTAGATATATGGTGTTCATGGGTGATTCAAGGCTTGAGGTTGACGTATAGCGATCTCCAAACACCGAGGTAGGTGGTTTGTGAACCTCCATAGATATTCTTTCTGTTTTATGTGAACAATTTCCCAAAAACCTTGAATAGGGTTTTGTGTATTTATAGTCTTAGCCTTGTTAATTTCCTTTTATGCTTGTATGCTTGAGTATAGGTTAATTTCATATGAATGGGGTAGATTTTTATGCCTTTGAGGTTTTTCCCTCATTGCTCATTTTTACCGTTTGGTCTAGTTTTGACGTTTCGGATACTGTTTGTTTTTTATGGCTAGTATTGTAGAATGGAGTGTTTTATCTTATTTGACATGATGGTATGTTGTTGATTGTAATCCAAGTAGTCCTAGTGGTTCACTTTGGCATTTTTTTCATCATTTGTGTATGTTTTCATTACACGGGGTTGTGGAAACCTATTGTAGTGGGACCATAGGTGAAATTGACATTGAGGGATTTCCTAGTGTGTCTGTTATAAGTATCATACTGTGAGACCATAGAGGGGATTGAAGTTGAGTGATTCTTCATGGGGTCTATAGATACCTTAAGAGGCCATAAAAGGAATTGACGTTGAGTGCTTCCTTAGAGCACAAGTAGTTGCCATTGAAAAAATATAGGATAATTGACCGTGAGTGCTTCCTCAGAGAGTCTTTGAATCACACATGACTATAAGGGGAATTGATGGTGAGTTCTTTCTCAGAGATTCTTGAGAATTTCTATCATTGTTTTGGTTGAACTACAGGGGTTAGGCTGAGAGTACTACCTAGAGGGTAACCTGTGTTGATTATTTGTTGTTAGATATTTGAAACTAAATGTATTGAAACTATGGATTGTTTACTATAGAGTACTTCCTTATTACTACTTCCTTTTACATGTTACCTTCCATATTTTCAGTAACATTTAGGCACAGATCATTAGGTGGTTACCTACTGGGATTTAGTCTCACACCCTGTTTGGCCTATGTTTTTGGGCCTTAATAGATCATATTATTGCAGGTATAGATTAGGGGATGTGACCTTCAACCTCAGGTATTTGATTGTTGTGGAGTTGGAGAGCATGGGACTAAGATTAGTCTTGATATGATGAGGAGTTGTTTATCTTTTTTCTTTTGTACTTTGGTTTAGTGCAGTTTTGTATTCTAGCATTGTGATTTGTTTGGCTGCTTTCCTGGACATATGTATCAAGCATCATTCCTATGTATGTGTTCTCCACTTTGTTATTTACAGTCTTCCACTGTTTACTTTTTCATGGTTTATTACTTATTCTGCTATTGAAATTTGGCCGACTTATGCATTGTTACTCATCCAATGAGGGTATAGTTTCTCCACCATCACACCCAAGATCTCACTACTAGTCAGAAGCCTCTAGAATTCAGCGAAATGCGCTTGAGGCCATGTGACCAACCGGGTACGGAGCACCTCTGGGCAGCTTCCTGAATTGAGATGTCAAAAACGAAATTAGAGGGATTATTTTCTTCTTGAAATACTCTTTGGATCCTATATATGGCAGAATAGGTACTTGGTAATAAGATGAGCTCAGGAGTAGCTAACCCATGTACAGGGAAAATCCAATTTACCTCATTAATGCAATTTTTATGGTTTTGCAATTTTACAGTTGATTTGATTTTCACCGTCGGTGACACACATGTATTGTGCTGTTGTTTTTTATGTTATTGAGGTTATATTTTTTTGAAACCTAATGATATGAGGGTATGAAATCTCATGCATCATATAACCAATTGCAATAAATCACATGTCATGCATTATTTCCATGATAGTTAGGGTTCATTAGTGATTTCATGTTGTTGTTATGGATGTTGTGCTAAATATTCATGATGTTTTAATTCATTCCTTGATAGAATACCTTCTTTTTGGTTAGATAATTTATTGTGTAGGGTTTTTTATGAATGAATGCTAAACTTTGGTTCTTGAGTTGTTATAGGTCCTCCTAGACCAGAATTTGGTGGACCATTGCACTGTTATCATTGTTTATAACATGTACAAGATTCCATGTTTGGATTCGCATGGAGTATGGGTCCTCACGATATAGAATATGGAACATAAAGGAATGTTTTAGTGTTTTTCTTGGATTCTAGAGTAGTTTCCAAGGCATACTATCTAAAAACCCCAGAATACACAACGTGTATTGTTAAATACATGCCATGTGTTCTTCTGTTCGGGAAGGAACTGTTTTTCTTAAGTACATGCTTTGTAACTTGGGTACACGCCGTATAGTACCTAACTGTGTCTCTGACTATGTGGGAGAGGAAAAAGGGATTAGAATCATTGGAAGGAAATGCAATGTAGAGGATGTAAATTCCATGTTGTAGAACAGTTTAACCATCCATGTTACTTACAACACAGGTCGGTTGAGTCTTTTCTCATACACGTTGGGTCTGTCTAGAACACGCTGTGTATCGTAACCAAGGTAACCAGCCCTGTAACGAACAACACAGTACAGAAAAACCTTCTCAGCACACATTGTGTCCATCTGTAGCATGCCTTGTAATGTGATCCGTGCATCCGGCCATGTCACTAACAACACGGGTCGGTGAGAATCTTCTACTACATGTCAAGTCTGGAACAAACACATTGTGTATTCTTATTCTAGGAGAACCATGTGGCTTATCCATGTGAGAGAACTTGGGAAGGAGAAGAGGATTCAAGTACATGTTGTGTAGTGGACATACACGCCATGTATCCACATTTTGTTAAACATGAATGATTTTATTCTCTCATTCCCTTTTTACACTTCTCATTTTCAGACCATGATAATCTTGATCTATGTTGTTCATTTGACCGTATTGAGTCAGGCCACTGAGACGTCCTCTGTTTGTACTCCAGTAGCAAGGTGGTGATCAGACACTAGACATGGTTGATTCGGGACGTTCAGAAGATCATCATGTTATGCCAGTCATCGGATCATCCATTATACATGACAGAAGTGTTGATTCATAGACCAGATAGGTCTTTATGAGGATGATGCAAACTATTCAAGGAGAACTGCCCCCTTCCCCATCGATGGCAGAATTGATACGGGTCTTTCAGCAGCAGCATCCTTCCACTTTCATAAGGGATGGAGGACCCTAGGCTGTAGAGTCATCCTAGAAGCCATGCTAATGATATTCAAGCATCTAAAGATACCTCGATAGAGGAGGGTGAAGCTTGTTATGTTCATCCTAGGGATTCTGGTATGAGACTATGGGATGTGATCTCACAGGGGGGGCACCAGAAGGTTATGGCATTGTATGAGTTCCATCATACATTCTATGACTACTTCTATCCAGAGACATTGAGAGATGATCGAGTTCAAGAGTTTATGAGTCTAGAGCAGGGTACTCTTTCAGTTATGAAGTATTCCTCTCACTTCACTGAGCATCAGCTCTTTACACCATTTCTACGGGGATATGGGTTGTTTCTATAAAGGACGTTTAAGGATGGGATCTGGTAGGACATTTGGTCTTAGGTGAACATCATTAGGTTGACTTCGATATCTTCTATCATCAAGCAAGCTCTGATCACCAAACGTAATAGGAAGGATGATGTAGTTGTGCGCCATGGTGGTTCAACTTCCAATGTTAACACTTCACCAGCTAATAGAAGGAAGCGCAGTAGGGAGACTAAATGTGGAGATTAGAGTAGGAAAAATGTACCTCTAGGTAGCCAGGTGGTATGCTACCAGTGTGGGAAGGTCTGTAATTCAAGGCCACATTCCCTAAGAGACTTAGTAGAGTGTTGATCATGTGGTAAGATGGATCACCTTCAGTGCTTCTGTCAAATCTTCTCACAAACAACAAGGGATAGGGGTTCTTCTATGACTTTTAATTCAGGAGCTGCCCCACCAGTTTCTCATCAGCTTGGGAACTGGAGTTCTTATGGCTGTTCAAGCCAAGGTGGAGGTTGTGGTCATGGTAGCCGGTTTCTAGGAATTCAGTGTCAGCTGGGTAGATCTACTCATAGTAGTCAGGTAGGGTCACTGGTAGTGGTATAGGTTAGACTTTTGCAGTGGAGCAGACCCAGTAGGAGCAGGATCCCGGACCCTCTATAGTTCGAGGTAAAATCATAGTTTCCTCATGTGTATCTTCTTCTCTTTTTGATATGGGGGCTTCCCATAGCCTTATATTTGTGGCTGTTGTGGAGAGACTTGGGCTCTACATCTTTTCTTCTACTGATATCTTGACTCTAGGCACTCTGTTGGAGACTAGAACGACTAGTGTGCATGAGTGCAAGAAGATATCTCTTAAGGTTGGTAGGTGTCAATTTTTATGGGACATATATGTTTTATAGATGATAGGTTATGATGTTCTTCTCATAATGGACATGTTAGTTTCCATCCAGGTAGTCATTGATTGTTATCATCGTAGGGTGAGTTTCACATCACCAGAAGGAATATCATTTCTTCATAGGGCATATGAGATGTCTAGGCGAGCAGAGTAGGACCCGATCATCATGGGTTAAGAGGATTTACTACCCAGATTTCTAGTCTATACCTATATGTATATGGGAAATCACCATTTTACATTCCTCTAATGGTGGATAGTTTCAAATATTTGTTTCTAGATGAATTTTTAGGTAAGACTCCAAAGCATTAGGTAGAATTTTCCATTGAGCTTGTGCCTAGAGCGGCACCGGTGTCCATTTATCCTTATATGATGGATACCCCCAATGTCCTAGGAGCTCAAGAAGCAGTTGAATATTTTCGAGGCAAAGGGTTTCATCTGACCAAGTACTTCTCCATGAGGTTTGCCTGTCCTGTTTAGGAAGAAGGAAGATAGTACCCTCATGCTTTGGGTGGTTTATCGGAAGTTGAACCAGTTGACAGTCAACAACTGATATCCCTTATCAAGTACTGATGATCTATTTGCTCGGATTCGAGGATCCTGGGTGTTTTCGAAGTTTGACATGAGATTCAGTTAACATCAATGGCATATTATACCATCCGATATACCACTAACAGCCTTCCGGAGCAAGTATGGTCTATAAAAGTATATAGTTATGACAGTCGGTCTCACAAATGCTCTTGCAGCTTTCACGGCATAGATGAACCGAGTTTTCCATCCATACATGGATTCTTTTGTGATTTTCTTCATTGAAGAAATCTTTGTGTCCTCTCACACTCTACACGGCCATGCTACCCTTATTGAGATCAATTTGAGTACACTGACAGAGCAATATTTATATGTTAATCTCTCAAAATGAGAATTTTGGATGGAAAAAATTCACTTCATGGGTCATGTTATCACAGAGACATGAGTATCAGTTGACCCAGAGAAAGTGAGAGTAGTAGTTTCCTGGAAGCAACCAAAGAATGGCTTTGAAGTATAGAGTTTTATTAGGCTATAAGGAAACTACAGATTCTTCATACAAGACATATCCCACTTAGCACCACCACTTACGGGTCTGACTATGAAGGGTGAAATGTTCTTGTGGTCAGATTCTTGTGAGTCAGCCTTTGAGGAGCTGAAACATAGGTTAAATTAATCACCGATACTATTTTTTTCAGAAATGGGAAAGAGATATACTATTTACAATGATGGTTCAGGTATCGGTCTGGGAGCAATGCTTATTCATGGGGAAGGAGTAATTGTGTATGGGTCTCAGCAGTTGAGGCCACATGAGAGTAATTTCCCATAGCACAATCTAATGTTGGCGGTTGTTTTTCATGAATTACGCCATTGGAGACATTATCTGTGGGGAGATCATTTTGTGGTTTTTGCCGACCAAAAAAGTATCAAGTACATATTCACTCATCATGATCTGAATTTTAGATAGTGAAGGTTGGTTGAGTACCTTAAATAATTTGAATTTTATCTTTCCTACATGCCGAGGAAAGTCATTGTAGTGGAAGATGCGTTGAGTAGGAGGACTCAGATACAGGAAGTTCAGGAAGGCTTGCAGTGAGTGGTGGCTTATGGATTTGTTCTCTGAGATGAATTTGGAGGTTCACAACAGACACGAGAAGACTTTTCGTTCTTATGTATCTATTACCTCTACCCTGCTTGATCGAGTGCGAATCTGGAAGCTATCAGATTCAAAAGTAGTAGTATTATAGGAAATTGTGTCAGGAGAGGTAACTATACCTAGATGGACAATAGGCAGGGATGCGATCTTGTATTTGTAGGGGCACATTTGGGTGCCATCAGATATAAACAAGGAGCTGATGCGAGACATTCATTCTACAGTTTGGGCCGCTCATATTGGTGTCACCATTATGTATCATGATCTTCACCATCAGTATTGGTGGACATATACAAAGAGATATGTTGCTAGTTTGGTCATGAGGTGTTCCACTTTCCAGCAGATGAAGTCGGAGAATCGGTGACTAGCAGGGATTTTTCAGCAGTTACTCATTCCCGAGTGGATGTGGAATTATGTCACGATAGATTTCGTGATAGGTTTACTGAGGTCGCCTCACGGTAATTATACAGTTTGGGTTTTCATTGACAGACTCACAAAAGTTTCTCACTTCTTTCTGATCATGGAGACTTTCATTTTTGAAGAGCAGGGACAGTTGTACATCCATGGGACTGCACGTCTGCATGGAGTTCCACACTCCATTGTTTCATACAGGGACACAAGATTTAATTCCCAGGTATGGAAGAGGATACATAAAGCTTTGGGTACGTAGGTACTTCTGAGTATAGCTTACAACCTCCATACATATGGCCAGTCCACGCATACTATTCAGGTGCTTCAGGAAATTCTTTGAGCTTACATCCTGGGTTTTGAAGGTTCTTGTGAGAAGCACATACCTCTTGTGGAGTTTTTCTACAATAATAATTTTCAAAAAACTATTCATATGGATTCTTATGAGGCTTTGTATGGTAGTCCATGCTAATCATCCTTACTTTTGATAGAGACAGGAGAGGAAGCAATGTTGGGACCTTGTCTTATCTAGGAGACCACTGAGAAAAAAGAGTTGATTCGGAAGAGGACAACTACCACACAGTCTCGACAAAAGTCTTCTGCTGATCAGTGTAGATGACCTTTGGAGTTCAAGGTTGGGGATCTGAATTTCCTAAATGTCACACCTAGGTTGGGACATAGAAGCATTATGAGACAGGGTGAGTTTTCACCGAGGTATGTTGAGCCGTTATATGTATTGGAGAGAGTTGGACTGGTTTCCTATCAGTTGCAGTTACCTCATAGGTACATGGCTATGCATGACGTCTTTAACATTTCTTAGCTTTGACATAACTTCTCAGACCCATTTCATGTTTTCCAACCTGTTGAGGATGAGTTAGAGGTGGATGCCCCGTTCTAGGAGCATCCTATCCAGATTTTTTATCGATGTATGAAGGGTCTCCATGGCTAGTCTATTTCTTTGGTATGAGTGTTATGGAAGCACGGGCAAGTGAAAGATGAGATTTGGGAGAGGGAGGCCTATGTACGATCCAAGTGGTCAGAGTTATTCAACATTTCTTCTTCTATGTCACCTTATTTGGAAAAAATAAGTGTTTCTGGAAAGTTTTTTAAGTACACACCATGTACTTTATGAGTACATGTCATGTACTCGGTTACTGAGGGTGGTCATGTGTTGGTTGTGAAGTGGTCGCGCACCCAACCATGTGTTGACCAGGAGACCCCATAAAGAAGAGTACAGAATCGGCATGTACATTTTGTGTAATTATAAAGCACACACTATGAATTTTTTTTCGTTAAACGTATAGGGGTCGTGTCTAATCGCCAGAAAGCCCCACATCTAGGTCTGCATCATTCGAGAGAACCTGTATGACCTTGAATCTTCTCTGAGCCCCTGGGAGAGCATCTTTTCTCTGAATTGTCTGTCGTCAACTGTTCTGGGACCACAACGATATTCACTTCCTTCTACTTGGTCTTAATTTCATAATTCCTCCTATTTCTCATGTTATCCTCCATTGAACCTTTTGAGCATTTATGTGGATATAAGGTTTTATTGGGAGATTCATGGATTTAGGTTCACATATAACAATCTCCCAACACTAAGGTAGGTGTTTTGTTCCTTTCCATAGATATTCATTTATTTTTATGTGAAATTTTTCCAAAGCCAAAGAATGATGTTTTGCGTATTTACAGTCTTAGCCTTGTTAATTGTCTGCATTTCTTGTATTCTTGAGTAGAGGATTATTTCCTATAAATGGGGTTAATTTCTATTCCCTGGAGGTTTTCCCTCGTTTCTTGTTTTGACTGTTTGGTCTAGTTCTGCCTTTTTGGATGTAGTTTGTTTTCCATGCCTAGTATTGTATGATAGACTGTTTTATCTTATTTGACAAGATGATATGCTATAGATTGTTATCCATGTAGTCCTTGGGGTTTACTTTTTCTATTTCTCATTGTTTCTGTATGTTTTCTTTACACAGTTTTCAGAAACCTGTTATAGTAGGACCGTAGGAGAAATTGATGCTAAGGGCTTCCAAGAGTGTATGTTATAATTATATCAATATGATACCATAGGGTGACTTTTATTGACTGCTACCTAAAAGGGTCCATAGATGCGTTATGAGTCCATAGGAGGAATTGACGCTGCGTGCTTCCTCAGAGCGCTTGTAGTTTCCACTGAAAGAATATAGGTGGAATTGATGGTTATTGCTTACTCAGAGAGTCTATTAATCACACTTTACTATAAGGGGAATTGACGGTGAGTGATTATTAAAAGAGTCTTGGGAATATCTTTCCTTTTTTTGGATGATCTAGAGGGGTTAGGCTAAGAGTACTACCTATATGGTTACCTTATTTGATTAGTTGTTGTTTGATATATGAAACTGAATGACTTCAGAGTATAGATTGTTTACTACTGAGTACATCCTTGTTATTGCTTCCTTTTACTTATTGCCTGCAATGTATTCAATGAAATTTAAGCACAAATCTTGTGGTGGTTGCCTATTGGGATTTAGTCTCACACCCAATTTGGGCATCGCTTTTAGGCAGAAACATATTATATTGTTATCGGTATAGATAAGGGAAAGCACCCTTCTACATTAGGTTCTTGATTTCAGTGGTGCTGGAGAGCTTGGGACCAAGCTTTGACATGCTATGATGAGGATCTGTTTATCTACTTTCTTTTGTACCATGGATAAGTATTGTTTTATATTCTTGCATTGTGATTTGTTTGGCTACTTTCCAAGACATATGTATCATGCTTCATTCATATGTATGTGTGATCCTATTTATTATTTCTTGTCTTCCACAGCTTATTTTTTTATGGATTATTACTGCTTCAACTATTGTCTTTTTTCCACACTTCTATTGTGTTACTCTGCCAATCAGGGTATAGTTTTTCCATTATCACACTCATAGCCCTTGCTTCCAGTTGGCAGCCTCTGGAATTCGGGGAAATGCACTTGAGCCCTTGTGACCAACAGGGTACAGGGAACCTCTGGGCGGCCTTCGAAATCGGGATGTTATAACATGACTAAAAAATTTATGTCATGAAAGGGGATGTAAAATGAATTAGTATATACAGACTCCACTTAATTTAGTAAACTATGTGAGTCATGGAATATTGATGAAATACTATTGATATGATTCATGATTAGTTATTATAAGTGAATAATTTCATGGGATTTTTATAGAAGGAACCTTAGCTATTTAGTTTATTTTCTTTATTACATCTATTTTTTCTTCTACATTATTTCTGTAGGTTCTTCACATTTCATTACATTAGCTAATGTAACGGCGTGATTAGGAATGTTGAATATGTTCGTCCAAAAGAAGATTTCTATTGAAATTACCATTGGATAGAAGGATAATTATCTATAATAATATCATTTTTTTTCTTTTTTAGCAGATTTCTATGAAAAATATAGGGATATTATGATTTTAGAGATGAATAGTTTCTATGTGATCTTTATTGTGGAACCTTTAACATGTTTTCAATCACAAATATTCTATTATCTAAGATGAGTAAACTTCACCACTACTTTATTATAGATTTTTTCCTATAATATTAGTGGGATTTAGGAGTCAGTAATTTGGGACCAGGACATAGACATGTTGGATTTCGTACAACACTACTGGAAAATGTGGTTTCAATGGAAGATAAAGAATGTGTTAAATCCACTCTTTCTATAGTTTTTCATCATTATCCTGATTAAATTCTAGAGATATAATTTGGTATACCTCTAAAAATGTGGATTTATTTTGATATTGGACTCATTCTAGGTGAACATCCTATATCTCTTCTTCATTACCATACAAAACCAACCATGTGGAATGAAATATAGATGATGTTTGATTATTTTGAGGTGAAAGGATTTATTCAACAGAAAAAATCTCTTTGAGGTTACCTTGTTTCTTCTAAAAATTAATGTTTTTTATTTATGAGTTAATGGAGTATGTGAATATTAAATTTCTCATAGATGTGAATATGTATATGTTTCCATTTACTCGTGACTTTTATGATTTGTTGAGTGGTTCTTATTAGTTCTATAATACTTAAATTCATTTTCACAAACACCTTCATCATGTTAGAAATGAGTATAATATATAGATTTAATTGAAGACAATATATGGTTAATATGATTATCTATGTATACTCATAGTGTTTATGAATAATTTATTAGTTTTCATGTCACTCGTGAATATGATTTTTCATCCATATCTAGACTCCTTCCTTATTTTCTTCATTATTGAGATTATGATCTTCTTGAAAACCTCATAGTTACATGCTAGATGCATTATGATCATTTTGAGCACACTATGTGTAAATTTTATTTGTAATATGATTTCCATGTGATACATTTATATAAAACATGTACTATTGACCTCATACATTTTGATAATCCCAACCATGATTTCATATACCTTGATAATCTCAATCTACTATTTTTCTATATTTTAATTCTTTCAATCAGTGATCAAGATGATAATAATATTAAAATAATCCTTGAGATATGTTAATCTTTGTTTATCCATGTTTATATAAGTTTTGAAATAATTCTAACCCAATCAGATGTGTTTTGCATAAAAACAGATAAGTGTAAGCTACTGATCTACACATAGCTACTGATAAAGAGCTACCGGTACTCAGTCTACCGATAGACAGAGTCACCGATACACTAAGGTCATTGATATAAATAGAAGAGCTACTGATGTTCATGTCTACCAGTAGTTACCGATAGAGTAAGCCTACTGATACGAGTACTGACAATCACAAACCAGAGCTATCGATATGAGGAAGTCTACCGATAGAATCAGTCTACCGAGCTACCGACTAACAAACACACCAGAGCTACCAACATAAAAGAGCTACTGATAGACAGAAGTCTACCGATAGAGCCAGTTCACACATAGTTACCAATACATCGATCTACCGATATCTCAAGAGCTACCGATTGAGCAAGAACTACCGATGGCGAGAAAATGTTATATAGAGCTACTAATGCAAGAGCAAGAGCTACCGATTGAAGATCCTACAACACCGTATAATTTTAACAACACGAGCTACTAATGATTGGTCAACCAGTCAAACTCTATACTCTATACTCTCAATAATATTTGTTTATTAAGAAAACGGTTACAATTGATGTTTTTAATGTAGTTAATGTTATTTAATGATCTATGTTTCCATGTTAGGGAACCGTACTAAGTACCCATGCAAAAAGTAATTATTCTTTTCTGCCGAAGCTGAAAGATATAAAGGGACAGAAAAAGATCGTTCAAGACACACTTTTTTAAAGAGAGAGAATCAAGGCACTAAGAAGACACACAAAGGGTGAATGATCCAAGATCTGAACAACATTCAAATATAGAGCATTTTCACTAGTCAACAACCATACTCCAAGAATCCTGGACAAACACAAAGAATATTATTCTAGAGTAGAACATAAGCTGCATCTTGAGTGAAGAACTACAACAAACATTTCATGCACTTAGGCTGCTAAAACTGGACCAACAACCAAGGAAGAAAAAGACACTCTGTTTTCTGAACAAGAAACCAGAGAAGTACTCAGAAGCTTTTATGATAAACCAAACAAGTCTAGATCGGCACTGATAATCACTAAAGCATTTCTAATCTCAATCATACTTATCTTAGTGATTCTTTTATTTAAATTTCGAGAAGTGTTTTTACACTATTTATTTTACACACATACTGATTCCTGTACTAAGATGGGGTTTCTTAAATCCTCACTTAAACTTTATAACCCTTTTTTCCCACTGTTTATAGTGGTAGAGGTTGAGTAAGACCTGAATAGCCTGTGTGCTGTTGTTTGTTTTTCCCAGGAAGAACTATGGTAGAGGACTTTGCACCTGGACATTAGTGTACTATTTTTTACCCCCGATCCAGGGTGTGGATCAGTTTATATAAATTGTTGAGAGTACTAAGTTTCATTTTGAGACTGAACCTCTTGGTTAACTTTGCTGTGCATTTTAATTTCAGTTTATAAGTATACTAAATATTTATTTCATATTCCACTTCTATTACTTTGAAATATAAAAATATTTTAAAGCTACTTTGATAGTTAAATTAGCATGTGTTTATACTTATTGTAAACCATTAAGTTAGTTTCAAAAGTTAATTTAATCATCAGATTAAGTCAACTAAGACCTAATAAATCTTTGAGAAACTGATTGAACATTTACACTCTTTATAGATTCACTACAGTTTAACTTTCTTTTTAAATTGGGAGATTTTAAGAGAAATAGTTTTAACAGAATTTTTTATAGAAACTCAATTCATCCCCCCCCCCTTCAATATCCACACTGACCAACATTTGGTATCAGAGGGGTTGTTGCTTGACAAAGATTTCAAAACAATATGTGTTTTTAACTGTGATTTTAGTTGGATCTTTAATGATCTTAAATTTATGTTAGTTATAAATTTTACCTCTTTAAAACTATTTTCTAAAATCTACCTATGGATAATATACTAGAGGGTTCTGCTACTAACATTCCACCTTTCTTTAATGGAATCAACTATGCCCAGTGGAAACATAAGATGGAAATATATTTGGAAAGTATGGGTTTCGATATCTGGACTGCTATAGAATCTCAATATAAAATTCTAGAAACTGAAATAACGACTTCGGATGAACCTACTAAGACTGCTTACAATAATAATTGTAAAGCTATTAATGCCCTGTACTTTGGTTTAGGAGATAAAGAGTTTAATAGAATTTCTTCTTGTAAAACTGCTTATGAAATATGGGATACTTTGGGTGTTTCTCATGAAGGAATAACAAATGTTAAAGAAATGAGATTAAATACTTATACTATTAAATATGAAAATTTTAAAATTAAGACTGATGCACCTATTTCGGATATGTATCTCAGGTTTAATGAGATAGTCAATACAATGAGTTCACTTGGAAAAGTTTTTCCAACTAAGGAACAAATTATGAGGATACTGAGATGTCTGCCAGAACGATGGAGGGGTAGTTCTGTTTCAATCAGAGAGTCATGTGTCATTGGAGAACTACCATTAAAAGATATTTTTGGTAAATTAATGATGTATGAGTAAGAACTTAAGGTGAATAAAGAGGAAGATGATGAACTGAAAAGGGAAATATGTAGCTTTCAAGTCTACTGCTTCTAAGAACAAGGACAAGGAGACAATGCAAGTACCTATTGAAAGTTCAACCACTGAAGATTCTGACATTGACAGTGATGCTGAAATGGATCAAATAGCCAGGAGATTCAAAAGTTCTATAGGAAGAAGAAATTCTTCAGAAAATCTAACTATAAACGAAAGTATGACAATAAGGGACACTGGAAGAAGGATTGGAAGAAGTCTGACAAAGAGGATGATATAGTCTACTACGAGTGAAAAAGGGAAGGACACATCAAGGCTGACTGTCCAAAAATGAAATTAAAAAAGAAATATGATTATAAGGACAAGATGTAAAAGAAATCTATGAAAGCTACTTGGAGTGCTTTAGAGGACAGCACAAGTGAGTTTGAAGTTTTTGATTCTAAGAAGAATTGTGCCAACATGTGTTTCATGACCAACACTTTTGAGGTAGCTTTAGATACTCCTATTTTAAATTCTTATTATTCTGGAGATAATGTAGAATCTGATTTTGAAAATATGTCGATGGATGAATCATTTGAATACATCACTATGCATGAAGAAACATGTAATGAACTTAAAGATAAATATAAGTCACTAAAGAAATAGAATGCTCTTTCTGTCAATGTTAAATCTGCCTTTGATATAGAAAAAGAAAAGAATGCTCAACTATTAAAGGAAAACACTGAACTCAAAATTTCTAATGAGCAACTTAGAATGGACTTAGAAAAGTTCAAAAATTGAAAAGATACTCTAACTCAAATGTTTGGTAAGCAAGTTGAACCTAAATACACTACTGGTTTGGGATACCAACCTAGAAAAAGGCAGTTCACTAAAACTCGATTTACTCCTACGTCTAGACAAAATTCTCCTTATTCCAGTTCTGAAAATTTGTATGCATAAACCAGTTATTCATATGGTTATAGATTAAATAAAGTTTATCTTGAAAAATATATTGATTCTATAAATTATATGAGACCCATAAGACATATATGGGTACCTAAATCTTTGATTTCTAACCTCTCTGGACCCAAGAAGATTTGTGTACCAACATCATTTTCTATCTAAATCTGTTTTGTAGGAAACATGCTTAAAGAGTTCTCACAATCAAGTATGGTACATGGACAGTGGATGTTCAAGACACATGTCTGGAGATTATTCATGATTCAAGATCTTAATAATGGTTGATGGAGGCCACGTCACCTTTGGTGATAATTCTAATGGAAAAATCATCGTCCTAGGCCAAATTGGCAACACTGATTCAGTTTTAATTTCTAATGTTTTATTTGTGGACAGGCATAAGTATAACTTTTTAAGTATTTCTAAATTATGTGATGATGGATTTAATGTGAAATTTGAAAATGATTCCTGTAATGTTTTTAATTCTCAAAATGTTTTATTATTTTCTGTTTTAAGAAATGAAAATGTTTATGTTGTTGATTTAAATTCTTTAGCTAAGAAAACTGTTACTTGTTTAAATGCTTTTCATAATGAATCTTGGATTTCGAATAGAAGATTAGGACACTTCAAAATCTATTCACATAGAAAATTAACTAGGAAGAACTTAGTTAGATACCTACCTAAGCTTGAATTCCCAAATAACAAAGTTTGTAACCCCTGTCAAAAGAGAAAGCAACATAAAGTTTCTTTTAAATCAAAGAAAGAAGTTTCAACATCTCAACCTCTCGAGTTGGTTCACATGGACTTATTTGGAACCTCAAGAATATATTGTTTAAATGGGAAGCATTATGTCTATATTCTAGTAGAAAACTTTTCTAGATATACATGGGTATACTTCTTAGCTCATAAAAGTGAATCTTGTTCTTACTTTGTTAGATACTCCAAATCTATAGAAAATCTTAGTGGACTTAAGATTAAAACGTCATGAATTTGAAAATCAAGAGTTTGAATCTTATTGATCACACAATGGATATAGTCACAACTTTTCTTATCCTAGGACACCTTAGCAGAATGGTGTGGTAGAAATAAGGAATAGAACCCTTCATGATATAGCTAGAACCATGCTTAATGAATATGACCTGCCTATTTACTTTTTGGCTGAAGCTGTGAATACATATTTTTATATTATTAATAGAGTCTTTATTAGACCAGTTCATAAGAAGACCTCATATGAGTTGTGGAATGATAGAAAACCTAAAGTTATTTACTTTAGAGTCTTTGGCTGTAAAGTTTTTATTCTTAATACAAAAGATAATTTGGACAAGTTTGCTTCTAAGAGTGATGAAGGAATTTTTCCTGGTTATTCTTAAACTAGAAAATCCTATAGAGTATTTAATAAAAGAACCAAATGTGTGGAAGAATCTATTCACATCACATTTTAGGAAACTGATCCACATGAGCCTAAAACCTCTCTTGAAAATCTTGAGGATGATTTTAGTGTTCCGGACCTTAATGATAAATCTAATGAACCTGCTGTAAAATCATCTAGTTCTGGTAATATTCCAGAATCTGCTGGTATATAACCATAACTTGGAGATGAACCTATAATTTCTAGTCCTACCATCACTAGATCAACAAGGATTCTAAAGGATCATCCTTTGGATGTTGTTGTAGGTAATCTTGATAGAGGGACACATACTAGAGCTTCTCTAAGAAACCAAGATGAACATCATGCCTTTCTTTCACAGCTAGAACCTAAAAATGTCAATGATGCTATCAATGATGAATTTTGGGTAATGGTTATGCATGAAGAGTAAAATCAATTTGAAAGAAACAATGTCTAGGAATTAGTTGGCAGACCTAAGGACAGTTTAACAATAGGAACTAAATGGGTTATTAGAAACAAAGTTGATGAGTATGGAAATATAGTTAGAAACAAAGATAGACTAGTTGCACAAGTATATAGTCAAGAGGAAGGTATAGACTATGAGGAAACCTTTCCACCTGTAGCCATATTAGAAGCCATTAGAATCTTACTTGCCTATACTGCTCATCTAAATTTCAAGTTATATCAAATGGATGTCAAATGTGCTTTTCTAAATATTTTTATTGTTAAAGATTTTTTTGTTGAACAACCACCTGGATTTACTAATCCTCATTTTCCAAATCATGTTTTTAAACATTCTAAATCTTTATATGGTCTAAAAAAATCTCCAAGAGCATGGTATGATAGACTTAGTAATTTTCTTATTACAAAAAGTTTTACAAAAGGGATTGCGGATCCATCTCTTTTTATTAAAATAATTTCTAAAGATGTTTTAATAGTAAAAATCTATGTTGATGATATTATTTTTGGATCTTCCAAACACTCTTTATGTACTGATTTTTCAAAATGTATGAAAAATGTGTTTGAAATGAGTTTAATGGGAGAACATAAATATTTTCTTGGATTCCAAGTTTTCCAAAATAAGGATGCTATTATTTTGAATCAAAGTAAATATACAAATTATCTTTTAAAACATTTTGGTTTGGATATTATTAAGTAATGTGATACTCCTATGAGTACAGTCTGTAAATTGGATGCATATGAAACTGGGAAACTAGTGGATCAAACCAATTACAGAGGTATGATTGGAAGCTTACTTTACCTTACTGCTAGTCGACCAGATAATATGTTTAGTGTGTGTATGTGTGCAAGATTTCAAGCTAATCCAAAATAATCTCATTTACTTGTTGTTAAATGAATTTTTTTAGTATCTTAATCATACAGTAATTTTAGGTTTGTTTTACCCAAAACGAAAACCCTTTGAGTTAATAAGTTATTCAGATGCTGATTTTTCTGATTGAAATTTGGATAGAAAAAGCACTTTGGGAACATGTCACTTATTGGGAAAATCCTTAGTATCTTGGTGTAGTAAAAAGCAGAATTATGTAGCATTATCCACTGCCAAAGCAGAGTACATAGCTGCTGGTAGTTGCTGTGCACAAATTCTGTGGATGAAACACACTCTTTTGGACTATGGATATGACTTTAAGCACGTTTCAATCAACTATGACAACACTAGTGCAATAAATTTCTCGAAGAACCCTGTGTCTCACTCTAGGACCAAACACATTGATATAAGGCACCATTTATTGAGAGATCATTGACAAAATGGTGATATAATTCTCGAGTTTATAGGTACTGAACATCAATTAGCTGACATCTTCACCAAACCTTTGAGTTCAGATAGGTTATCTTACATTAGACATGAGTTGCTGGAAATCATTTTTTTTAATTTTCAAAAATCTGGTTTAGGGTAACCAGTAACCGTACAACCAAACACCAAAATACATCAACTGTGGGTCTAGCGAAACCCCAAATATTCCAGATACAATTCCAAATTCCAAATTCCAAATTCAAACTTCAAGCTAACCATGTGTCCTCCTCGAGCCTCACCACCACCTCGAGTTGCATGTCATCCCATAACCCCAACATCGCCTCCGATCAGGTCGCCAGCAGGACAAGCCAGCCCCACCACCGTCTTCTACGACCTTCTGAATTGTCCACACCTCAAGCATCCTCACCTCATGAATCCACACCATCAGCACCTCCGTTGATGTTGATGGAGACACACCAGGGATCAACAAGGAATAAAATCTAGAATCCACCACCATCACAAACATAACATGATAGAAGACAGTGAAAACATGCCTTCAAGAACCCAAAATAACCAAAGAAACAACAACGACATTACTTCGAGAACTGAAATCAACCAAAACAATGACAACAACATTTCTACGCAAATCAAAAATAACTAAAACATATACAATACCAGGCCTCCGCAGACCCAAAACAATGCCAATAGATTTCACCTCATCAAAACAGAAGATGAGGGGCTTCAAAGAATCTTGTAGAACCTCCGATGAAGCAGATCTTAAAATCATGGTTAAAGAGGACGTGGACCAACATCTTTCTCCTCCTCATCAAACTACCATCCTTCAATCGCAGCGTTGTAGAATACACCATCATAAAAAAGACCAAGAAATGAAACCGCCTTCCGAGATGTCCCAGACTTCTCGGTAGCCAAGAAGAAGAAGCTGAAATCTGGAGAGAACGTGGGAAGAAGGAGGGGTTCATCTCCACGAATGTGGTGGCAGAAACCCTAGAGAGGGGAAACCCTTGATCAGTAGCTAACCTCACCGATGTGAAATTCTCACCAATGTCAAATTCTCACCTATGTGAAATTCTCACCGATGTCAAATTCTCACCGATGTGAAATTCTCACCGATGTGAAATTCTCACCGATGTCAAATTCTCACCGATGTCAAATTCTCTCCGATGTGAAATTCTCACCGACATGAAACCTCACCGATGTAACCCTCACTGATAGGAATTCTCACTGATATACCCAACCGATGAGTGCGCTATTTTAAAACATCTGTCTGCTTCCAGAATCTAAATCATTTTTACTTTATTTAATTTAGTTTATTTATTTTATGATTCCTAAATGATAAAACTAAAGTCAGATCTACTTCTCAATCCACCGAGCCTCAAACCTTTATCCTCAAACCTTATCTCCTAAATCCATAGAGAACCCTAAATCCTTCGAAACAGAGATGGAAAAAAACCAAACTTACTACTGTCAGATATGAATCTATTGAGCCAAAAACAAATAAGCAGAGTACCGAACAAGAAGAAAGTGGTTGTGGTAGTGTTGTTATAACTAGGTCGTGGAGACGACCAATGAATCCTCATATGAAAAATAGTGTTATTGTGATTGAAAAGGAGTTATGTGTAGAATGTATGCTACCTAGAATGTCCTTAGTGCTCGAAGTACTTGAAGATCAAAAATGGGTAGAGTGTTTTTTGAACAACAATGGTCCCTACATTCTAATGTTAGTGAAATAGTTTTACGATTTTGTAACCATTGAGAAATCGGAGAATGAAAATCGAGTAACATATTTTGTGAATGGAAAAAAGATGTCATTTTCATCTGTTGAGTGGGATGAGTGCTTAAAATTCCCATATGAAGGTGTATCTATATATGTCTCGAGATCCATGCCACATACCAGTGATATTTTCGATTATGAGACTACTTTGGAAGAGCTGACTAGTGATGGAAGTCAAAGACAAGTAGTTGCTGCAGAAATGGATGGAGAGAACATATTTCTGTTCAAATTTGTTCAACTTGTCTTGATATCGAGCAGAGGAGACTTTTCAAGTTTGAGATATCAGGATATATATCACATGCACCTCTTATGAAATTGTGTAAAGGTAAATATTTGTAGATTGATGATGATCTAAATGGAAAACATGACAAGGTAGAAATCAAAGACAAATGCCATATTCTTTGCTAAATTGATCTATGTGATGATTAAAGTAAAATGGGTAGCTAAGTATCAATATGAGACAATAGTTGTGAAGAATAACATTTGTATCACATCCACAATGTGAAAATACATGAGGATAAATTGGAACCCTTGGAGAGGAGAATGGGACAATGTTGACCAGAAGGTATATGACAAATTCAATCATGTGGATCATCCTTCAAGACCAAAGGATGTGAGGGATCCAGGTCTGGGACCTAATGAAGAGGAGCCAGAATATAGTGATGATTCAGAAGAGGAAGAGTCCTCTACTGATGAAGGAGGAGACCCTGACTTACCTCCTAGCCCAACTCCTGAAAAACTTGATCAACAAAAATTGGATAATGAAGAAGCTGCTTTAGAGGATGTTCAAGAGGTTGTTGTACATAATGAGGAAGATGTTCCTGAGAGTGAAGCATCTCTTTCAGCTGATTTGAGTCCTAGTCCAGTTATTGGACAATCCTTAATTCCTGCTAATGATGCAAATGAAGTTGACATTCCCTTGCCTATTTTGGAAGACCTTCCTGCTGTTGCAGAAGAATAATTGATAGTGTAAGATTCTCCTCAGGATGAAAGACCTACTGAGAATGTTGCTGAGAATGTTGTTATCCTAATTGAGGATGACCCAGTTGAGGGGGAGCATCAAACCAATGTTGTAAGTGTTAAAGTGGCTGGTAGAATTGAAGATTGGGCAGAAGACCCAGGTTTTATAGTCTATTGTTTAGACTATCCTGATTCAGATAATGAAGAATCTCTCAATAGACCTAAGATTACTTATGATGTTGATTCTGAGTTATTTCCTAAATATGTGGTCAGAATGCATGACCTAGATACTTTAAATAAAAATCTTAAGGACAGTTTTGTGGAAGAGGTAAAGAAGATGGATGTTTCTCTGGTATCTTCAGTTCAATCAGTTATGACTGACTCTGTTATCAGCTTAGCCTCTGAAAGAACATCTACTGCAGCTGCACCTGCTGATGTGATCACAAGGGCTGATCTGGAATCCATGATGGATGAGCTGAAAGAATCTTTTAATGCCTCAGTTGCTGAGATGAAGCTTTGTTTTTCTGAAGAGATGAGGATGTTAGAAAGATCATTTGACCTCTCTCTAGGTTGTAATTTATCAACCATTATGGGAGAAATTGTTTAAGAAGTTAAAAACTTCCAGACATAAGTTTTTAGACTTGAAGAAAATCTTGAAGCTTTAAAGAAATTGGTTATCTCTTTGGAATCTTATATGAGCTTAAAATTTCAAGAAGACAAGGACATAGCCTATGTCAAGATTGTGGTAAGCCATATGGTTTCAGTGTTTGAAGGTTTCAAAACATCTATGAGAGATCATATTAAAACCCAGGATTCTAAAGTTCAAAATCTTATCAGTGGGTTGACCAAAAGCTTCAAAGAGACTATATCTTTCTCTGTTGGATCTCTTGCATCTAAACCTTTCATGGATTTGAATCAGTTTAAATCTGTGATGATGGAGGAGCTTGGTTCAGCTTCAACCAGTGGCTCTACGGACTCATCCGAGCTGAGCAGAGTTGTGCTCTCTACCAGAGATTCATCTAGAGAATTAATGAAGATAGTCCAAGACTATATGAGAGAAGCATATTCCTCTCATAAATAATTGAATGATAAGGTGGACTCTTATTTCTATAAGATTTTCACCAAAAATCAACTCAAAAATCACTTCAAACTTCTTTTGGAAAATATGAATCTACCTCCTGTCAATCAAGCTCTCAGAGAACAAGTTATAAAGCTAAGGGAATTGACTCCAGCATTGGACAAGTTTATGGAGAACAAGGATGACTTCATATCTTCTATGGAGAGAGGAGGAGGAATAATTATGGATTTCAGAAATCTGTTGCTGCCATTTCTGCATGTTAATGCTAGGCCAGTAATTGTCCCTCCTGCTTTGCCTGCCTCTGCCTCTACTGATTCTCCGGTTCAGATGACTCCTGCCCAAGAAATTCAAAGCCTCACACCTATGATCACACAACAGACTCCCCAGTACAGACCAGGAACAGTTTCTATGGCTCAACCTCCTTTGATCATTTATGGAATTCTTAAGCCCTCACCTTCTTCCACTTCAGCTGAATCCTCTTCTGCTCCCAAGGGAAAATAACACATTGAGGATGTGGATTGAACCAGTGGCTAGAATGCTTGATAGGAATCCATTGTATTTAATTTATTTCTTTGTGCCTTAACTAGAACATGAAATGAAATTCTTTTTTCATCTCTTTTATCATTTTTATTTTTATTCCTCTGCTCTTTGGTTTCCCACTTCTTGATTATCAAAAAGGGGGAGAAATATTTTACCGAGCTTTTACAAAGGGGGGAAATATTCAACCAGTGGGAGAGATATTAATGAAAAGGGGAGAAATTTTATCTAAGGAAAAGCTATCATGATTTACTCCTCTGATACTGTTACATTTCATCCTATGATACCATTTTCTCTAACTCTCTCATGCCACTAAACATTACTTTTGATATCATTACATTTAATTTTATCTCTGATACTATCACATTTTCTTCCACCTCTGATCCTTTATGTTCTATAACATACTGTTTCTCTGAGATAATTGAATTTAATGATAGATCCTCTTATACAATAGATCACTATTTTAAAACAATGACTTTATTAGTTGTGATTATCAAAAAGGGAGATATTGTTGACCTCACCTATTTTGATAATCCCAACCATGCTTTCATATACATTGATAATTTCAATCTAATGTTTTTCTATATTTTAATTCATTCAACCTTTGATCAAGGTGATTATAATATTAAAATAATCCCTGAGATATGTTAATGATTTTTTATCCATGTTTATACAAGTTCAGAAATAATTCTAACCCAATCAGATGTGTTTTGCATAAAAACAGATAAGTGTAAGGTACTGATCTGCACATAGCTACTGATAAAGAGCTACCGATACTCAGTCTACTGATAGACTTAGTCTACCAATAGACAGAGTCACCAATACACTAAGGTCACTCATATAAACAGACGAGCTATCGATGTGCAGGTCTACCAGTAGTTACCGATAGTGTAAGACTACTGATACGAGTACTGACAATCACAAATCAGAGCTACCGATATGAGGAAGTCTACTAATAGAATCAGTCTACCGAGTTATAGACTAACAAACACACCAGAAATACTGACATACAAGAGCTTCCGATAGATAGAAGTCTATCGAAAGAGCTAGTTCACACATAGTTACCGATACATTGAGCTACCAATAGCTCAAGAGCTACCGATGGAGCAAGATCTACCGATGGAAAGAAACTGTTATATAGAGCTACCGATGCAAGAGAAAGGTCTATCGATTGAAGATATGACAACACCATACACTTTCACCTACACAAGATACTAATGATTGACCAACTAGTCAAACTCTATACTCTATACTCTCAATACTATTTGTTTATTAAGATAACAGTTACATTTGATGTTTTTAATGCAGTTAATGTTATTTAATGATCTCTGTTTCCATGTCAGGTAACCGTACCTAGTTCCCATGAAAAAAGTAATTATTCTTTTCTGTCGAAGCTTAAAGCAATAAAGGGACACAAAAAGATCATGCAAGACACACTTTTTGAAAGAGAGAGAATCAAGGAACTAAGAAGACACACGAAGGGTGAAAGATCAAAGAGCTGAACAACATTCAAATGTGGAGAATATTTCACTAGTCAATATCCATACTCAAAGAATCTCAGACATACATGAAGAAATTTATTCTAGAGGAGAACACAATAAGCATCTTGAGTGAAGAACTACAACAAAATTTTCATGCACTCGTGCTTCTAAAACTGGACCAAGAACCAAGGAAGAAAACGACACTCTATTTTCTGAACAAGAAACCAGAGAAGGACACAAAAGCTTTTCTAATAAACCAAACGAGTCCAAAGATGCACTGCTAATCACTAAAGCATTTAAAAACTAAATAATACTTATAACTTCTACCTTGGTATACTAGGTGGAACTCGTACGGTGGTCCGATAATGAATGGTCAGCAATATAGGAATACTTTTTTAGAAAAACCCACTTCCATGATGGTATTTTTGAAAAACATTATGTGATAAATATCCATTGTAGTGTATTAAGACATTATCTTATTAGATCATAGATTATTAGAGACTCACATGCATCAATATGGTACTTTCACCCAGGACTAACTATGATGTTTCATCAAATCATACGATATTTCTAATGTCCTTAACTAATGACTGATATTATTGGTTTCATGAATAATTATCTATAATCTCATTGTACTATGTTATAGAATCATTGAAATGGTTTATTTATTAATCCTCTTATAATATTTTGGTAGCATGTTTTTTTTATTACCCTAAACCTCAAGTGGTTGTGATTTATTATGGTTTGTAGTGGACTTGATATTTAATATTTAAAATTTATTTTCAATCTAAGATTCTCATTTAATGGTTAGTTAGTTAATCTTTATTTTCAAAGAATGTGTGGTTGTATAAAATACCTATAAGAATTATATCTGTTAAAGATGGTTGATTTATGTTACATATTTTTCAAGTCCTACAAAAATAAATACATACTTATTTCTATTTGTGTGTGAAAATACACATAAAAGGGGATAGTTCAAAACAAAGAAATATATTTTATAATTAATGATAAGGGATTGAATTCTATACTTATATAGAGTTGGGTGGATCATTTTTTCTTATAATATTTTTTTTAATAATTGTTTTTTTTTAAATAATAGTATTTACTATTTAATTAAAATGAATATGTTTTTAGAGATATATGTTTTGAATTAAAATTCATTATTGTGATCACATGAGTTGGTTTAATTACCTATCATTTTGACCTGATTTGTGTATAGGAACTCTAAAAAAGTGTATTTTATTAAGATATAATTTTATAGAACTCCATATATGAATAATGTTTATGATGAACAGAGGTTTAAACCCTTTAATATCACTATGGTTTATATGTATTACTTGTAAATGTCACATTTATTAAGAAATTAAATGTTGGGGAAGTTTCTAAATTTGGTATGTTGGATTATTGTACCCTCCATGATCATTTAATGCAAATAAATTATGGATTATTGGTTAGATCATCCTTAATGATATTATGGTATGGACAATATGTTCTATGTGTCACAACTTTGTAAGTACAAGACAGACCTTACACATGTAATTGATTGTGCGGATATTGATTTGGAGCATGATGTATCATTTATAAATCCTTCATATTTTGATCATATAATGTAGTGAAATAGTACATCAATGTGGGATTTATCCCCTTTTATGTGTGGTGGGGAAGTAATAAAATATCAATGAGGGGAAATGTGTTTTGGAAA
This sequence comes from Viscum album, assembly GCA_963277665.1. Lineage (NCBI taxonomy): Eukaryota > Viridiplantae > Streptophyta > Magnoliopsida > Santalales > Viscaceae > Viscum > Viscum album. Next base: position 1,439,893,395 of record OY728162.1, read on the forward strand.
TACATATTTAAGCTCAATGTCATGAATTCTTTAAAAAAACATCGGGAGACATTTCATAAGGATGGGAAGTCATTAGGGGGGGATATTTATAACATCAAAAAATTTAATATAAATTTAATATTTATTTTTTATCTAACTTGGATTAATTATTATTCAATTTTGATACATGTTTGATGTGTGTGAGGATTGGGAATATTTTTCTAATGTATTTACGTGCAACAACAAATAGATCTAGAGCTACCAGGGTTTAACCTGCCAACCATTATAGCTGCACCGGTGAGAAGATTGAGTTTCTAGTAGCCAATGAACGACATGGGTTCCATGTTTTTATTAGTGTAGTTATATTCGAAAACATGTTTTGTAGGTAGATACCCCATGCTCTAGATAGAGATTCGTATCCATTTTTGGGATCTAGAAAAATTATTTCATCTAGGGTGACCATGCCATTTTCCACAAAAAATATTATTTTATATATCCCTTTAATGGATAGTCTCTCAGTAATCCAAAAACAACCTAGTGTTTTCAGAAAGGTAAATTTATAACCCTTCTCTTAAATACTTCAGAGCTGGTTAATCTTGTATATATGTTGCCTTTCATGTAGTATGTATAAAAAATATATTGTAAAAACATATTTCTTTTATGGTGATTTATATATTTTTGAATTTTTGGGTAGATCTATGTATTTATGTAAGAATTAATAGAGAATTCTTAGTTGGTTGAAGCATTAGAGGATAGTCTTATTAGAGACATCATTCTATGTATTTATGTATTTATGTATTTTTGGGATGATTTTTTATGATGATTCTCATTGTGTAATAATACATGAATACTCACCCTTATCAGATTCTTATACATGGATCATGACTCCATAATACTCATGTGATGAGTTCATCAATATTATAGGGATCCTTTGTGAGAAATCTTAATACATGTATCAATTTATATTTTTTATAATAGGTATTATTGTGGTAAAAAGACTATATAATTTTATAGGATTTATAAAAATTCATATTTTTTTCATGTTTGGGATTGTATATATCTCAAGGCCCTTTCATGGTGTGAAGGGTGAATGTGTGTGTGTGTGTATGTGTTCATGGACAATGATACCATACAAAATATGGAACACCTATGTATTGTTATCTTTTCCTAGTATGTTGATGTGTGAATTGTATATGGAATATTACTCAAAAAAGTAAGACGACCACGAATATTTGAAAATATTTATTTTATCACTAGATATGGATCATGGATGAAATGATATGTAGTCAATAGTATGGGTGGTGGGATGGTTAGTTTCAAAACATAAAATGTATATATGATATATGAATGACCATGTAATGCCTAAAGATAAACATGATTTAAATCATTTAAAAGATATTAATGATTGAGAACATCCATAATTATGAGTAGTTTTTAAAAATAGTTTTTTGTGTCAGTGGTACATACAAAAGTCCAATGGGAATAGCAATAAGGTGGTTATATTTTTAAGATTTTGTTAAATATACCTATATGTTCCAATCTTAATTTACCATAATGAAGAGTTTTTAATTAATAAATAATGGAAGGAAATGTACATAGTACATTTTTAAAAAATCTATAATTTTTATGAGTGTACCATTTACATTATCTAGAAATAAAATGACTACTTTTAATGATCCATCATGCATGCTCTTGATGTAGGTAAAATCAGGATTTTTGGAATCATTATTAGTGCATGATGATATAAAACATGATTTTTTATTAATATATTTACTTTATTTTCAGAGAGTATACATATATATATCTATTTTATTATGTAATGGATTCATTATGGGGTTTCTATAGGTTTTATACACACAACATTCATTAGTATCTTAGTTCAAATGTTGTCATTATGGTAAATAATCCATTAAAGTGCAGGGGACCTGTGTCTGTTAGTCGAGCAGATCGATCTTTGGTGATAGATGATATTCTATGAAGGAATCTTTACCAATTCCTTTATGTTTTATTTATTTTTCTTTTCATTAAGAACTGGATTTACATACCACATTAGTGATATTTTTTACTATAATGTATATCATGTATCCCAATTGTTAGCACATAGATATTATTATTGTAAATCAGTTATGGGTTTAGAAAGATTATCAATATTTTTATGTTATAGTGATGTATGGATTTTGAAAATAATGGTATAGTTTCCTCAAGACACCATGTAGTCCCTTTACACTAGTTATATATATTTTTTATATAAGAATGATTCAATAAGGACAAGTTGCATAAATACATAGATCTAGTCCCACGGGAAAAGTTGGAACACCACAATATTTTTTGAAATATTATTTTCTAAATTAAATTCTCATTTCGATATTTATCATTTCACATGAAACTAGACAGAGTTATAAATAAATATATATTTATATATATTAAAATAATAAGTCAAATATTACATTCACACAACAAAAATGTGTCATGAATTACATAAATTACCAACGTGGATTGTGATTCTCACAATACCGACTTATCCTGAGCTACTGTAACTGTTACATGGCATACTTCACACACAATGACGCTGATTCTTTGAAACACCATTTTATTGTTTCCATTATTTAATCTTGATAATTATAATATATGTGTCTGAAATTGTGAAATGAATAGTGACAAAATATTGAATAACAATTTTTATATTGTTTTTATTTTTATAAAACATTTTTTATTGAATGTTATAATTTTTGGTAATGTCTATATATGTTTAAAAATAATATTTTATCAAATGAACTACTTTTTATGACTTTCTTTGAAAAATAATATTATTAATTTTAGACAAATTTATTAATTAAATTTGATAAAATTAATTTCGTTTTTAATTTTATAATTTAAAAATTATCACAGGGTGATAGTTTGGGATTTTTTCTGAGAAACATCATTTTTTTTAATAGTAAAAAATATAGTTCTTAGTTAAAAACATCCTTTTTTTAATTAATTATTATTTTAAAATGTAAAAACAAATATTTCTTAAGGGAAAATTATCTCAATATTATATCAATTAATACAATATATATCATTATAATTAATTTCACATTAATATTGAATATTAAATTATACTAATCTTTTGAAATGCTTTTTATTTTAAAAACTCATTATCTCATCCCATCTGCAATATTAGCATTAATATTAATTTTTATGCTTATGTAAATTAAATTTATAAAATATAACATAAAAAATTGTATTAAATATAAAATTTAATATCTAAAAATATGAAGTCAGTTTTTTACCAAAATGAATATTAAATGTGAATAAAATAAATGATTGGTGATTAAGGCCAAACTAATTTTAATTTGGGACGAATTCTTAAAATTAATTAAGAAAATGACCAATCCACTTATCTAAAACATATTTGTATAAAGTTTTCGGCCCTAAACCATCCATTTTGTTTTATTGTTTTTATGAATTTATTAGGTAAGAACCTGGGTATGCTGAACTTCTTTTTAAAAAATTCCAAGTGAGTCATTTTCCTTCCCAATAAAATGTAACCACCACTCCACTTCCTCACCATATGAAAAACTCTTATGTTTCTAAAATACCTATACATTCCAATTCCCAGTATCCTTTTCTTCTTCCTTTGATAACTCTTTTGGGGAATTAAATCCAATATATCCTATTATCACAAAACAGAATGATTTACACAATTTAGAGGTAACACCTTCTGTCAAGATTTTTTCTTTTACATTATTTATTCTCTATTCCAAATTATTTCTCCCATTATTTTAAAATTATAAAATTATCTTAAATATACTAGGATGTTTTTTATTTTAATGGTTCTAATTTCACTTACATAGACCACCATCTAATGGGTAATGGAAATCATGTTTCTTTGTACGGTGAACTACTTCCTCATGAAATGACAAATGATAATTTTTTTCATCACCACCTATCATGGTTTACATTATAAAATAAATAGTGATTATATATAAAATATATTATATTTATAATGTTTTTATTATTATTTATGTTTTATACGAAACATACCTTTATTCATTCCATTTTATGTCAATACAATAATTTAATTTGAGGATGTTTGGACTACCACCCCCTAAGTTACATATGATTCATTCATAAACTACATGTATTGTATTAAGTATGGTTTTAGTGAATATATATGATATATATGATAACATTAAGTTTATTTAATAATAATATATATATATACATATATTTATTTTACATTCTTCCTGCCATCAATACAATTAAAAAGAAATAGTGTTTTTGCTTATGTACGACATTCCATCTCCATGAATGGTGTATTATATTTGATATTTCTATATTATATAGATTATTATAACACAAAAAAATATTTATAAATGATAATTATATAAGTTTTTACATTCTAGAATCAATATATAAGTATAAGGATCAACAATACAACAAACTAAGGCACATGAAAAACAAAGAAAATATTACCCAAAGTGAAACCTTAACATAAGATGGTTTACAAGAGGGTAATATATAGTCATAATAAAACCATATATAGAATAAGAAATTATAATATTGTTCATTAAAATAGGTATAATAAATTTATATTTATTTTACATGTGATTTTAATGATTACAACGATAGTCAAGACAAAATGTTAGGGGATTTCATCTATCTTTTTATTCTCGTGAGTGTCAACCTATTCTCACCACTCTTTCATTTTTTTTGTTGAATGTACTGACCATGATTTTATTATATGTTACATATATTTAAATTTATGGGTATTCACATATTCATTTTATGACATTTATTTAATGGGGTTTATGTATCAAATGGTATAAAATTGGTAAAATACATTTTTCTAAATTTTCATTCTTTGAGACTCATGTTTTTATCCACCTAAATTATATTTCGAGGTGTATATAATTGCATTTTAAATATAATATATTTAATATAATAATTTTCATGATATTTTAAGATTCAATTAAATTATATTTATAATATATATATATATATATTATAAGCCCAAGTTACTATATTATAAGAGTTAATTGAAACAATCTCATCTTTTTTTGAGATTGTTTATATTTATGGTTCCTTTGATGGAATAATAAAACCCATAACAGAAGAAAATTCAATAATATTATTTTCCTTTGGTTATTAATGATATATTTTTATATTTTTACATTTTCCTCCACTCTATGTATCATAAGATAGTTAAGAAAGAGTTTTTAAGAATGCCCAACATTACCCTCTCTTCAGTCAGAAATCTATATTCCTTAGAAATGATGTTTTATAAAAATGGTTTCCAAGAATATTATACTATTATCCTTTAATAATTAAAATAAATTTTCAACCATTGTGTCTTTTACCACTATTTACATATGAATATTTTTATCACTTTCAAAATGATGAATGATTCTAAACATTTTATCCTAAAAAAATAATGTTCTTTTCACCTCATGTGACATAATCGAATTTTACTACCTTAATTGCCTTAAATATTTCTTTCCAAGCACAAAAAGGTATTCATATTTAAAGAAAAATTTCTCTTAATAGTGTAGATATTCATGATTAATTTAAATTATTTTTAAAATATAATGGTTTTCAAAAATGTTTTTTTTAAGTATATTAAATGTATCCAAATTGTTTTTATATGTTTTATAGTTCAATGGTTTTAAAAAATACTACAAGACATATTATTTTCAATGAAATGGTTTTAGTAACATTATCAACCATTTTTATATATTTTCAAATTGTTTTTGAAGAAAAAGGTTGTCAAAATATTTTGATGATTATTTTTTATATTTTCAAGGAAATATTTTTTCAAATGATTTCATGTAAAAAATGTATTTTCTATGAAAATTATTTTCATATAGTATTATGTATTAAAAATATATTCTAAATGAATAAACATATTTTCCTAAATAAATAATTTATTATTAAATTTCAGAATTATTTTTCATATAAGATTACACCCATTGATATAACTCATGTCCTTTTATGAAATGATATATATGATCCATTAATATTATTTCAATGAATGGGTTATACCTAATGTCATGATCTTCATGAAACCGATCTCTCTTTCACATGTTGTATTTTTATGAAATCATGTTCTTATCATGGGTTATGTTTTTTAATAATGACTAAGAAACCTATCATTTTCCACTGGTTATGATAATATTACATGTTTTCAATACCCATTTCATTTCATCGGTTATGATATGATTTTTTATGATCTTGTAAAACATGAATTTTCAATTTCATTATCATATGGGTGGGACATATATCTCCCTCTATTGAATTGGGTATTGATTTATATATTTTATGATAGAAATAGATGGTCTTAGTAGTGATCCTTGACTACTAAGATAAACAAGAAATTGAACCATAACAACTAATATGGTATGGGTATTGAACTCATGATTATAATATGGTCATGGGAGTGAACCGCGACTTCCAAGATGGTATGAGGAGTGAACTCATTCTAATAATATGTACATGGGAGTGGACTATGAATACGAAGATGGTATGGGAGTAAACTCATACCCCCCAAGATGGCCTTGTAAGTGATTCCATGACTTCTATAAGTGAACATGATTAAATGTTCATAATGTTATGCATGGTCCAGGTAACATTTCTATAAATTTATTTGAGGGAATGATCTCATGTCCATAACCTAATGTGTGATTCTTTTTCTTCTTATACATGTTCACAATATTATATTCTTAAATGTCTCCCACAATTCCAGGTCGTATTACTATGTTATGGTTTCATATCTTATGATTATCGTCTTATTAAATGACAAACTATATTATGATATCTAATGTGAAAGATATGATCATCAATGTTATGCTCATGTTCCATACACATATTTTCATGTTTTTCATACATTCCTTTTTTTCATTTACAAAGAATCTGAGGTCACACCTTTTTATATTATTCCTTTATCTAGCTTAAAAATATTGGTTTTTGGAAGAAGTAATAAATTTCTAGATCATTATGGGAGATGTTGAAGATATTTCCCAAGGATAGATGATATTAATTCTATGTTTCCAAAGACACTAAACTATTGCTGTCATTAGGAATGTATTTTTTTCAATGTACTAAATATCCATATGAAAGTATTTTATAGCGATATATGTTAAGACAAGTTCAATAAATAGGTATCAAATGGAAGGGTTAGTAAACCTTTGGAAAAAATAATGAACAATCATTAGTGATATCACTTGTTATATTACAAAGGATATGTGTAGGGATGTCTCTAAGGATAAGTATAAAGACGAGATAACATTAAGGAAAAATAACATGGATTTTGTTATAAGATAGAGTGAGAGGTTTCCTAGAAAAAAATTTGTGTCTCTGTACTTTAAGATGTTTTGGCTCAGGCATAGATATACCTAGGTGTAACAACATGAACAAGAAGTTTCGGGCCTAACATTGGCTAATATGGTTCATGATAACGACCCTAATTGCACACATGGTTTAACACTCTAGAGGGATATGCTTTGAAAATTCACAAACACTTCATTAACTATCATGATGGAATTATTTATAATTTTTCTATGAATAACCTATGATAAAACTATGTTTAAATAATACTAAAATGTATGGACAATGATTTAGACATCCTATAAGTATGTTTTCATGAGTATGTGAATTTTTTATATAATATATGTGTCTCAACAAATTCTTTATAGTTTTATTCAATGAAGAGAAATACTAGGAACATAGTTAACATTAAATGTTTTATATTTGGAATAGATAGAAATTATATAATTATATTTTCCAATGGGAATCTCATAATGAAATATCAGGAAGTTTTTATGAGTATTTTTGGGAAAAATACATCTAGGTATCATTGATTCATTTTTGAGGTGATTGTTTTTGTTAAAGAATCTGGTCTCAATGTTCTTTTTAATGGCAAATGGGGTTTTCATGGAAAGTATTCAAGTTGAAGATATGGTTTTGAAATCCTATGTTAACAATGAACCATGAAAAAGGAATGGATGAACTGGAGACCATACAAAAAAATGGAAAAGGAAAGAGGGGCGCCTATGTTTTGGTTTAGGCGTGAAAGGTGACTACGGTGACATAGGATCAGGTGGATGGACTTGCGCGCCAAGATGAAACATGTGTGCGATGCTTAGGGTGTCCAAAATTCTTATAAATTGAGAGCCACCCCTCCTCATTTTGTAAGATTCTGAACACATAACGAGAATTGAACTTCCAATCATGCATGTAGGTAAGGGTGTATAAGTGGAGGTTTGGGAATGCATGTATAAATATATTCAGAAGTAGTTTGCCATTTGATAGTTTCAAAAATATTGGTTTTTTTGTAAAACGGTGTGAGTCACCGATGATTTGAGTTATAGAAGTGACTGTCGCACAAGTGATTTGGTGAAACTTATAAGCTAGGCATGGAGAAGAAAACTGGTCATTCTAGGACTGAGCGAATGTTTGAGGTTTACTTGTACACCAGTTATAAATGGGTATTCATCAGTGGATGAAAATTGTACATCAATAGATAATCTACATAAATTAGAGGATCCATTCATTAGATATAATGAAAGGACCAATGAGTATATAAAATGTGAGTGGATCCATTCCCCAATAGTGAGAAAAGGAAGAGGAAAAAAGTGATCTTCTCCCCCAGTAGTGATCCAGAGAAAGACACATAGGGAGTGGCCGTTGAGAATGCATTGAGATGACCCTAAACCTCATAAACGTACTAATCATGGGCATATAAGTGATATATCCCAAACATTGTAATTTATCAGTGAGATTTTGGTGATTTTGTACATTATAATATCATCGTTTTATGCTCCTTGAATACAGGACAGGGAGGGTAAACCATGTAAAAATCTTTGAGTGTTCCTAATTCCTTCACTAAATTGAATCTAAAGCATCATTATTAGAAAAATAAAAAAATGAACAAGACCAACATTAACATGGAAGTGAAAAAAATTGAGCCTTATAATATTGAGGCTATGATCCGGTGGGGTATGTGGAATTTTGAAATAGAATATCCATACCCTAATTCACCACCCCCCCTCAAGGTAGCTAGGTCCCTTTTTTCCTTATAATATTAGTTATACATACGACTATAATGAGACCGAAAACGACATGTGAAAGGTATGTGATGTTCCTCCAATAATTTTTACATTAAAAATTAGAGTCATGATTAGATTGTGATTGAGGAACAATAATACATGAATCATGTTTTATATTTTAAAAAATTGGTACTAATTAATAAGTTGATGAAGCCTGAGTAATATTTTATGAATAAAGATAGATTATAGAACTATTTATTTTTTTGAATTAAAATATAATTTTATGTGAATCGTGAAATGTGTAAATGTTTTCTATTTAAGTTTTCATTATGGACTGAAAATGACATATTGAATGGTAATGAAGCCTAAAAAAGTTATTTCAGGGAATGGTGATATTATGAATAAGAGGGGTAAACCCTTAATTAATGCCTAAAAGTGAGATACAGGTTTTGGATATTGATATGTTGGATATGAATTAGTCAATTGGATTATATTTATTACCATAGATATGATCATTGAAAAAATGATCTATTACATTATGGTTGAATATTAAAACATCTTGGAATTAAATAATATATCCAGTAATCATAGGAATTTGGCTGAATGCTTGTTTTTTAAAAGCATTGACGGTAATTTAACAAGAGGTAATTCAAATATTTTGGATGTGACAAAAAAGATATATTTTTTGATATATTAGGGAATCAATTTTATAAAAATTCAATGAATCTATTTCTAATTTTTTGGATTTTAATCTTTTATAAGGGTTATAAGGTTATCCATTCATGTATATTTTATGTTAATCGTCAGAGGAAGTATTTATGAAATGAGTCAATATTAAAAACCTTTGATAAAAGTATATTTATTTATTAACCATATTTCAAGGATGTATATATTATTTATATTTTGAAATTATATTAGTGTTGTATAGAAAAGGTCATCATGTATGTAAGGTGACAACCAATCATGTTCAGAAAGGCCTCAGGTCTTGAACCCATGATGAAAGTACAATAAGGGTTTCACTCCTACAACTGGCAGATGTGATGTCATGGATAATGTGTAATTTCTTAATGAATAATTATTTATAATGATGAACTATTGTCTATTATAGTGTTTAGATATTAATGTATTAACAATTTTGATTTTAAGAACATTTATAGTAAAATTTTATGATTTTGATTCTTTTATGGGCCTTATGATCAGAAAAAATTGTATTTTAGAACAACAGGAATCAATGTTAATATATGGAAGACCATTTAATGAAGTAAGGATGAATTAATATTTGTTAAAATATCATTTACATAATGAAATTAGATTTATATAAATATATCGAGAAAGGTAATTTCTTTATATTCATGTTCAATTAAATAATTACTCAACATTTGGATTCTGATAAAAAGAAAAATTGCTTCCTAATACAGTAATTTTTGTTGAAACTATGGCCTTATAAATCAACATAGAATTATGAATTTGAGCCCTCATAATTTCATTGATTATTCATTTGTTTGTGAATTAGGACCTCAATCACTCCCTATAAGTATTTATTTCTTTCTTCAATGTCCAATATTCACTCTCAACCTATGTTTTACTATGTGGAAGTTTATTAATATGTTACATTGGATGACTGTTTTGGTTCCAAATTTACCTTTTTAATGGATGTTTTTAGTATTCATTTTTATGATATGGGTTTCCATAAATGAACCATTAATGTATTAAATCATTGATAAATAGAATGAAATTGTATGGAGAAATTCATTTTAAGGGGGGTGTAATATTATACCCATAGATTTTGAGAAATATTTTCCACAAATTATGTTATTTTTTGGATATTTTTCATTTCACCTAAAAAAATTAAATATATATATATATATATTAAAACACCGATTCAAATATTATTTTTTGACAACACAATATTTCTTTGAGAATCACACATTACCAATAGGGATTACGCTACAAGAAATGCCAATTTGTCTTGTGTTACCACTTTATCAACTTGGCGTACTTTACACAGAACACCGATTTTTCTATGAAACGACATTTTATTGTAAAAATTATTTAATCGAGATAATTATAACCCATATTTTAAAAATAGTAAAATGAATAGATATATCTAATTTTAAAATAAATTTTATAATTGATTTATTAAAGGAAAACAAAATTTTAATGAAAGATATAATTTTTGGTTTATGTCTTTATATGTTTTAAAATATTATTTTCTCAAATAAAGTAATTTTAATATCCTTTTGTGAAAAATATTATAAAAATTTATACATATTTTTAAATATAATTTGATAAAAAAATTATTTTTGAATTATTAATATCGAAATTATCTTTGGGTTAATTTCAAGAATATTACTAAGGAGCATAAATTTTTTATTAATAGTGAAAATAATATTTATAGTAAAAAACTACATTTTTGTTTGATTAATTATTAATTTTAAATAGAATTATAATATTTTTAAGGGGCCTAATTAGATCAATACTAAATATTTTAATTCAAAATAGTTCATTATAATTAATTTCACTTACAAATTGAATATAAAAAACTTACTAGACTTTTGAACTTCTTTCTACATTAAAAACCTATTATCTCTTCTCGTCTGCAGGATTAACATTAATATAAATTTTCCTAATTTTGTGAAATTAATTTCACAAATATTAAATAAACTATTTTATTATTTATAATAATTATATTTTAAAAAGACCTAGTTAATTTTTTTTACAACAATGATTAATAAAAGTGATTTAAATTATTCACAGTGATTAAGGCCAAATGTAGTTTAATTAGGTATTGAACCATACAATTAATGGCCCAAATGACCTATAAAATTTCCCAAAACCCATTCCATATTGATATTTAGTCCATAAAACATTATTTATTGACTTAGGTTTTTATGTTCGAATTATTTTTTTATGTTAGAACACATGTACACCTAACAAGTTTATAAAAAATCAAAATGAGTCATTTTTTCGTATAAATAACCACCACCACTCCCACTTCCTCGCACCTATATAACCATTTAATTAAGACCAATACCTGACCTGTATACTTACCAATGTATCCATATTCCTCCTTTAATCACTATTTGGGAATAAGGAAATCCAAGGTACCTGTTTGGTTCAAACCAATAAGATTTACCCAATTACGAGGTCACACCTTCTATTGAGCTTCATTCATTTACATTAATTATCCACCCCTACACATTAATTACCCCTTGATTTTATAAAAAATATATCCACAATAGACTAGTATTTTTATGGTAATTTATCAAATTACCCTTACACCCACCTCCAACTAATTGGAAAGGAACATAATGTTTCTGTGGTTGACAAACTACTACCTCATGAAACGATTATTGTTCACTTTTACATTACCACCTAACATGGTGTCCATCATGATGTAAAATTTATTTATATATGATATATATTATATTTATAAATTAATTGTGGTTTTGTAAATTTTTATCAAACATATCTTTTTGATTTCAATCTTATGTAAATACGATAATTTTGTTTTAGAATATGTGGACTACAGCCTCCTCAGAGAGATATTATTCGTCTATACACTACATAGACTATATGAAAGAATACATTAGCAAATATAGATGATATATATGGAATAAATAAAATAATTTAATGAGAAGAAATTTTTATATAAACATATATGTTTTTTACATTCATTCTCTCACCAAGTTGATTATGTGGTAATAACACTCATTCGTCTGTACGACCTACCCCCTCCATGTACTGTGTATTTGGTATAATACTTATATGTTATATATATCATTATTATAAAAAATAAATTTATATTAATGATATATATATCATTATATGCATTATGGAATCATTATATAAGAATATGGACAAACTATACAATAAATTTAGACACATGTGAAAAACAAAGTGAATTTTACTCACAGTAAAACATTAACATTGGATTGTTAACAAGAGTTTAATATATGGTCATAATAAAACCATATATTCTATTGGATATAATAATATGGGTTTTTAAAAGATTTATAATACAAATATATTTATTATACTGGTGGTTTAAATTCGTATGAAGAGAGTAAAGACACAATGTAATGGGATTTCATCTCGATTTTTATTCCCCGTATATATATGCTATGCTCACCGCTCATTCCTTTGGTGTGGTGTTTTTAATGACCATGATTGTATTATATATATATATATATTACATAAATTTATGTTTATTCACATATCTATTTTTTATCATTTCTTTCAAGGTGTCTTGTTTTCATAATTTAGTAAACAGTTAAAATATATTTGTCTCAATTTTCCCTCATAGAAACTCATTTATTTTTATACACATAATTTATTTATCATGGTGTATATACATCCATATTACATGATATATAATAAATATACAACTTCTCATGATATTTAATTATTCATTTTATTTCCTTTTCTATAATAGAGAGTATGATCCCAAGTTACCATGTTATAAGAGTTTATTGAAACAATCTTACCACTTTTTGAGATTATTTATGTTGATGATTCCTTTGATGAAATATTATACCACATATCTCAAGAATAATAAAAAATTGTCTTCCCCTATTTATATTGTTTATTTATTAATATACTCTTACAACTTTATCCACTATTTAAATCATATGATAGTGAAGAAGGTGTTTTTAATAAATCCCGAATTTACCCTCTCTTTGGTCAGAAATATATTATCATCAGAGTCATGTTTTCTAAAAAAGGTATCCAATAATATTGTACCATTATCATTTAATCACTAAAATTAATTTTTAACCAATTTATTTTAACAATAATTGCAAATAATTCTCTTTTTTGATTTCTGAATGAGGCATATTTCTATCCTTTTTACCATTAAATAAAAGAATGTTATTTTCATTTCATACATCATGTACGGATTTACCCACCATAATTATATAAAAGATTATTTTTTAAGAAAAAAAGATTATTCTTCTTAAAAGAAATTGTTATCCTAATATTTTGGATAATTTTTTAATATTTAAAATGGTTTTAAAATATATTTGTTTTGAAAAATATTTAATGTTTTAAAAATTATTTTAAAATTATACATGTTTGAATACTAAGATTTCAATGAAAATGGAATTTAAAATGTATTAAATACTTATTATTTTAAAATAAATGGTTTTAATAACTTTTTTATTATTTATTTATATATTCTCAAAGTGTTTTTGATGAATTTGTTTTTAAAATATTTGAAGATTATATATTATGATTCAATGGAAAAAGGATTTAAAAGGATTTAATGATTTAAAAGTATTTTATATGAAATTTATTTTCAAATGGTATTATGTATTAAAAATCCATTCTAAAAGAATTAAGGATATTTTACTTAAGATATTTTTTGAAATAAATTTAAAATTTATCATCCATCTAACATGACATCCATTTATGTGACTCAAGCCATATTAAAAAACTATCCAATGGTTTTATTCAAATTATTTCTTTAAATGGGTAACAATTAATGTCTGGTTTTCATGAATCTTATTTATCATTCATATGTTATATGTTTTTGAAACCCACTTATTTTAATGGGTTTTGATTATGTAGAAGTTACTACAAAACCTATCATTTTCCAAAGGCTACGATAAGATTACATGTATATATAACCCATTTCATTAAATTGGTCATGATAGAATTATTTATGATATTGTGGAATATGAATGTATGATGTCATTATGAGATTGTTGGTACTTATATATCATTCCAATGTAATGATTAATGATATATATTACATGAGTTAGAAAAATATGGTCTTTTGAGTGAATCTTTACTACTAATATGGCCAAGATATTGAACCATGACAACCGAGATGGAATTAGGACTAAAATAATGACACTAAGATGGAAATGAGAGTGATCCATGACTACAAATATGGTATTAAGAGACTACTTGTGTCACTAATATGTCCATAGGATCGAAACCTGACTACCACGATAGTATGAGTAGTTAACTCGTGCTGTTAAGATTCTCATTAGAGTTGACCATGACTAGAAATATTTTTTGGGGAGTGAACCCATACTACCAATATTTCCTTGGTAGTAATAGCTTTACTATAATGTGTGAACATGAATACATGTTGAAAATTTTATGTCCAGACCTTGTTAAATGTCCAAAAGTTTTTGAAAGAGCATGATCTCATTTCTGTACCCTATTGACTGAAAATGTTTATACTACTACATATTCAAAATATTATATGTTGACATGTTTTAAAAAATTTAATATTTTATTCCAATTTTAGTATTTCCTGGATTATGATTCATGTTATATGAACTACCAATCTATATTATGATCTCTAATATATAGGGTAAAATCTTAAAATGTTATACTCATGTTCCATACCATTTTGGTCATGTTATGCTTAGGAATTTTTTTATTTACACTTAGAGAGAATCTGAGATAAACCCTTTCATATATATTTTTTCCCAAGGTTATGATGAAATTTTAATGTATAATTACTAAGGGTGTATATAATTATGGGATATGATGAAGATCGTTGAACATGATTGAATATTTTGTTTCCAAGATTCAAAAAACACAAAACTATTACGGTCCTCGGTTTATATTTATATAATGTATTGAATATTCATCGAAAATTATGTAATATCAATGTATGTTAAGCCTTAGAAATTAATGTTCATATTAAATGGATGGTTTATTCAATGATTGGAAACAATTTTGAGAATACTTCTCTGAGATCCCAAATTATTTTTCAAAGGATTATTCTAGAATGTCTCTAATAATATGTATAAGGATGAGTTATCATTTAAGAAAATGTCCTTTATTATAGGTGAAGGATTCAGTGAATGGTTTTTTAAATATACATACATGTCTAGATACTATAGGGGGATTTGGATCTAGCACAAATGTACCTTGGGTTAAAAACTTCACCAAGATATTTTGAGCATGACTTGGGGTAATTTGGTACATGGAAATGTGCCTTACTACATACTTGGATTCACACTCCTCAGGGATATTCTTTGGAAATTAAAACTCTCTTCATGATCTCTCATAAAGTATTTAAATATAATATGTCTATGAATAACCCTGGATAAAACTATGTTTATAGAGATTAAAAAAATATGATCCATGATTGAGACGTATTATAATTAAATATTCCTAATTATATAGATTTTTTATATTATATGGGTTTCTCACCCCTTGCATTCTTGTTTTATTAAATGGGGAGAACTACAAGGAAAATGGTTAATATTTAATTATCTAGATGAGTAATGAATATGAATTTATTTGAATCTATTTCCCATGGGTAAATCTCATAAATATAATCTAAAAGATGGTATGAGTATTTGTTTACATATGATTATAATGAGACCACAAATGACATGTGAATAGTATGTGATGTTCTTAATGTATTTTTTAAATTAAAAATAATAATCGTGATTATATTGAGGTTGAGGAACCACAATAAATTATTCATATTTTATATTCTCAGAAAGAGGTATTAAGGACGAATTTGATGAAGCATAAGTAATTATTTAAGAGTAATGATGGATTAATAATGCATTTATGTTTTATAATTCCCTTATTAGATTATTTAAATAATGAAATGTATATATATATTTATTATTATAAGTTTTAATTATGTATTTGAAAGGAAATTTTGAATGCCAATGAAGACATATAAAAGTGATTTCATGAAATTTTGATATTTCAATTAAGTGAAGAAAACCATCATTTAATGCCTGGTATTGATATAATGATCATTGAATAATTATATGTTGGTTTTGAATTTATAAATTGAATAGTACAAATTACCATAAATTATATTATGGAAAAAAAATTCTATGTCATCAAGGATGAATATGAAAGCTTCTTTGATTAAATTAATATGTCAAGTAGTTGTTGTAATAATTAAGAATTCATGTTTTCTAAAAAAGTTTTATTCTAATTAGCTGGGAGGGTATTTACATTTTTTGAATGTTGCGTCCAATTGATAATTTTTGATATATGGGGGAATCAATGTTAATAAAATTTTACAAATATTGTTTTAATGTTTTGGATTTTATTATTTTAGAATGGTTATAATGTTATGTATTCATTAAATGTTTACGCTAAACATCAGAGAAATTATTTTTCAATGAGTTTGTATTGAAATCTTGGGTTAAAATTATATTTAGTGATTGACCAAATTTCATGGATTCCAATATTTTTTTTGGAAATTATATTAGTGTCATTTAAAAAAAGGACATAATGTATGTTGTGTGATAAACAATAATGTTCAGTAGGGCCTCTGGTATTGAACCTATAATAAAGGATTATAAGGGTTGCATGCCAACCTCAGGCTTATGTGATGTCAAAACTAATGTGTAGTTATTTCTAATTAAGAATTATTTTTTATGAAGAAATAGTGTTACTTCTTATGTATACAGATTAATTTATTAACCATACTGATTCTTAATAATACTAAATTATAAATAGTTATGAATCTCATTATTTAATGGGCCTTATGATCTGTTAAATTTGTATTTTATAATTTCAAGCATCAATGTTAATTTCTGGATATCCATTACCTGATGTAATTGATGAATTATAAATTGATGAAATAACAAATAATGAATGAGATAATTTTTTATATAAATGAATCAAGAATGTTTATTTCCTTATATTCATGGTCAATATAACAATTAATTAAAAATATTATAATGATTAAAAGAAAATGATTTGTCCTAATACCTTAATTTTTATCAAACCTATGTCCTTATAAATCAAAATAGATTTATGACCTTGAGGCTCTTAAATATTAATTGATCATTTAATTTTTTTTATTGATGAAATTAATTACTCCCTATATAAACTTACACTTTTCCTCTATGTCCAATCTTCAATACCAACCTTTGTTATCCTATGTGGAAACCTAGTGATATGTTAATTTGGGAAAATATTATGGTTTAATGTTTTCATTTGTAAAGGAGGTTTGAGTATTCATTTTTATGATGTGGGATTCTATGAACGAAAAAATAAAGTATTAATCTTTTGATAAATAAGATTAATTTCTATGTTGAAATTCATTTTAGGGGGGAGAATTTTACATCCCAATATTTTGTGAAATATTTTCATTGAATTTATTTATTTTTTTGATATTTTTCATTTCACATTACATTATAAGTAGTTATTTATATATATATATATATATATATATATATTAAAACACTATTCCAAATATTCCATTCACACCACTCATACTTGGTTTGTGCTACATACATTACCAACATGTTATGCGCAACATGCAATACTGACATGGCTTGTGCTACCGCATCACCAACATGGCATACTTTATGCACAACAGGGATGTTTCTTTGAAACATAATTTAATTGTTATAATTATTTAATGTAGATAATTGTAATGTAGTCATTAAACCTTGTAAAATAAAATATACTTTTAATGAAATATATTATTTTTGTTAATGTACTTAAATGTTTAAAAATAATATTTTATCAAATGAACTGCTTTTAATTTCATTCTATTAAAAATAATAAAATTAATTTTTGACACATTGAGAAATTTAATTTTGTAAAATAACCATTATCATTGAATTCCAAATGTCTAAATTATCATTGGGTGCATTTTTCGGATTTTTCTAAGGAACATCATTTATTCATGAATAGTGAAATTAAGGTTTTTAGTGAAAAAATACAATTTTTTATTATTTATTAATGTTAAATTGAATTATGAATTTATTATATGGTAAAATTACTTAAATAATAAATATATTAATATAATCTATTTCAATTGAATCAATTTAATTTTAAAATGGAATATTAAAAAATTACTAAACTTTTGAACTTCTATCTACTTCAAAAACTTGTTATCACATCCCTTCCAAAAGATTATCATTAGTCATAATTTATTCACTTCTCTGTATTTAATTTATGAAATCCAAATTAAAAAATTTTATTCAGTAAAAAAATTGCAATTTAATAAGACCAATTAAATTTTTTTTCCAAAATGATTAGTAAAAGTAATTAAAATTAATAACAATGATTAAGGACAAATTAAACCTAATTAGATACAAAACCATAACATTAAGAGCGCAAATGACATATAAACCTGTAAAAACCCCATTTATGTCAATATTTAGGCCATAATAATTAAATTATTTATTTTTTATGGTTTTTTATGATTTTTTAGGAAATAAAGTTTGTATACCAAACTTGTTTCTAAAAATTCCAAACAAGTCTTTTTCTTCCCTATAAAAATGCCACCACCACTCCCACTTCCTCATGCCTCAAAAACATAATAATATTGACCAATAACTCACTAATAAACTTCCAAAAATCCCAATATTCCTCATTTATTCCCTGTTTGGGCTTAAGGCAATCCAAGGTAGCCCTTTGGCACAAACCCAAAGGATTTACCCGATTAAGAGACAATACGTTCTCTCAAAATTATTTTTTATACATTCTTAATTCACCACTCAACTTCTAATTTTCAATTAATTTATGACATAAATAATAACCTAAATATATTTGGACTCATTTTCACTAATTTATTAAATTATACTTACACACACCTCCATCTAATGAGTAACGAACATAATGTTTCTGTGTATAGAAAACTAATGCCTCACCAAACGATGATATTTCTATTTTCCATTACTACCATTAATTGTTGAAATTATGAGGGAAAATATGTATATATGTTATATATAATATATTTAAAATGTATTTATGAATTTATAATTTTATTTTTGAAAATTAATTTATTCTTTCCATCTTATGTAAATACGATAATATTTTTTCACAAAGTGTGAACTACTTCCCCCTCAGAGTAATATGATTCGTTCATTCACTAATTGGATAATACTAAATATGGTTTTAGTAAATATAAATTATATATAAGATATAATAAATATATTTTAATATTGATATATATATATAATTTTCATTTACTTTTTTTATATGAACACGATAACAAAACAAAAATAATGTTCTACAGTAGGTATGACCTGCGTTTTCCATGAACAATTTATTACGTCTCATACTTATATATTATATGTATTTTAATAAGTGAAAAATTATTTATAATCATGATATTTTTATCATGGTTTACAATCTTGAATCCTAAAATAATTATAAGGTCAAAAAACAAAACAAATTAAGATACATATGGAAGACAAAGTAAATTTTACCCGAAGTGAATCCACAACACCGGATGGTCAACAAGTGGGTGAAAATACATTATAATAAAACAATATATGGTATTATATATAATTATAATTATTTTTATTAGATTTATAATAAATTAATATTTATTATATAAGTGATTTTAATGAGTATGATGCGAGTCAGGACACTAGGTATGGGGATTTCATCTCACTTTTTTTTCTCGTGAGATACAAGATTTTCTCACCACTATTTCCTTTTGTGTGCTGGATGTAATACCCATGATTTTGTTATAATTATATTATACATAAATTTATATTTATTCAAATTTCACATTTATGACCTTTCTTTCACGGGGTTTAGATTTCAAAAGTTACTTAATCAGTGAAATTGGTTTGTCTTAATCTTCCTTGATTGAGACATATGTTTTGTTATGCACCTAAATTATTTTTTAGATGTATTTACTGGTATTTTACATATTATATCATGAATATTCTAATTTTAATTATATATTTATGTTAAAATAATTTCCTTTTTTTACATAGAGTATGATCCCAAATGACCATGTTATAAGATTTTATTGAAACAATCTCATGTCTTTTTGAGATTGTTTACGTTTATTATGAACCATATCTCAATAAAGATCATGATATTTATTTTTCTTGGGATATTAATGATTTATTGATATATTGGATCCATTTTATCCACTCTTTGTTTCATAATATAGTTAAAAATCTGTTTTTACGAAAGCACATCCTTCCCCTATATTCTGCTAGAAATCTATGTTCCATCAACACCATGTTTTCTACAAAGGGTTTCCAAGTGTATTTTATCATTATATTTTAATCATTAAAATATTTTTTAACCCTTTTTTAATTTACCAATATATTCAAAGGAATCCCTTTATATCGTTTTGAAAGATGTATCTTTATATTTATTAGACAATGAAAAAAGGTATGTTCTTTTCACCTCGTATGCCATATATGGATTTACCTTCAATCATTCATTTGAAGATTCCATTACATGATTAAAAAATTATTCTATTTATGAAAATTTTTCTTCTGATAATTCTAGATTGTCATATTTTTTATAATATTTTCCATGAAAATTATTTAAAAAAAGGAATTTTGTTTCAAAAATTATTGTATATGTTTCCATGTATTCTATTACATTTTACAAGGAAAATGGATTTCCAAATATTTTCCATTATTATTATTTTAATATAAATTGTTTTACATTTTTTTCAAACATTCATTATATGTTTTCAATGTGTTTTGGAAGAAAAATTATTCTAAAATGTTTTGAATATTACTAAATAAGTTTTCAAGGAAAAACATTTTCAAATGATTTAATGATTTAATTTTATTTTATAGGAAAATTATTTTTGAATGGTTTTATGTATTAAAAAGACAATTTCAAGTAATAAATGTTATTTATATCATGAAATTTTTTTGAAAGTCATTTCAAAATGATTTTCTATCCAAAATGACATTTGTGGATGTTGCTCATTCACTTTTACAAAATGATCTAAATGTTCCATTAATATTATTTCTATTGATGGGTCATGTATAATGTCATGGTCTTCATGAAACCCATTTATCTCTCATGGGTTATATTCTTTTGAAATCCACTTCTTTTTATGGGCTATGTTTATGGTGAAAGGATTATAAAACCTATTTGTTCCCACAAATTATGATTTGTTAACATATTTATAACACCCAGTTAATTTTTTGGTTTGGTATATCTTTATTAATAATAATGTGTCATGTGTGCATATGATTTCATTATGAGATGGGTGTGACAAATATCTCAATCCAATTCATTGTGTAAAGATTTTGGGACCTCATTTTTGTATGAGTTGTATATACTATCAAAGGATGTAAAATTTAGAAAATGTTGATCAATATCTGATGAAGCATGTCAATATTCATGGAAGTTGGTTGAAGTGATGATTTCTAGAGTATGGTTATTTAATCATAGCATTTGAGGTCATGCTTGATTAACTCAACTCCATTGTATGTCCGAATGTGTTTGGAGAATTGTATTTCTTTTGAATTAATAATCCAAAGAGTAATTAATGATTTCTAGAAGTTCATGAAATAAATCACAATGGAATGGCTGGCATGATAGTTCTTACTTAAGGAGGTATGCATTATTTCAGGAATAATTATGTGATGATAATGAAATGGTGATATATTTGGGATTATGAGAATGGTTTAAAATAGATGATTCATTCTTGGGTTTTATTTCAAAAATATCATAAGTTGTTTCGATAGCATCTGATGAAATCATTATTAATGAATAGGGGTGATAAGGTGTTTCAATAATATTCAGATTTGATTGGAAAATATAATGATGCGTAAGGTAATCGATCAAAGGATAAATATCATGATAGAAGTAGTTCATGAAAAAATCCAACGACTATAGATCAGAATGGACATTCTTTTCTTGAAAGGGAGTAAGGTTTAGTCTATTATTAATTCTATCAGGGATGATCAAGGATTTTGTAAGGAAATGCATCATAAAATTCAATCCATTAATAGTATTTAAAGTGGTGTCAATTTCTAGTGTTTGAAAATATTTTGGGGTCTAAAATATGGATAATGAAAGGAATTGTGAAAAATATTTTTTCATGAATATTTCATAAAAATATAGAAAAATCATGAGTTTCACAGTTATGTGGTTCTTGATTTCTTTTTCGTGAATATTTAATTAACTAAGAAGGTGTTCTCTATGATTATGAGAGTTAAATATTTGATCTTTGTGAAAGGTATTCTAATAGAATAAAAATATCACTTATATGTCAAATGCATGGTCTTTGAAAATACTAGCATGAGTATTTTTAAGAAATTATGTTCTCTGATTTATGATGGTGTTTATTTATGGTTACAACATGCTCTGCAAACTGAAACATTCAGTGGAGCATTGATAAATGGAGAAAGTTTCGAAGAGATATTGTTGGCCAATATTGATTTCATACCAAAAGATTTGGAGAAACATGTTGGCCATTCATATAAATAAGAGGCCACCCCTCTTCATTATGGGGTACTTTTAGAGAGAAAATATGATATCGCTTTGACCTCACAATGAAAGGGGTGCTCCATGAAGTGGGTGGTTCTATTTGAACTTGAGCTTCATGAAGAGACTATTAATTTCATAAAATAGTATAGTGCTTCTAAGAAATATGATATTTGAGAATATGGTGTGTTTCATGTTAGCTGAGTGAGGTTATTAAATTTGGTTTCTCTACTAGGCAGCGATCATCATGAAGGGTCGTGCACTTGGAGGTAGAGTGATCCCCGAAGGGTTCTGCTCTTTGAGGCAAAGAGCTCTATAATGGGTTGTGATCTACGAGGAGAGGAGATATATAAAGGGTTGATCATTGTAAAGAGATTTTAAAATGGTCTGTTTTGAGTATTATTGTTGATGGGTCTATGAATTCTGTGAGTATATACTCAGGGCTTTCATGCAACCATTTACTCATGCTGGACAAATACAAACACTTCAATTCCAATTTATTAAAAATATCCATTAAGGAAACAAACTGAGATAGACCCCTATCATAGTATAGATATAGGTGGTGTTTACGGAATTCTTCCAAGGGATGTTTTTATCCATTCCTGATCATCAGTAAGGGTAGTGTGCCTAGAATAGAGTATCCATGAACAATCTCTTGTACTCCCCAAATGGATAATAATAGTGGATTTACGTATGAGTGAAACAATTTCATCGTATTCTACTTGGACATATCCCTTAGTGGTGAACCATGTAAAAGTGTTGTGTGGTCCCCTTGCATGAGGTTATGTGATTATTATTCTTATCCATCATACTAGTTTAACAAGTTCATACCAATTTGGGAATAGGGTCCAAAACATTAAAAAGAAAAAGATTCCCTCCTGATTCTCCCTCCCCTATCATGGTGTCTTGAGGTCCTAAAAGTAATATTAGGTGGAAAGGTACACATTTTATAGATAATCAACAATAATAATATTCAGTGAAGGATTTGAGATTACTTTTCAGAGAAAACAAAAAAAATCCGATGAATAGTTGGCTACCCTTTAGCAAATGTATATATCACGAAAGACCATTAAAAATAGGAAAAATAAATAGAATAGATTTTTGAAGAATCCCCTCTTATATAAATAAGATATAATATATGGTTCCTCATGCCTTTATCACAATGAATATACATTAGTCTTGAAATGTATGGAGTAATTGGATCACGTTTTTGCCAAAGGTAAGAAAATCCTTTATACATCATGTTTCTAAATGCTCATGTGATCAAGAGGTATGTGGTTGTATTTTTGAATGTTTTCCTCATATCAAGGATTCAAGAAGAATCGGTGATGATGGTCATTATATAAACTCACAAGAATTATCCCATGATTGATTATGAAATTTTCTGCCTCAATTACCTAAATATAGATCCTATCATGTTTTTGACGAATTTCAATGTTTTCAGGAGGAATTCACCCAGTTGAGAAAAGAAGGAGACTCTATGGAGGCATGCATGGAATGAAATGTCTTTGAATGCTATAAGATATCTGTACAGCTTGGATCTTTTGATGAAACCAAGAGTGCATATGAAATAATTTCCTCAAAATACCTCAACAAATTTGAAGAGAAAGAGGTGTTCAAAAAAGTTCTTGAGGAAAAGATACATGTTCTTGAAGATAAACTGGAAAATAGAACTGATATCATGGGGAAAATTTTGGAAGGAATATACAAAAGAGTCGTGGAACAAGACTCCATGATTCAGAATAAATTAAAGTTAAATGAACAAGAAACTTTTATAATAACGAATAAATGTGATGAAAAGATAATTATTATTGAAGATATGAAAATCATCCTCAATAATAGATTTATATATTTGGAAGATCACATGAAAAAAAAATCAAAAGAAATATATTGAGATTTCACAAAATAAGTACACAGTTGATGTTTCAACTCAATGATCATTGGAGGACCCTCAAGATGACATGCATTCAATATTTATAAGAATTAAACAATAGATTTATCTACTAAATTCTCACTAAATGATTATAATTCTAAAAGATATGAAATGATTGATAAAAATATATAGCAAATATTAATGATTAATATCTTGAAGCTAAGAATAAATTGGGAGCATTCATACCCTCTTTTAGTCATGTCTCTATATATGTTTCCCCAAGTAATGTAGGTTAAAAGGAAATTTTAGAACTAGTATGGATGAGGAAAGGTAAAAGGCTATGTACAACCATGACTAGGGTGCATATGATAAATAATATTGAATTAAATCCCCAGATATATCACAATACATCTTGATGAAGACCCAATCATATTATAAAAATGATAGAAAGAAATCATGATTTTGGGGTCAATGTTGGTGCTGCAACAGGTTTGGGAATTGTGCATTAAATTGATGGTACAATATTAAAAACATAATAGTAAAAAGGAATCCCATTTCAATGTGGACTAATATATATAAGAATAAGATCCATCGACATGTATAGAAGAACCTATAAATTGAAATCCGGTTTGAAATTCTTGATAACATCTATGATGTTTTCAATTGAAGTGATCACAAGGATGGTACATGTTTATCTCATCCAGAATTCATTGTTGATAAGAAAACAAGACCAAAAATGCAGGTTATGTATAAAAAATATACCATTGGAAGGAATTTTAGGAATATTGTGAACAAAAATATCTCCACTAAGATCTCAAGTAGAAAAATAGAAAAGGCTTTTGATTGTAAACCCAAGAAGTTGATGGAATGTTAATCCAAAGGAACTACTAAGTGGAATAATACTCAAATGAAACCATGTTTGAGATCCAATCATGACTGGATGATTACCAATGAAATATTGTTTTTCTATCTAGATGATTTTAAAATAATCAGTAAACATGAATATATACATTCCTGGCCTGGTGCAAGAGGAAAATAACAGAATCCATGTGATGAACACAATGTGAGAAATAGTTTTTAGAAAAAAGTTAACATAGTAGTTAATGATGTTTTGTGTGAGAGATGCAAGAAATATAGTTACATGGAAAAATGTTTTTTAACCAGAATATTAGAACATGATTCATTACATAATAGGAGAATAATTTTTCATCCATGGTTTCTATTAAGTAGAAAAATTCTCTACACTAAGATCAAGAAAATGTGAAGGGATCAATGCTGCCACAATATAAATCAGAAAATAATTTCAGAAGTGCAATCATGATGTCTGTGTCAAATGAAGAAATAGGGTATAGAAGATCATTTGAATCATGTAATTCATATTGATGAAACACGGAGGATACACCTTATTTTATTAAACATTTTTAGATTGTATTTGTTCTTATTGGGAATGTAATTGAATGTGAATCATGTTCTCAGGGGAGAACTTAAGAAGAAGATAAGTCTATCATTTAATGATATCGAAGAAGAAAATGTCATCATCGTTGAATTATTATAAAATTAGATATTAAAAAAATAAGTGAATATTATGTGATATATATGTTGAGATGTGTTTCACTTAAGGGGGAGGCCAATGAAGATTATTCCATAATTCTTGTCTAGATAAGTATAAAATCACATTAATCTAGAAATTTCATAAGGATCATGTAATTGGAAAATGTATTCCACTTCATAATATCAATTCATTGGTTACTAAAAATAATTATCATATAACAAAATGAGAGAAACTAAATCAATTAGTGACATAAAAATTACAAAGGTACCCAAATTCACTTATCCTACCCACTGCACTTGAATTGTTTTGATCCATTTTTTGAAGTGAGTTCAAGAGTTTCAGGTTGATTATTATATTTTAAATTTATGATGATATCGTATCACATACATTATCATCGTCCTTGATTAAAAGTGGAAAAACATTTTTTGAAAAGTGAATGTGTTCTTATCTCAAGACATATCATGGTAAATTTTTAATGGATAGGTTTGTTTTTTAAATTTAATCCTATTTTTTGTACACTCAATATGGCTCATGTAGACATAGAGTATAGTGATGTCTGGAACATTTCTTAAGAATAAACCGATACTCTTTTCAAATGAACATTGTATTTCATGTCAATAAGGGGGAGATTAAGTGAAATGAAATGAATGTAGAAAAGTAAATGAAAATGAAGATTCACATATTAACATGGACACATATGTTTAAGGTATAGTGATAGGTATTTTAAAAAAATAAAAATGGGGAGATTATTGGCACCACCATTGTGTATGAGTTGTATTGATTTACAATGGTTGTAAAATGTTGTCAATTTGATCAATATGTGACGATAATGATAAAATGTTCATGGTGGTTGGTTAATAAGATGATTCATATATAATGTTCATTGAATCATAGAATCGGTTGTCGTGCATGAGTAACTCAACTCCATTGGATGTCAGAAGGTGTTTTGGGGGTTGAAGATATTTAAAATTAATAATCCAAAGAGGAAATTGGGTTTTAAATAAGTCATGACATACTTCACTATGTAATGGGTGTTATTTTAGAACATACGTGAAGGGATATGCATTACATACTTAGTAATTATGTGATTATGAATTAATGATGATATCTTTTGGATTATGATAATGGAATAAACCATAAAATGGATTTCTTGTTTGTATTTCACAAACATCACAATTTCTTAGAGACATTAATGAACATTACTTAAGATTAAAAAGGGGAGATAATGTGATTTCAATAATATTGAATATTGATTAGAAAATTTGATGATTCTAAAAGTGATCGATCAAAGGACATATAACAATATAGAAGGAGTTTTGATGAAATCAACTGACTGTGGATCACCATGGATGTTCTTTTCTATAAAGAGAGTGAGGATTTAGTATGATATTAACACTCTCATGGATGATCAAGAAGACCGAATGAATAGGTAATAAACAGTTGAATCTATATTTATTATTGAAGTGGGACTCAAATTTTAGTGATTTCAATATTTATGGTGTCCAAAATTTGGGCAACGGGATTTCATTGCGAAAAATGGTTTTTATCGATGATATCATCAAAATATGGTAAATCCATGTGTTTCGCAAAGATGATCTTCTTGATTTGTGATTCAAAAAGATTTAAAGAAATGAGATAATGTTCATTGTGATTTTGAGTGTTTTATCATTGAGATTCATGAAAGGTATTCTTCTGGAATGAACATTTCACTTATATATAAAACACATGGTCTTCACGATGAATGTGATGAGGATTTCAAATAAATGATGTTTTGAAATTTGAGACCTTTTGTTGTTGTTACGATGAGCTCTGCGAACCTAAGAATTTAGAAAAGCTTTGCGAGATGGAGGAATCACTACATAGACATTTTTGGAAAATCTAGATTTCATGAATAATGATGAGGACATCTGCATTCGACCATGCCTATAAAAATAGACCCCCCTCTTCATTAGAGGGTAAGTTGTTAGAGAAAATTTGGGATCACATTGACATCACAAAGAAAGAGTTACTCTATGAATCAAGTTGTTATATGTGATCTCAAGCTTCATGAAGTGACTATTAAATTTTCTAAAGATGAAAATTCTTCGAATAAATATGAGATTAGAAAATATTGATGGTTCCGTGTTGTCTCAATGATCATCATGTAGTTGGTTTCTCTACGAGGACGTCTACTGCATGAAGGGTTGTGGTCTATGAGACAGACAGTTCTGCAAAGGTTTCTGCTCTACGATGAAGAGACCTCCATAATGGTGAGGTAGAGAGATCTGAAAAGGGTTGATCTTTTTTAAATGGTTTTAAAAAGGGTTGTTTTTAGTATCAGTGTTGAGTGGTAAAGGCTTTTAGTGATCATCTACACAGGTCATTGATTCAAGTAGTGTCTCATGATGGACATAGACAAACACTTCATTTCCAATCTATTGATGTGACCTTTATGTCAATAATCCGAGTTACACCTATTTCATAGAAGTGAGTTAGGGTGAGTTTATGGATGTGTTTTGAGGGATGTAGTGGTCCATCCCATAACTTTTTTAAGGGAATTGTGCATTTAAAAGAATTATTATGACAAAACTCTTGTACTTCACAACTAGTAAAGATTAGTGGATTTATGTACGACTGTAACACAATCAACGTATGCTCTTTAGATGTATCCCTTAATGGTGAAACATGTAACAGTGTTGTGTGGTCCCCTTGCATTTAGTTGTGTGATTTTAATTATTATCCATCATATTGGTTTAAAAATTTTCAACCAACATGGGAACAAGATCCATAACAATAAAAATAAAAAGTTGACAACATAATTCTTCCCTCCCCTCTCAAGGTGTCTTAGGGTCCTAAAAAATATTTATATCTTCTGAGATAGACTTAGATGGTTTTGGGATGAAACATTAATACTAATATGTCCATGGGAATGAACAATGACAATCAAGATTTTATGAGGAGTGAACTCATGTAACCAATATAGCCTTGTGGGTGGACCATGACTGCCAATATGGTATTAGGAGTAAAATCATACTACTAAGATATCCATGAGATTGAACCATTACTAACAAGACTATATGAAGAGTGAACTCATGCTACTAAGATCACCACCTGAGTGAACTATGACTACCAAGATGATATGGAGAGTGAGCCTATACCACTAACATGGAATTGCATGTTATTCCAAGACTATTATGCATGAACCTGGTTACATATTCGTAGTGTTATATGAGTACCAATTTTCTTAACCATAAGTTTATGCGAGGGCCTAATCTCAAATCCTTAACCAAATGAGGGAACATGTTTCAACCTATACTTTTTGACAATATTATATACTTATGTGTCTAACATAATTCTATGTTTTAATCCTATGTTATGATTTTATGTCTTATGATTTATGTATTCTGAACTTATAACCTATATTATGATCTCCGTTATGCAGGTTATGATATTAAAATGTTATACTAATGTTCCAAACATTTTTTTTAATGTTATGTTTACCCATTATCTTTATTTACCCTTATTAAGAATCTTATCTCACACCTTATTATGTTTCCTTTCCCCGGGTTATGATGAATGATTTTAGGTACACGTACTAAAGGTATAAATCATTATGGGATATATTGAGGAACATTCACCTGGATAGTAGATTTTGTTTCCATGTTTCCATATACACTAAACTATTACGGTCCTCAGACAGGTAGTTTTTTCAATATACTTTATAATAATATTAAATGACATAATATATATGTATTTTAAGCATGGGAAGTTATAAAATTATTACATAATTTTTACAACATGTGTGTCTGTGTGTATAATGAGTTATCATGTTCAAATAATTTATAGGTGAATCGATAGAGAAAATAAAAGGTTTCTACCTTCTACTACCAACATGAATTGGGATAATCAATTATATTTTTGATTATTAGTGCATTGAAAATTTATATGAATTGTATTTCTCCTTTATCTAGAAATGTTTGTTGGTTTTATAATTTTTTTTTGGTGTATTCTCTTCATAATGAAAATATTTTAAGAATTTCATTGAAATAATAATAAACACAACCATTTTAATAATAATGGAATATTTTTTTCCTATTCTTACACTATGATATATTACAATACCATGAGGTTTTGTAAAATTACTTCTTTTAAATAAATTCTATCTTTTTTTTCATGACACATAATTATAATTTTTTAATTTCATACAAGTAACAATATGTTTATCATTAATTACATGAAACACTAAATTTTTCTTATGTTACATAATACAACAATTTTAGATTTTGTTACATGAAACAACAATTTTAAATGAAACATGTAATACAATTAATTTTTTTAGTTGATTTTTATCACATAGTTGTTTGAATGGATTTTATGAATAGGATTGTCTAAAATATGAGATTTTTTTATACATTGATAGGACCAATGGGATTCATTAATTACCAATGGGTCAATGAAAAAACATATTTATAAAAAAACTATCTTATATAATTAACAAAAATAGTGTATTGGTAACTTTTAGGTCATACCCCTAACGACAGTAAATTAGTTTATTTAGGATTTTAAAAGATTAGTTTTTTTTATTTTTTAAGAAAGAAGTAAAAATAAAAGAATTTTTATTGAATAATTAAATAAATGGTGAAGATTTAGATATTTTTTGGAAACAATTATGAGAAATGAAGGAAAAAAATAATAGTAGATTGATTGGTTTTGAATTATATTTTGAATGTGTGACAAGGATTTGTAATTCTAGAGTTCAGGTTCAATTAGATTTTAAAAAATAGTCTTGTTTCCTCGTGATTAGTGTTAGTGTTGAGATGAGGAAGATCCAATGTTCATGTTATCTCTTCTAAAATGTTTAAATGCTCTATTTTTATTTCTCATGTAATTTAGGGTGTTGATGAATCATGTATTTCTCAAAACTATTTTCAAACCTAACTCCCCCTAAATTAAAAAATGGTCTTGCATCATTTAGGATTATCAGTTAAATAATTTTAATATCCCCGATTAATGAAATTAACAAAGTTCATTATTAAATGAAAATAAATGTAATTGAATGTAAAGGTAGAAATCATGAAAAACCAAATACACGAAAAAATGAGTTAAAATAAATCGAATTCACCTTCCCCCATTCATTTACATCACCATAAGATTGTGGGTTTACCCCAAAATACTTGTGATGTGATAATAATAAGTAATGATAAAATAAAAAATCATAAATATAAAAATGTAATAACTTAAGGATGGCACCATTTCTCACACCAAGATTTCTTCTTCAGTGCATCTGGATATAAATTCCCCAAAATTAGCAACCTTACTCTCCATTTATATGCTCTATATGGACACTGGTATTAATTAATTCAAAAATGGAAGGTCCAAATCTAGTCATAGGAATGTCCCACATCAAATATTCGGTTGCAATATTTATGACTTGGTGAATCATGGAAAAAAATCCCTTTTGAGAAATTACACCACATGTAACTGGGTTACAAGAAATGTAAATATCCTTAATATTTTTATTTTTATCACGAATTTTTCTTGTTTCCATCTCATGCATGGGTACACGTCATTTAATGATTACAAGATGTGTAATTCCATTTTTCTTCCATAAAAGCCTCATTTTTCATTTGTTATTTACATTTATTCCACAGATGTGCACCATGAAAATCCTTTAAAATCAAATGTCACGCCTCTTTTCTTAACTCATGGTGAAAATATTATTTTAGCTAAAAAATTCTCCTATTTTTGTTCTTTCTCCCATAATCATTTTATCTTTCCAAAAAAACATAAAAAAATACATTTTCTAAAATTAGAAATAAATTTCAATTAAATACATAAATTTATACATTAAAAGCTCTATATTTTATGGATGGAATACACTTATCAAATACCCAAAAACATGAATTCCTACTTTTCCACAAGGATCGAGTCTCAACATGCTATAAAGAATGTTCACCTTACCATGCTTCAAAAAATATTTTAATAAAAAATTAATCAAATGGAAAATTAAATATTATAGTATCAAATAAGGAAAATTTATCAAACCGTCATTTTTCAAAAAATTAAATGAAGTAAATTTTTTTATTTTTATCGATTATAATATCCAACCCTTTTAATTCATCCATTCCAATTTTTCAATTAATTATTAACATTAAATACATTTTTAATTTACCTCATATTTATTTTCTTTCTATTATTATTAGGGTACGAATGAATATAGTGACACACATACCTTAAGAACTTGTGAATTACAATAGGGACATAAGGAATCTAACATATCCAATATATAAATATTGAAATCACAATTATTCATGAGGGGTTAACATTTACATTCAAATAAAATGTGAGGCTTAGGAGAGTTAGGTAAATTATGAACATCCTATAAGAATAAAAAAGGGGTGGTACAACTCTAAATTACATTTACTAATAAAATACAGTTCTATGAATGACATTTCATACTACAGTAACCCATAGTAGACTCGTACTTAGATGAAATTCATAAAGGAAACATGCTATTTTTCTCTTATTTTTCCGTTCGTTTCTTTTTTGAATGTGTTACTATGGACATTTCTCACATCCACCACCCACCCCTAATCATCACTTTAACAATACTATTTTTAGTTGTTAAAATAGTATAAAAATTTATGTAAATTGTATGTTTTTAATTTCCCTAGAAACAAACCATTTTTCCATTCTTTGTTTTTTTTAAGATGGTGTGCGATAAATACATTGAAGGAGTCTTCCCCATATCTCCTGAAATTTCCCCCACAATGGTTAATTATAAAATGTATATCCCTTCAACCAATTCCATTTTCCTTCTTTTATGTGTGATAATCATGAAAAATATTTAGATGAAGTCAAGAAATGATAAAATGGTCTTGTAATATTCCTCATTTCTAATCAAGGCTATTCATGGATTTTACGGGCCTAAAAAAGATTAATGTAAGGTGGATCTCAAGATAAGTTATTTCAAAAAATAATTCCTTACTCATTTTTTGAGTGATTATATTTTGTCATAAATATGATAATATGCAAAAAATATCATCAAATTTATTAATAAGATCCCCCAAAATCACTCATGTAAATGTATATGAATAGTAAAATCAATTTGTAAAATATTATAAATTCAACGTAAGGAATAATCTCACAAAAATATCATCAAATTTATTAATAAGATCCCCCAAAATTAATATTTGTCTAATCCAAATCCACATGCATATCTCTATAAATTATTTTTTCCATTTTAATAACTCAAATTTATAGACTATAAAATTAAATCTGTGTGTCATGATAGTTGTAACATGTAGTTTATGTCTCCTAGTTTAGCTATAATCTTGTATAAGGCATGAAATTTTAATTTTATTCTCAAATTAAAAGAGGTGCATAAAGTAGATATTTTAAAATTTTAAATTACTAATCCCCTTGAAAATTGACCCATAAAACATGGTTTTTACGTGTTATTTATGCACCTTTTCACATTGTGTAGTTTTCCTACAACATCTGTTTATTCCTCCAATCACTATCTATAACCTTGGTCTTTGATAGTCTTATAAATTAAAAAAAGTGATATAATAAGAGACATATCATGTAATTTTGAAAAATTTTGCAAAAGAGAATTTGTACTTCTAAAAAAATAAAATAAATAAAGGAAAATAAAAAAATCTAGCGGCCTCCTGGAAATACTATTGTTTAACATCATTGGATCAATCTTACCTATTTTAGATTTAGTCCAAATGATGGATGATTAAAAATATTTTTACCTCATGAATGGTTGTTAAAATCACTCATGTAAATGTATATTTTTGATTGGGAATGAGATGAATGGTTGTTAAAATCACTCATGTAAATGTATATGAATAGTAAAATCAATTTGTAAAATATTATAAATTCAACGTAAGGAATAATCTCACAAAAATATCATCAAATTTATTAATAAGATCCCCCAAAATTAATATTTGTCTAATCCAAATCCACATGCATATCTCTAGAAATTATTTTTTCCATTTTAATAACTCAAATTTATAGACTATAAAATTAAATCTGTGTGTCATGATAGTTGTAACATGTAGTTTATGTCTCCTAGTTTAGCTATAATCTTGTATAAGGCATGAAATTTTAATTTTATTCTCAAATTAAAAGAGGTGCATAAAGTATATATTTTAAAATTTTAAATTACTAATCCCCTTGAAAATTGACCCATAAAACATGGTTTTTACGTGTTATTTATGCACCTTTTCACATTGTGTAGTTTTCCTACAACATCTGTTTATTCCTCCAATCACTATCTATAACCTTGGTCTTTGATAGTCTTATAAATTAAAAAAAGTGAAATAATAAGATACATATCATGTAATTTTGAAAAATTTTGCAAAAGAGAATTTGTACTTCTAAAAAAATAAAATAAATAAAGGAAAATAAAAAATCTAGCAGCCTCCTGGAAATACTATTGTTTAACATCATTGGATCAACCTTACCTATATTAGATTTAGTCCAAATGATGGATGATTAAAAATATTTTTACCTCTTCTGGGTCAGTAATAGGTTATAGTTATTCCATTTCTAATTATTTCATCCATTGTTCATCTTCTCTGAATAGCTTTATTCTTCCATATGGTAGTACTTAGTGGATTTCCATTGGATAGACCCACTATTTTTCCTCAATCCCAATGAACTGAAAAGTTGATCATGTATCAAAAATACCTTGTTCCATTTCTAAATTTCACTGATTTTGGTTTCAAAAAAATTTCATTGCTCTTGTTATTTATATTATATTTGATATTTAGATGATCATACTCTTGAAAAACATCATCTAACTCATATAACTCTTAAATTTATACACTATCCTTTTCTTAAGGTGTTTCTAATAATCGAAACTCATTTTCCTCTTTTAAAATATTTTTCTTTATTTACCATAGGATGATGAAACTTACATGAACATTTCCAACTCTAAAAAAGAGTTATCAACCTTGATCATCAATCAATTCACACCATATAGAAAAAATGGTCTTCCTAGAATGAGTGGATTTCTATCATCTTACATGTCCATCATTTAGAAGCCGATGGGAATAATAAACATTACAACTTTGATCATGATATCTTTAATTAATCCTTAGGGATATTCACTGGAGGATATGATAATGGGAGATGTAATCATATTGGCATCATTCGTTCTAGTCCCAAACTTTTGAATGTTGTGCATCACATGACATTACAACTCACACCTAAATTAGAAAATTATTTTCCACATTGTTTAGCTCTGATAAATAATAGAATTGAAAAGATACCTGGATTTGGTTTTTTCCTATTTAGGTCCTTAGATACCACCAAAAATAATTCTCATGTGAGTGTAATGGTTCCAATATATTCTTGTTTCATATTATCGGTTACAATAACTATCATGAATTTCTCATATGTTGATATGTTCACAAGACTGACTATAAAGGATAAATTAGTTTGGAATTTTTTAACATGTTCCAAAAACTTCTCTTTTCATGTATCTTTTTACTAACACACATTGTTCTTAAAACATCATTATTATCTTATACTAAGGTGGTTGTTCTTCTTACTATTTATCAATTATTTCTATGTCATATTATTTGTTTCTTTACTGCAGAAGTTATTGTCTTAAATTCTCTTTACCACTTCTTTTTAATTCTAACTTCAAATTTTGAGTGGTAAAAATTTCAAATAATCATGTGCATCTACTTCAGGAATTCCCAGTTGTGTACCTCTTGGTATATCTATGTGAATGTATGTAATTTGACCAATATGATGTTATAGATTTTTCTTTGTGGTCTTTTGGTTCGATGCATCCTCTTTTATTTCATTGAGTACATCCATAAAAGTTTTCATGAATGTCAATAGTGTTTCTTATAATGTATGGACTTGTCTATTAGTGTGGGGACTCAAGGTTATTTTTTTTTGATATGATAGTCGTCTTTGATAAACTGCATGCACTTGTTTTTGTGGTCTCTAACACTCAAATTCATTACCCTGATTGTAATTATCATAATTTGAAATTGGGATTTTCATGCCTTGGGGATTTCTTTCTAGACCATCAAGATATACATGTTAATGGTCAATGAATCTATTTGTTCCACCATCAAATCATTGTTGTTGAACGAATGAAAACATTTTTATCTTGGTCCTTCTTTTTTCCACTAGAAATCATTTCTCAAAATTTCATATGGAAAGTTGTTGCACAATTTGAGATACTTATTCATTAATGATCCTCTAATTGTAACATCCATAATTTAACGTTTTACCTTTGAAAACCCCTTACATTAATGTTTTTATTAGTAGTCAATTCTATATAAAATGATTAGATAATTTTCATTTCATATATTTATATCGTTATGAGGATGAATACAATAAATTTTTATCAAATTAAAAAATTATATAGAATTTTTACCCATATATACATTGATTTATATGGTGGAAGAAAGTGGGTGAGGTATTTTTCTTTGAGTTCATCCTTTTTTGTGAATAAATTCCCGGAACATCTATGAGTCTGATATTGATCTCTCTCATGTAATAAGAATCATAAAATATAATTTCATTCTACATATCTTGCAATTTTAGGGAATAGAAATGTTTTAAATCAATCAAACAATCATTCATGATGTTTTTTTGGATGTTTATGTTACTATTGGGTGAACTTCACACTATTCAAGATGATTTAAATAATTACATTCTTAATCACAAAATGGTTTGAAGTAATAGGGGTGAAATGATTTTCAGTTACAATCCTATGTTTGATGTCCCCCTATAGTTTGTGAGCATCCATAGCCCTAGATTACATTAAAAATTTTCAGTTTATTCTATACTCAACATGTTGTTAATTTTATTATTTCATAGGATTTTATCTAATTATTAATCAAAGAAAAACTATTTTTCCTTATATAAATGTGTGATTTTCATGAATTAATAATTTAATTATATAAAACTCACAACATGAAAAAACCATCTATAAATAAAGAATTTAAAATAAAAATTTAAATAAAGATTTTTTAAAAAATTAAACAACTAACATTTTCTCATCCCCCGTTGTAGTGCCAATTAGATAGGCCCAAAGACCTCCATTAATTCCATATGGGTATTCGAAAAACAAATTATGAAAACTAAAAATATGATATTCAATCAACTAAAATTTAATAATAGTATGTTTAAGGTCGAACCCATCGATATGGTGATTTAGTTTATTTATCCTTTTAATAGATATATTTTTAATAATTTTTTAAACAATAAGTGAGGCGGGGTGGATTTTGATTGATTGATTAAATAAATGGGAATGAATTGGATTGGTGTATCATAAAAAAGTTTGATAAATGAATGAATAATGAAAATCAGGATAGATTGAATTATTTTAAGTAATATTGTGAATGCACTATAGGGTTTCATAAATTTTAGGTTTGGGTGTAATTGGAATTTAGGAAATATTTTGATTGACCCATGATTAGTTTGATATTCGATATGAGGAACATCCAACGGTCATGGTATCTCATCTTCAAAGTAGAAATACCATATTTCCCATGGTCTGGTAATTTAGGGTGTTGTCGAATCATGTTTTTCTCGATTCCAATTGGAAACATGATTTCCCCTAAATTCAAAAAAGGTAATTCCTTATTTATTATTTTTCATTGTGCATTTTTAATGTTTACTTTTAACAAATTTATCAATGTTAATGATAACATAAAATTAATGGGACTAGGAGATAAAGATAGAAATCACTCAAAAACCAAATACATGAATAAATGAGATAAAATAAATTCAACGCACCTTCACAATTATAAATTGAACAAGCTATAACATTGAGGTTTTATGACCTCACCCTAGTGATGAGACGATAAGAGTTATAAAGGAAAGAAATATAAATTGCAATGAATCCAAAGAATTAACTCTATGAGGGAACAATTTCTCCCTCTAATAATTTGTTTCATATGGATCGCTATCTAAATTACCTAATATAAATAGACTAGGCTTCAATTTATAGGCTTTGAATGGGATCTATAATTATTGAATTCCAAACTAGAATGATGAAATGGTGGTCCAAGGCTAGTCCCGCATATAATTGTTTTTATGAAAAAATAGATTAGGTGAATCTGGGATAAAAATTAGTGTTTGAAAACTCAAACCCAGTGTAACTGGGTGAAACTATGTGTAATTTTATAGGATATTTTTATTTTATTCACAATATGTCTTTATTTTTACTATATTCCCCAGTACATGTCTTGTAATGATTACACAACATGTAATTCTATTTTTCAAATTTTTAATCCACATTTTCCCTCACTTCATCAGTTTTATGCCCCAAAATTGCTCCATGATCATCCCTATAAATATACTGTCATTCCACTTAGCATCACTCATGGAAGAAAAACTATTATTTTTCCAAAATGAATCTCTTTTTAATAATCATATAATCCTCCCAAAAAATACATGTAAAATTGTCCCAAACTAGAATAGATTATAAATTAATTAATTAAATAAATACATGAAAACAATATAAAATGTTTAAAATAGATATACATATAAAATCATATATAAAATTAATTATTTTTTGAAAAATTAATTAAAATTTAAAATAAAATATATCTAAAAATAAAGAAATTTATTTTTTTGAAAAGAAAATTCCAACAAGTGTTTTATTCCTTAATAAAATAAAAAAAGCATTATGTTATATAATTTTAATGATATTTATATATTATATAGCCCATATAATTTATAACATTTATATTATGTGTTTTTTAGAGAATATATAACAATAAATCAATTTTACACTTTAAAAATTGATTTCCAAAATAGCAGTTTTATTACATTTTTATGGGGAATTTGTTTTAAAATTACATTTGAAACATTTAAAAATTTAGGAGAAAATAAATAAACCCTATTTTATAAATCATAAAATAAAATATCTCTAATATCTATTTTTTGGGAATGTTCATAATTGTTTCAATTTTGTGAATAGTAAAAAATTCTTATTTTTATTTTGAAAAGCGTCTGGTCGCCAAAATTATTTACAGAGTTAAATTATATTTGAATTTTTTTGTGTAGGTATTCAAATAATAAATATATTAATAAAATTTATGTCATTTGAATCAAATTAATATTGAAATTTTATATAAAAAATGTTGTAATCTTTTAATCATTTTCCATTTAAAACCCATCTTTCCCATCACGTCAGCTACATTCAATTTTTAATTAAATTATCCCACTTCATTGTGTTGGATTTGGAAAAAAATGATTTAATGTTTTTAAAACCCATAATTTATATTATATTATACACTGTAAAGAATTTATTTTTATTATTAGTTAAAATAGTTAACATTGATTATTGTAATTTAGGAAAAATGATGGTTTTAGGCTATACATGCCTTTGTATTAAAACTAATTTTTTGCATACAAAGGATTTTTATTTAATAAATTTGGTTTCATTATTATACTTGGTGGGTCTGAATTTTCTTATATAACTCAATTTAATTTTATTCTTAAATAGTAAATTACAAAGGTAAATAATCAAAGATGGGTTATAATGGTACAAACTAATAGGATAAAATTGAGCAAATTTAAATACTATAGAATATCAGTATAAAAATATGATTATTTTTGTGTGGTGGAGGTTTTTTTATAGATAATGTATACCCTACCAGCCATTATTAATCAAAATTTTACACACATTAGGTTATTTAGACATCCCAATAGGGAATAATTTTTCGTATTTTCCAAATTGTAATGTCTCCTCAACTATAAAATAGCACTCACTACCCTCTGTTCTTCAAAATGTCGCATCTATTTGTTGATCCAAGAATAATAAAATTAACATTGAAAATTCCCTCCCCAAACCTGGAATCCTAATTCATGGTGTAATTATAACCTAGAAGTCTTTCTGTTCAGCATTATGATGGATATGCAATGAAAATGAGGTATAAACGAGTATGATGAATGTCAAGAATTAATGTAAGGGATTTCTATCTCGATTTTATTTTCTATAACACTAATGAAATATTGACCACTTGTCTCTTTTATTTGGTGTACATACGACGTAGGAATTTAATTTATGATTCTTTTAATAAACATTATTTAAATTTACATATCCATATTTGGATCTATCATTTATATGGTTTATTTTCAATTGTTATGAAATTGGAAATGTCATTAGTCCCAAATTTCCAAAATTGAAATGAATGGAAAGTGTTGGAAATATATTATTTCATAAGGTTTATTTAAAGCCCATTTTAAATGTAATATAATGAATTTATTTATCGTTATGATATTTTATCTTTCTTTTTATGTTATTCCTCTATGGGTCAAAATATTCAGTGTTTCTAAAGTGATAAATATTTTATAATACAATATCAAAATTTATTGGGACTATTTTTTATTAAGTTTATAGTGTTGATATCGCATAATATACCAATCAATAATTATCATGAAATTTCATCACCTATTGTTATTCATGATAACTTAAATGACTGAGACTATTTTTCCACTCACCTTTAAGTAATATAATAATGAAAAATGTATTTAAGAAAATATTATATTATTTCTCTCATTATTCAGAATATTTTTTCATCCAAAACAATGATTTATAAAAATGATTTCAAAATAGTTTTCAAATGATATTTTAATCACATTTCCAATTAAAAACTATTTTTGTAATGTTTAATAAACATTTTTCAAATATTACTATATTTTTTACAAAAGTATTTTAAAAAGAAAATTATTTAAAATATTTATTATGTTTCAAAGGTGATATTAATGATTTTTAATGCTTCATTTATTATATTAAAAAGTTTTTTTCAAATAAAATTAACGAGAAAATATTTTTTTAATAAAGTGTTTCAAATGTTTTA
This sequence comes from Viscum album, assembly GCA_963277665.1. Taxonomy (NCBI): domain Eukaryota; kingdom Viridiplantae; phylum Streptophyta; class Magnoliopsida; order Santalales; family Viscaceae; genus Viscum; species Viscum album. The sequence continues at coordinate 1,439,934,816 of OY728162.1, forward strand.
TTTACTTCCAATATATGGTTTAAAGTGTATTTTGAATGAAAAATATTTATAAAATGTTTACTATTTTAAGAAACAATTATCAAAGAGTAAAATATATTTTCCTTAAGAAATTTTTAATTTATCTTTAAATATTATCTTCCATCTAAGATGATATTTTTTCCTATTACATACCTTATTAAGAAATTATACAGAGATACCAATAATATTATTTCTCAAAATGGTTAACCTTTTTTGGTAATATATTTGCGAAACAGGTTTATCTCACATAGGTTATACCATATGTAAATTCATTTCAAACGCACTTAATTTTATGAACTATTATATAATGAAATTATTATGAAATATGTAAATTTTCGACAGGTTTTGATACCATGAAAGTTTTACGATACCCATTTCATTTATGGGTTTATGTTATGTGGACTCTTTTATAATCATGTTCCACTAATTAGTATGATTATAATTATGTGAATGTAGTATGTTATAAATGATTATGGTCATTTTGTTATAATAATGTATGGTTCCTAAGTTATAACCAATGATAGGTGGAACCTAACACTCTATCCAATTAAATGTGTAAATATTTATATCATGGGATTCAGCTAGGAAAAGAATGAAGATTGAACTATATTTAGAAATGGAATTTGTCTTCTATGAATTCCTTGGGAGTGAACCATTACTATTTTTTATTATGTGTGACCATTTCTTCAATTTCCATAATTCCATAATTGTATATGATTACACATTTAAATTAGTATGGGTGAGCCTGATAACATGATAACATTGTTATCTTGGGCCTTGTCTTTGTTGTCCATAATATATTCTGTGCATGTATCATTCATGTTCACACAATTAGGCATGAATCACATTAAATTTTTCATAATTTAATACATGAACCTGATTGCATGTTAAAATTTTTATTGATGAACCTATATTTTATTTCTATGTTTTAAAGCATGGACCATGTTTAAAATCCTTATCTTAATGTGAGGGCCTAATTTCTTGAACTTAACTTAAGGATTGAACCATTTTTAATTCATTTATGTTAAAAATATTATTATCTAATGTGTATGAAACTGATAAATGTCTTGTTATTATGTTATGATATCATGGATCATGTTTTCTTATTTTCATAATGATTCATGTCTTATTAAATTCTAATATGTGTTCCAAGTCTAAAGCTTATGATCTATTACAAAATTCATATATACTATCAATGTTGTGTATTTTATCAAGTAACATTATTCTTATCTTATTATTTAATGTGATCATATATTTATATCTATTATATTTATCATTAATGTGAATCTGATATCACAGTTTCTTATGTTTCAATTCCCTTAGTTATAATGAAAGGATTTATATAGGGTGTCTATGAAGAGTAATAAATGGAAAAAAAATTATGCTAAACGTAGAATTTATTTCACCAGATTTGAATATCATGTCACATTCTTCCAAAGGAACTAAACTACTATGTTCCTTAAGAACATGGCTACCTAATGTAATGAATATTCATCAAAATAAGTTGTAATATTCATGTTTGAGATTTTTGGGTCACTATTGAATTTATTTTATAGAATTTACAGTTAACAATTGGAATCAATGATGATAAAACTATAGTGGGATCTCTATGTATATTTATTAGGATATGTCAACTGAATTATAAACGGATAAATATATGGACGGGTTAAAGTGTAAGATTTTTTTTGGGAATTTTGATAACGAATAAAGAAAGTTGTTTCCTAGAAATACATCTCTGTAAGGATATTAAAATTGTATGTGACTCTCACACAGATGTGACTATGTATTACCACCCAAAAATCATTGTATTGATCTAAACTCAATTGGGAACTGGAGCACGTTATAGGAATTTAATCAAATCTAGTAGGACACTCATGTGATATATGATTTTTAAATTCATAAACTCTTTATAAACCATCATAAAGGATTTAAATTGATGATAAATGTGAAAGATATAAGATAAACCAAAGGATTAATAAAATAAAAAAATCATGATTTAGATATCTTACAAGTGATTTTTCATGATTATGTGGTTTCCATCCATGATAATTGATTCAAAAAAATTGTCTTTTAGATTTACGAAATTTCTTAAACCAGATAGAATCATGTAAACAATGAATATGATGGAAAATTTGGTAATTATGAGAAACCAAATTGGACGATGAATGGAAATAAAGATATATTGTTTATTCCTTATTAAATAGAACCATTTCACATTTAAAGTGTGAACATTGATGATATTAACAACACATTGAATATTAGAATGATGTAATTTAATTAATTTCTATGCAGTAATGAAGATATAGAGAATATATTTTTATTCCCACTTGTCTTGAAGGTTGGATGATGAACTAGGTGGGATATCTAAAATGGATTAGATTGTGTTATCTTTGTTGAAAAATAGGTCATATATTCAGAAAAAATTCAATTATTTCAATTTATTATTATTGAAGAATAACAAAATAACCCAAATTAATTCCTTGAGACAATAAGTAACGTCTAGAACAATGAATTACATATTCTATTCCAATAATTGTAGTGGAATGATTGAATTATTTATATATTTAGATTTGAAAATTATGTTATATGAATTTTGAATTTTATATGTAATGTTTAGAATATTTTTTCAATAATTTTTGAAATAATTTGTTCAATGATTCTCATAAAAATGAAATCTGATTTAATTGATAGGTTATATTCATAGAAATAACAAGAATAAGGAAAATAAAACCATATATATATTGCTGAGGTTGAGATTTTTATATTGGGATAGAGATATGATTGATTTGGGTTAAATATTTTTTTATAATTTATGTCTTTGAAGTACTTAATTATTTTAGGAAAAATATGTTTATGTCATCATTGATGGGGTTTGAAACGTTTTTGGATCTAGGTAATATATTTTGTTATATTTTGACCGTAATTTTTCAGACATATCTATTACACCATTTTAAATATAGTCAACATAAAAGGTTATACAACTAGGATCCCAATGAATTATTTCTTGGGAAAATTAAAAATATACATAACACATATATAATAAAACATATATGTTTTTTTACATTCCTTCTCTATACTGTTAGTGGGCATCATGTTTTCCATAGTCAAATCATTCTCTTGAGGATATACATCAAAATAATGGGATATCTAAATTCCAAGAAAGATGATTAATAGGATACATGAAAGAAGGTTTAGAATAGATAGTTTCCTTAGTAATGGATCATCATCAAAAAATTGATAGGAAGTATTAGATAATGTCATAGAATGTGGTAATTCATAAAATTGAAACATGGTGTCATTGAAGGTGACAACCACACATAATTATGAACATATATAGCATCATGTTCATTCATATTTCAATTTATCTGAGGAGGCACATAACATTACCAAATTAATTGTTGAAGTATATAATTATATTTTCACCTATAAAAACATAAAATTTTCAGGTGCAATATAATTCTGGGCACACCAATCACATCATAACATTTTCATTATCGGGTATACCACATGGAACACATATCAATCATGGGAATAAAATATCCCATTGAGAGAAATGATTTAAATTTCATAAAGAATACATTCATGGATTAACGTTGGGGTTCCCAAAATAAATAGTGGAAAACATTATCGTTATGAGAATCATCAATCTTGAGTGAAGAAGAAGCAATCACATGACAAGTAAAAGATGTAATTATGGAAAGAAAATTTATTTTGGAAAGAAAAATTATATTTATCAGAAAACCAAATTAGAAACATGTATATCCTATAAATAATTTCTATGTATAATTAAATGTTATTTAAGGATCATTAATAGAATATCCATAATGTAAATGGAGTGAATTAAGGAAACATAGAGGAGGAAATAATTGGATTTGATAATCTATGTATCTAATGTTGGAGTGATTTCTTCACATTAATTTATAATATTTTAATGTTAAATTATATAATTAAAAATAAAGAACATCATATACATGTATTTGATTAATTATTATTTTACTATGTTTATTTACATTCTTTTATATGAGTTATAATGTTTAATTCCATCATCCGAGGGTGTTCATTTTAATGTTTTTCATGATTGGGTCACTTGAATATGAGTATGGATGATTATATAGAATGGATATAATTATACAAAATCCAAATTATATATTATTAATTAACATATATAGGTTTAAATGGTTATATATATATCATTTTGTATGTGTTATGATGATGAATAATTAAATAAAAGGTTAGTGATAACAATTTATATTTTTTGGCCATTTTTCAAACATCACAAACTATTTGTGTTCTAATATTTATTATTGTGTATGTAAGTCAGTTATAGAACATAAAAACTCTTAATAGAAACATTTTACAGTATGTATAAACTGTTATAGTGTGTTTATGTACATATTTTAAGGCATTGATGGATAATGAAAATGCGTCATCCGTGATGTCTGTAAATGAACACATCACAGAGGTTGATTAATTTTTAGAATAAAATAGACAAATAATGGAGTTTGTTGATTGATAATACAATAACATGATATTATTATAGTATATAAAAGATAAATTAGTTCATTAACATTTTTATATAGTAGGTGAAAATATAATATGAAAATAAAAACAAATGAAATTAAATTAAATGGTACAGAAAGCGGATTTTATGTACTGATTTTGTCCTCTTTGAGCACCTCTTTAGGGAAAAATTTCAAAGCCTTTTAATAAGAACAATGGTGTTTGACGTGGGTTAGGGGATTGGGAATATATTTTTCTATAATTTGGATAAGTCTCAAATCTTGAAACGTGTGAGGAGAATAGGTGGTGTGGGATCATATTTATTGGGGAGGAGTGTGATGTTTCCAATTATTTTATTCATTAGATTATTTTTTTGGGCTCAAGACAATGAATATATTTATAATTTCAAATAAATATTTTATAATAATGATTTAGAATCAATATTTTGAGCTTAAATCATCCACACATCACATATGAAACAATAATATATGTATTTATCATTTATTGTAAATTATAATATTTCATTATTAACCAAATATTCAAGTATTTTAGAAAAATATCAAAAAGTGACCCTAATTTTATTTAGTACATTATAATTAAAAAATTAAATCCATTATATGATACAAGGTTTATATATGTAATAAATTAAATATTTAAAATAAAATCATAATTTATTGAAAAAATTAAAATGTTAAAATTATAACTGATTTAATGACACTTTCAAAATTTTAAAAAGGACTCATAAAGTTATTTTATAATCATGAGACAAAATTATAGAAAATTTTAGAGTTTTTAATGTAAATAATTTTTCTTCTGAATCACAATGTTAATTTTATAATTGTAAATAAATATATTTGAATTTTAAAAATACCAATACATAATTTTACATTTTTAAAATATTTACTTACTTATATTATGATAAAAATATATTTAATTTCTATTCATAGATTTCCAAATTATATTTATACTTTCAATGTATAATTTACTACTCTATTTGATGAATTATTAATCAAAATTTCCATGTTATTATTCTATAGTTAGGGGTTATTTAATTTAGAAAAAATCATTTTATTTCATTCTATATTAATTTATAACATTTTTTATTGTGGTCTATATGGTATTTTAATTGATTTATACTATAAAAATAACTATAACAAGGTATAAATAAAATTGATAAGTTTTTGGGTTGTTACATTCTTCCCCATTTTGATCCTTTTCTATTGAAATTTAATTTTACATAAACGGTTGCTGGTATTTCTCCTTCATCACCTCATATGGTCCCAAAGTCACTTATTAATACTTATGGTTCCTCTATAACCCTTTTATAAGGTGAGTTTTTTTGTTGCCTAAATCCTTATCTCTCGGGTCTATAATCTTTAACAGTATCTCCTCGTAGGAGATATCAGCCTTCAAATTTAAAACCTCTGATTTTAGTATGTCGGAGGGTTTTGGTTTTAAAATTATCAAGATACATACATAGAAGACTCCATGAATATGAGTAATATGTGGTGTAAGTACAATCCAATAAGCCAGTTCTCTTATGAGATCAATGATCACAATGGGGCCAATGTACCTTGGGATAATATTACCTTTCTTTTTAGTCCTTATAAAAATTTTCCATGGTAAATTTAGAAGGAATTAATCATATATAATTTCAAAACCTAATCCCTTCAACGGTTTTCAATATACCTTGTTCTCTGACTCTGAAAAGCATTGACATTTCATTGGACAACGTGAACCTCTCTTATTGCATCTTGGACATTATCATGACTAAGTAAATTTAATTTTCCAACTTCATCCCATCATATTAGAGTTCTACATTTCATTCCATGTAGATCTTTCTATTGAGCCATTAGAATACTCAAGTGGAAGCTACTATTGTATAAGAACTCAACAAATGTGATATTATGATCCTATCCAACATTAAAATCCATTGATCAGGCTCTTAAAATGTCCTTGATTGTTGTAATAAACCATTCATATTATCCATATGTTTGGGGACGACATGCCATACTGAAATTAAATTCATTAATTAAAGAATGTTGGGGTTTCCTCTCAAATTGAGATGTGAACCTTTGATAATGGTCATATAAAATTGAATGTGGAATGCGATGTAAACACACCACTTCCTCCGCATATATATTAGAATGTTTTTCAAGTGAGAGGGCATACCAAAGAGTGATCAAGTAGGTAGTCTTGTTGAGTTGTCCTATCACAACCCAAATCATATTTTTTCATTGGATGTCTTTGGTAGACTAGTGACAAAGTCCATAGGGAAGCTTTCCTATTTCAACATCATTATAAGTAATGGTTTCATCAGCCATTTGGACATAAATTTCCCATCTTTATCTATCTGACATATAAAGTTCCTTGATATATACTCTGTAATATCATTCTTCATATTATACCACAAAGAATGTTCTTGAAGATCATAGTATATCGTGGTACTCCAATTTCGATTATAGAAGGTTGTGTTATGTCTATTATTTAATATCCCATTATTGTTCCCATGCGATGAAGTTAAGCAAATCCAATTTCCAAAATAAATCACACAATTATCATTGATATGATACCCTTATCATTTTCCTAATTTTTTTGCATTCAACTTATTTTTTTACTCCATGTAAAACCACTGTCCCTCCATAATATTCTATTGAATAGATGGTTATGATATCATTTGAAAAAGGTAGGATGTATTCCTGAATGTCTTTATTTTATTATTGATCCTTTTGATATCCAAGATTATATGTTCTTTGTCAACCAATAACATAGATATATTAGTAAGTTATTTTCTTTTAAGATAATTGGGTAACTTGTTCACCATCATATGGTGTTAGTTTATAGAGAAATCATATTCCTTGATTAACTCTAACCATATCCTTTGACTCATGTTGAGCTCATTTTGTGTGAATATATACTTTTATTTTTTTCTTGATTAGTATATATGTCACATGTCTCACCATATAGGTAATTCTGCTATATGATCAACTAAATGTTCATAAATTCTAAATCCAGATCACGTATCAGATTGATCTTAAATTGGATCTTCAACTACTACGAGGTTTTGGATATCACCTTATCATTATACATTATTAAAATACACAATGTGTTCCTTGATGCATCATTGTATATTACAAAATATTCTCCACTTGACACTAGTGTGAGTACTTGTGAAGTGATCAACCTCTACTTTAGATACATGAGGCTTTCCTCACAATAATTTGTCTAGAAATACGTTACACATTTCCTGGTTAACATAATTATCGAGCTAGACAATCATGATAAATTTATCACAAAAAATTGAAGTACATTGGGACTCCAATTATACTATAGACCTGCATCACAATAGTGGGTTTGGGCCGTCACTCAATTTCATTTTTTAAGGGTCCACATAAATTCCCACACATCTGATCATGTGTCTCAATAATGTGTCTTTCTACATCATGAAATCACACATACTGATGTAGGCCTAAAAATTCACCTTCCTCAAAGTAAACAGAACAATCCTTATATATTCTTCATGTTCTGCCTTCAACTTGATGTATATTAGAATATAATCAATAAAAAAACCAAAATTTGGTCAAGATAATTTTCTAAGACTGTATTCATAAAATCAATGACGATTAGAGGGGAATTAATAAGTATGGAGGAAATACTAATAAACTCATAGTGCTCATACATTATATGGATTTCAGTCACTTGAATATATATGTTCTTATGATTTTGTTGATGATATCTAGAATGAAGGTCCACCATTGTGAAGTATTGAGCTCCTTGTAGTTAATCAATGAAGTCATCAATCCTTGAAATAGGATACTTGTTCACTATGGTGATCTTGTTGAGTTACTTTTAATTGATACTCCTATACTAAATATGTTTCAAGTAAAACTATTTTCAAATGATCATCAAGGATTTTTTATAATTATTACATTTATTTTCAAAGAAACGGTTCACAAAATATTTTCAAGCTTATGTTATATGTTTTCATAGGAAATGGGTTTCAAATTATATTTAATCCTTATTTATATGATTGAAATGTACTTTCCATGAAATGGTTATCTAAATCATTTCAAACTCTTTTTATAATTTTTCATGGAAAATAGTTTTCAAAACATTTTCATGTTATCTTTATATAGTTTCCATGAAAAATGGTTATAATAGGTTTTAAAACCATTAATTACAAGTAGTCGATATAATTTTCAAGAAAATTATTTTCAATAGTTTTTTATGTTTTAAAGATCCTTTTTCAAATAATAAAATATATTTTACTGAAGAAATGATTTCACAATATCATTCCAAGATACTTTCTTTATAAGATGACATATCTTGATGTTACTAATTATCTTATAATAAATTATATAAAGGTTCCTTTATTATTCTTTTTTGACTGATTTATGTTTTGATGGAATGATGACTATGATGCCCATTTCTCTTATTTGGGTTATATGATTTTGAAAAATGATTCTTTTAATGGGATATTCTTTTGATGAAATGATTGTGAAGCCTTTATATTTTTTCATTGGTTATGATATGAGAACATGTTTAAAATACCCATATAATTTCGTGGGTTCGGAATAACTATACATGAGTTTGTGGAACAAGTATGTATGATTTCATTATGAGATTTATGGGAACTATATCACCCTCCAATGAATTAGGTAAATATCTATCTCTCATGATATTGACATGGATAAAATGAGAAACAAACTTTGTTTAGTATTATAGGGTTGGAATGAGGAGTATACAACGTTTAGTAATATATGAGAATAATTGGGTGTGAACACAGTTCACAAAAGGACAATTTTTCACTAAGATAGCATTGACATCGATGAATTAACTACAAATAAAATTATAATATATACTTACGTGTATTCAACAATTTTATGTGATATTAATATGTTATTATATTATGTATTAAGTTCTTTATTTCAATATTATTCATGTTTTATGAACATCAATGATATATGGCATGATTCATGATTATTATCTTTGATATTTAGGTTATGATATTATATTTTAATGAAAATTTTCGTATTCCCCTTTTCTTATGTTTATGCTTACATGTATAACTTATTTATCCTTTTTTATAATATATTATGTCCCTTTTTATTATTTCATTCCCCATGTTAGGAAGATATATTTATTTAATGATATGTCGAAAGGGGGTGAATGTCTTAGAGAACCTAGTGGTAGATAATTTATCTTGCTCATCAACAATTTTATATGTTCCCTATTTCCCATGGAATTAAACTAGTACAATTTTGGGTTCTTGTATGTATAACTATTTTAGTATTCTAGAAAAGTAATGAAATTTTTATTTAAAAATATTTTGGGCCCAGCTAGTATGAATCACATTTATGGTTCAGTTAACCTATAGAAACTATTATGAAAAAACCCTAGTATGAACTATAAGAAAATATCTAAGGATTAATATTAGGACACAGAATCATATAATAAAATGAACTAATATTTTGGTAAAGGATAGAGTTAGTGATTTCATAGAAATATATTTTCTATTAGATAAAAAAGTAGATATTTCACTATAAAAGTTGTCCCTTTGTGTAATAACTCTCACAATATGCCATAGTCTTGACATGGGGTAATCTAGTACCCGACAATGGGACTTGATAGACACCTCGTATGACAATCCTAGGGGATATGTTTTTCAAATTAAGAATCATTACATGAACCATCATGAAGGATTTAAATATAATTTGGAAATGAATAACATCGGATAAACCTTATGTATCACATATTAAAGAGGTTTCTATAATTTAGAAATCATATAAGTGGTTTAATGATTATAAGATTCCTCACTATGATAATTGATTCTTACTCAATTATTTTGGTATTTTATCAATGGAGGGAACTATAAATAATTGGAATAGAGTTCAATATGATGGAAAATATATTGACAATAAGTCAAATTGGATGATCACTAGAGTGATGTATTTTGTGACCATACATAATCCATTTCCAAGGAACTTGGTTAATAATTCATACCTTTAATAACTCATAGACTCATTGAGGAAGTGAAGGAAAGTGTTTTCAAAGGGTTTAGGTATTAGATTCCCGGAAGGAATGATGATTTAGTTACTTTTGTGTCAATAATGATGGAACAATCGCATATGTGAATGAATTACAGAAACCAGAAGGTGTTTTGACTATAAATAAAACAAGACTCAAAGTAAGAAATTTCTAAGGAAATGTGAAGTGGTTGGTTAATGAAATGGATGAGAATATTGGACTCCCTAATATATCATCAAACGTAAAATGAATTATTTGTTGAATTAATGGTCATTATTGAAAATCAAAGTCCTAAAGGTAATGTTCCAGGAGAGAATCATCAATGTGGTACACCTTAAAGATATATTCCTGAGGAAAATGAGACTAATTAAGAAATGTAAATAGAAAAGGGTATTATGTAATAAGATGAAGTATCTTTCTAATAGATTTTATATTATTTGAAATAATTGATGTTTTTATGTTTTTGGATTAAAATATTATTCCATGTGAATGATAAAATATACAAGTACTGTTCTATTAATGTTTTTGGCTTTGAATTTTAATGTTCATGTTGACTGATACCAATAGACAAGTAAACTAATTTAATGGAATGGTGATATTTTAGTTTTGGTAATGTATCCCTTAAGTTTTTATTTATGTATAGATAATATTGTTTTGGTAAATAAATATGGGTTATGAATAACTAGATAGGATGGTACTAATTACCATGGATCTAAGTAAGGACTTGTTGACAAGTTTTTTATGTTATCATTGATGATTCATTGATATTATTTGGATTTAATGAATAGATATAATATACATTTTAATAATAAAACATAAATGGTTTCAAAAAAATATTGTGATTTAGGGTATTTAAATATTTAAAGAGAAAATGTGATGAGGGTATTCACCTGTTTGGAATGTGACAACCATGTGGAACATTGTGATATATGCATGATCATTGTTAATTTGATAACAAGAATTTCATTTTAATGTTTTCAATTTTCACAATTTAGAAGTGTTATAAGGTTAATCATTGATGAAAAGTTTATGTTATACAACATAGGAAGTATTTATTTTCTGAGTTTGTTTCGAAAACATTTGTTAAAAAGGCTATTTAGTGATTAACCTTATTTCAATGATTTTTTTATTGTTTATTTAGGAAAAAATATAAATTTTATTTTAGAAAACAACTTCATATATGTCGGTTGACAACCAATGAAAAATGTCATGGTTTTAGGTCATGAACCCATTACTAAATGATGATAAATGTTTTACACCTTCCATTGGCCTATGTGATGTCTATGTCATTGTGTAATTATTTTTATTGAAAAATTATTATTGATGAACTGGTAGAGTTATTTTTTATGGTTACAGATTAATATATTAACCATATTGATATTAAAGAATATTTAGAGATCAATAGTTATACTTTCATTCTTTTATGTGCCTTAGGATCTTTTAAATGTGTATTTTAGCACTTCAGGAATCAATGTTAATTTATGGGAATCCATTTCTTGAAGTAATAGATGGATTTTAAATAGATAAAATCACAAAAAATTATATAAATTTTGTTGAAGTAACTATATCATGTATTTTTATTTCCTTATATTATTGGTAAATATAATAATTCATCAACAATAGGATAATTCCAAAAAATGTGGTGTCCCGATGTAATAATTATTTTTGATTTGATGGCCATTTAAATCATCACGAATTTATGACTTTGTGGCCCTCAACTATTATCGATCATTCAAATATTTGTGTTTGATGACCTCAATCACTCCCTATAAATATTTATTATTTTCCTAAATGACCGATCATCACAATCAACATGTGATTTCTTATGTGGAAACTTGTTTAAAAGTTACTTTGGGTAACCATAATGGTTACAACAATCTATTTTTAAAGGATGTTTTAGTATTCAGTTTTATGATGTGTGTTTTTGTGAATGATACATTAAATTATTAAACCATTAATATCCTTGGAGAATTTTTAGTGAGAAAATAATTTTAAGGGGGGTACAATGTAAAACTTTGAGATTTTTTGAATTGTTATTTTTAATTAATTTAATCCATTTTATATTTTTCATTTAATGCTACATTGTAAATAATATATTATATGTTAAATAAATATTTTTATCCTGTATTATACGCTACACCAAGTTAATCATGCACTACATGACACATAAATTTTATCTTATTGCACCCTTATCATTGAGTTTAGATTTCATTTTACCTAATACTGAATTTCCTTGATGGGTTGCATAACACACATGGACGAGGTTTACAAAAATAATAAACTGATTGTAAAATATTAATATTTAATTTAATAAGATAAAACCTATATTCCAAATTACGGATAAATAATATTATTAAATAATTTATGAGAATTTATTGTTTGCACAATTATAAGATGAATCAATATGTTACGATTTAATTAGAAATTAATATTGAAACAGATTGAATATAAAGATAAGTATTATTATTATTACGGTTAAAAAATTATATTACCATAATAAATGAAATTAATTATAATTATAGAGTGTTATTAATTTAATATATATTTTATATATTCAATAAATAATTTTTGATATTCATCAAATAGATTTGATAGGAATAATATAAGAAATACCAATTTTATGCTTACTGTCGCATATTTTTTTATTTGTAGTTTTCCTACCATTTAATGGAGAAATCATTCTAAATATTTTTTTAACTTTTATAGATTTTACATATAAAAATAAATTTACTAATTGAATGAATATCATAAAAATTAAGTTAGGATTATTTTTTGTTTTTTTTATTTTTCATTTATTAACATATAGTAAAAAATAAAGAAATTTAATTCATAACTTTATTTTCTTCATATTTATTAATAAGGATCAATTATAAAATATTTTTTCGATGTTTAATTAGATAATATTTCTATTATTAAATATAATGTAGTTCATTGGAATCATTTTCACATTAAAATCGGATATAAAAAAAGATAGCATTGTGATCATTTTTAAATTAAAACCATATAGATTCTCCCTATTAGTGGGAATAATTTTAATTAAATTTCATACACATTAGTGATTTTAAATTGAAAAAATTGATTCCATATTTGATATAATCCAAATTTATATTTAATAATTAAGTCAACTATGTTTTATCCTAAAAATATTAGTTAATGTAATTAAAATCAATTAGAATGATTAAGGTAAAATTAATCATAACTTAAACCTAAACAACAAATATAATACCCAAAATGAACTAGAAATGTCCCCAAAAAACAATTTTTGTCCGTATTTAGACCTTATCCTCTATTTTATACAAATATTTCTTTGATTGTATAAATTATTTTTGAAAAAAATGAGTATGGAATTTTTTTTTCAATACTTTGCAAGACTGCCACTCCTCCCCCATAATAAAATGTCATCATCTCCTCAAAATTCGTCACAGCTCTCATTCCACATTGGAATAAACAAGATCTACCTAAATATATCCTCAAAAGACATACTTTCCTCCATGAGGACACCATTAGTTCAAAACAAAATTCAAGTAATCCATTTTGTGCGATCAAAAAGTAGCTACTTGATTAAGAGGTAACACCCTCCCCCAAGCTCTTTTCTTTATATTTCATTCCCCACCACCTCAATTCATATTATTCCATTATTATTCTAAAAAAAGTATCCTATGTATATTGAGATTTATTTATGAAAAGGTTTTTACTTAAACATACACACACATATATTATGTAGGTAACAAAACATATTGTTTATGTGTAAAAAAAATAACCACCTCACTAAAAGTTTATTGTTAGTTTTTCTTTTACTACCAATCATGGTGGAAATTATTATGGAAAAAACTCTTTATATATGTTATATATTGTATTTTTTATTTTTTATATCTTATTTATTCCATTCACCACACATAGTTTTAGAATTTATATTTGAGGTAATTATGTTAATTTCGTTTGACGATTTGTGGAGTACTTCACCCTCAAAGTGATTTTATTTATTCACACAACTCATTGAATGTATTGATGATGGGTTTAGAGAACATATATACTATGTATTATTGAATAGTTCTTCTATAATAATAATACATATAAATATATATACATATATTTCATTTACTTTCTTCCCTACAATGCATAAATTAAATGGAAATAATGTTCAAGCATACATACAACATGTCGTCTCCATGAACGGTGTATTACATTTCATAATTATATATCAAATTGATTATTATAATAAAAATATAATTAATATAAATGATATTAATATCATGGTTTACATTTGTTAAATCCTTTCATAGGTGTATGGACTAGATCTATAAAAAAATAAGTCTCATGTGAAAAACAATGAGAATATTACCTAAAGCATAATCTAAACCTAGAATTCATAACAAGAAGGAATATAATATCATAACATAACAATATATTGTACTGTATATAATAATATGGTTATGTTATATATGAATAGTAAATTCTTATATTTTTAACGGTAGTTTTTAATGAGTAATACATGAATCAACACACAATGTAAGTGAATTTCATCACACTTTTTATTTCCATGAGATACATCCTTTATTCAACACCTATTCCTTTTCTGTGGTGTGTATAATTCCCATTAATGTCTTCTGTTATTATTTTTCATAAAATTATGGTTATTTAAATATCTATTTTTTATTCTATATCATGGGATTTATGTCTCAATAGTCACAAAATCAATTAAGTAATTATGAATCAATTTTCCTTCTTTGATACACATGTTATGTCTTGCACCTTTATTTTTTCATGCGGTGAATATATAGACCATGAAATATTATATAGTAAATATAATTATTTCCATGATTTTTTATGACTCATGTAATTTAATTTTAATATACGGGGAGTATGTATCTATGCCACCAAGTGGTAAAATTTTATTGTAATAATCTCATCGCTTTCCAAGATTGTGTTTTTTTATGTTTCCTTTGAGGAAATATTGTGATCCATTTCTCATTAAAATTAATAAATAATATTATCTTATTGTTATTAATGATTTATTAATGTACTTGTTCCATTTTTCCACACTTTGATATATAAGATAGTTAAGAAGTGTTTTTAAGAATGCTCGAATTTAACCTATCATCTATCAGAAA
The DNA here is from genome assembly GCA_963277665.1 of Viscum album. Classification (NCBI taxonomy): domain Eukaryota; kingdom Viridiplantae; phylum Streptophyta; class Magnoliopsida; order Santalales; family Viscaceae; genus Viscum; species Viscum album. Next base: position 1,439,950,472 of record OY728162.1, read on the forward strand.
TCAGAGTTCCATCCAAATAATATTTTTTTTAAAGAGCTTCCAAGAATACTTTACCTTTCTCCAATAATAATTAAAATATATTGTTTCACTATATTCTTTTACCAATGTTTTCAAGGAAATAATTGTTTACCTTATTAAATAATATGATTTTATAACCTTTTGTGTGTAAAAGGAACGTTCTTCTTACCTCATATAGCATGTACGGATTTACCCCCTTTCATTTCTATGAAGCTTACTTGGAATTTTTAAAGGATTTTTTTATGAAACTGTATTTTTTGAAATAAATTAAAATAAATTTTTTTTTCAAAAGAGTTTTCAATCATCCTTTAACTATAT